>CM076581.1:248146235-248618073 GCA_034641835.2 Pinus albicaulis
AAATTTACAAAGCAGAAAGATAAAACAATGGCTTTGAATTCTGATAAAAACAAAGAAAAAGGCACTCAAAGTACTGAAAAACAGAGTGCAGACCATAGTAGCATTAGCACCTCAGCTAGTGCTCCTGTTAAAACAATTTTGACAAATGTAAATAGAGGAAATCAACAAACTGATTTTTCTGATAGAGTGGTGGTTAGTAAGGCTGAAACAAGTACTTCAAAGAATCAGATGCCTTTTTGTTTGGAGCAGGAAATTGTCAGAATCAAAATCTCTGTTCCTCTCACTGAATTTGCTGCCCAAAATGTATATAGATCTCAAATTTTGAAGGCTTTTAAGATAGAAGAGAATAATGACATTGTCAATCTTAATGATGACCAACCAGAGCTCATATTTGGTCCTAAGATTGAGGGTAGATATTGTTAGCACTCGAATCTGCCACAGGCTGAAAGAGGCGAGGCTCGAGGCAACATCAAGCCAACCTTAGCCTCGTAGGTAGCCCTACAAGGACAGGAGAGGGCTCTCTCCGGGTCTATCTCGGCAGAAAGATCTTCAAGGGGCTGAGATGACCGATAAGGAATGCTAATCTTAGGCTAGTAAACTGATAGAAAGGGGTTTTTAATAAATGTTGGGTTTCTGGGCTGTGTGAAGCAAAGAACAGCTTGAACAGAGAAATGTAATCAAAAACACAGATTGTCTCCTGAGGCAAGGTAGGCAGGAAAATTTAACATCAAATTGAGAATAAATGGAATGGCAAGACTGTTGAGGAGCCGACAAGGGCATAGAGGATGAATCCTTGTCGAACAGAAGAAAACATTAAATATGAACAAACTTAAAGGCAGAGCATACCAAATATGAATTCTACCTTAACACTTCATTTGTTCAATTGGAAATGATCATGAAATGACATGAAACATAACAAGCTACATATGAAACAAAAGAGGACACAAATGTTAAACCTCATACCACAGGAATCTCAGAAGCCAGAGCTGGGTATTTTCATTAAAATCTCTGTCAAAGACCGTACAATGAAATCTCTGTTTTCTCTTTTTTCCCTAGCTCTCAGAACTCTCTCCTCTCTTTCAATTCATTTACAATGTATAAATAATATCCTGCTAGGGGAAAACAAATCGACCCCAAGACAAGGAATTTGTTTTATTTGAAATTACAAAGATAGAATAGATTAATTCATTTATTCTAAAAACAGAACACTGTTTCCCTCGAATTCCTCTGATAGCCAATACTAGAGCGGAGTTTTAACTAAAGTCATTAAGATAGAAAAGGATCATTTATCTGCTCTAAAGATAGAAAAACCTCCAAATATTCCAGCCGAGGATTTCTAATGACCTGGAGCGTAAACTAAAGGCAGAATAGGTAATCGATCTTTGAATGCCACTTTGCAACTGCTCTCAAATTTCTGGAGATACGCTTTGCCACTTTACAGAAATTGGGAAAAGGTCCCCAATATTTTAATGCTAAAATATGGGTCAAACTGCCACATATGCTCAACGAGAGTTTCTCCAAATTCTGAAATATTTTAACCTGCTTTTGAAGTGGGGGCACATTCAACCTCTCCAAGCGAATATTCTTAAGCTGTGGGAGAGAAGATGGCCACGGTAGACCGTTTACTGTGGCTCTCTTTGATCCATAATTGAGTACTATGAGGACTTTAAGTTTTGTCATGGAACTTAAAAACGAAGGAAGAAAGTAGTTGCTCGCAGAAAAAATTAAAATCAAGGCTTCTGCTTGTCGAAAATTCATCTCACACCACTGATCCCTTTCTATTGCACCTGTGTGAATGGAAACAACTTGCGCATCAAACGCATGGTCTTTGAGTAGCGCCCATTTTCCTGGAAAATCATTCTCCTTTTTGGCATAAACAACCTCTTCCTGTTAACAATCCAGTCTCGAGATGCCAAATACAGGGCCATAATTGATTGCACAACTCCTGAGATTGCTTGTTAAATTTAACGGATTCCTACTGGTAAGTTCCAATAAGATAACAAAAGCATCGTGCCACTCCATCTTTCTCACATAAAAATCACACGTTGTTGCTAATAAGAATCGTCGCACAATGATCAAAACATGTTTGCAATTCATTGAAGTCGTTTTGGATGTCGAATGGGCGCATACAACCATTTTCCAGACTTCTGTTGATGCGTGGGTCGCTCAGCTCTGCGTGGGTCGCTCACCTTGTAAACACTGCGGAAATCGCCCGAGTGTGTCGCTCTACTGCAATGTTAATATTCATTTATTTCTTGGAACCTTGGTTTTGATTACCGTGCTCTAGCAGGTGAAGCAATTAAGTACACTGAACATGGTTCTTGAGATCTGCATTCAACATTTTGAACCACTCTGTTATTAGACACGGCTCTGTCTCCATGGCAGGTACCGTCTTCAACAAGATGTTGATTCTGTCCTGCCCAGCATTTGATGTGCAAAGGCCGAGTTTTCTCTTTACCCTAGAGTAGTTTGAACTTGGTTGAAAACCTTATGAAGTAGTTTCTTCAGAATGGCATTTTGAAGATTGTAGACAGGGTAGCTAATTGTACTCATATTTGAGTCGTAGTGTCTCCTCGAAAAGCCCTATTTATTGGAAGAATCCAACAGCTGGGTGCATATGAGGAAAGCGGTGAAAAACTTGTGTGCTTGAAGGCTCTTGGGAGGCAGTTGAGCAAGATTTCAATAGTGAAGGAGTGGTTTGAAATAGATAATCTCAATCAAACAAACCCGTTAATGGACATGAAATCAAGGAAGAAATGACACATCTCAAGGAGGGACAGATTGGATATTTTTGAACAGAATGTCAGCTCCATTGTGTTGCATTGAACTGGAATAGCAAGGTGAACAACTATTAGGATTTAGGTCAACAAGATTAGTTATGCAACACAGACATCAAATGGCAAGTTACAATATGATTATCATTGGTTCAACCTCTCATACTATTCAATGTGTTAGCGCTCATAACCACAGTGCTGCTTGTGAATAACATAGCCAGTTCCTTTTCTCTCATCTAAAACCAACGTAGCAAGTGACTCCTCAAGAGATGAAGACTAAAGAATATATTTAGAAATACATGCCCCAATACAAGCTGGTGTTGCAACTACAATATTTGGGGGCCCAACCATAACAGCCCTAAAATCTGGCAGAAGCATGCTGCTCAGAATGAACTCTTGCCTCAAAGACATATTACTCACAGTGTCACTACTAACAAGCACAAAATCACCTCGGATCACATTCCTCTGATCAATAAGACGCAGGGCATTCCCAACGCTAACATAATCATTTGATTCAATAGCCGTGACAATGAAGTTTGTTTGGGCTTTCCAGTGAGACTTCTCCAAATAGCTTGTAACTTACTTTGCCTCTGATTGCTGATGATGTTTTGTTTTCTTCTGTTTGTGCTTTTGCAGAGACAGGAACTGAGCTGCTGCCTTTTGAAGAGCTGGAGAATTTGATACATATTCTAAAAAACACATTTAATGAATTCTTCTTCAAAACAGGATTTTGAAGAAGAATCAATTTCACATTGATGACATTTCTGAAATGAAGACTTACTGAAGCTTCCTCTAGTCTACCTCTGAAGACTAAACCCTGAACTCCAGAATTACTCTTTAATGACTGCAAATAAGGAGAAATGAACCTTGGTGAACTTGATTGCAGCAGAATGACAGGACAGAGTCTAACATTGGCTCCAATGGGGATGGCAGCTGCCGCTTCTTGGAGGTGCCAAGAACCACAGAGCTTTGGGAGAGAAGACAGTGCCTCCATCCATTGGGCTATGGAATCATGATCAACCTATTAACTGAAAACTGACTTGAAATGATTTGAAAAACTGACTTGGCAAACCTCAAACTAAACTACAATGAAACTGGAACGAAATGCTGCCTTTTGGCTGCTTATTTATTTACAAAATCTACCCTACTCTGCTGCAAAACAATAGATCAGGTAATACTGAAATGCCAGATTAACCATTCAAGTAAACCTAAGAATGATGCCGCTTGAGAATGCTCCAACCAGATCACAGATGTAATTGCTGGCAGCCCTTCATGCACGTAATGAATCAAGCATACAAGACAAATTTTATAATCTATCAACAACCGAAAAAACATTTCCATGCACATCGCAACAGATCACTTAAAGCCAAACTCGTTTGCTGCCCCACCGTTAACACATACCCTCCACCGCACATCGTCAATGCAATCAATCATAGGCCATTCTATGATATCTTGTTTCGACGGGAGGAAGCGATTTCCAAGAACTTTTTAGGTCTTTGGAAATCATATGACCGAATCGCTCATCTAAACATTGAATCTCCTTTCGGGAAGTTTTTCAACAATTCAACTCATATAGAAACCTGCTTAGTTTCAATTTGTGAACTGAGATTTCAAATATCGAAACAAGACACCGAAAAAAATTCTTCATTAATTTCTGTTATCTCTGCTAACCAATTTCTAGCATCTTCACAGACCCGGTAGGGGCAAGGTGGTTTGCCACATACCCTACCATTGCATGAGGATCCTTGGCGCTGGAATCAGATCATTCCGGGAGTCACGGGGGTGAATGTTTTACCTTTATATGTGTCCACCGCGTCCACCACGCATCGCATCTGCAACTTGACTTCGCACCGGGGCAAGATCTTCTCCAGTATGGTCGCCACTCTGTTAGCGCTCGAATCTGCCACAGGCTGAAAGAGGCAAAACTCGAGGCAACATCAAACCACGCTCAGCCTCGTAGCTAGCCCTACGAGGACAGGAGAGGGCTCTCTCCGGGTCTATCTCGGCAGAAAGATCTTCAAGGGGCTGAGATGACCGATAAGGAATGCTAATCTTAGGCTAGTAAACTGATAGAAAGGGGTTTTTAATAAATGTTGGGTTTCTGGGCTGTGTGAAGCAAAGAACAGCTTGAACAGAGAAATGTAATCAAAAACACAGATTGTCTCCTGAGGCAAGGTAGGCAGGAAAATTTAACATCAAATTGAGAATAAATGGAATGGCAAGACTGTTGAGGAGCCGACAAGGGCATAGAGGATGAATCCTTGTCGAACAGAAGAAAACATTAAATATGAACAAACTTAAAGGCAGAGCATACCAAATATGAATTCTACCTTAACACTTCATTTGTTCAATTGGAAATGATCATGAAATGACATGAAAACATAACAGGCTACATATGAAACAAAAGAGGACACAAATGTTAAATCTCATACCAAAGGAATCTCAGAAGCCAGAGCTGGGTATTTTCATTAAAATCTCTATCTAAGACTGTACAAATAAACTCTAATTTTCTCCTACACTAGCTCTCCAAATTCTCACCCCTCTTTCAATTCATTTACAATGTATAAATAAAATCCTGCTAGGGGAAAACAAATCGACCCCAAGACAAGGAATTTGTTTTATTTGAAATTACAAAGATAGAATAGATTAATTCATTTATTCTAAAAACAGAACATTGTTTCCCTCGAATTCCTCTGATAGCCAATACTAGAGCGGAGTTTTAACTGAAGTCATTAGGATAGAAAAGGATCATTTATCTGCTCTAAAGATAGAAAAACCTCCAAATATTCCAGCCGAGGATTTCTAATGACCTGGAGCGTAGACTAAAGGCAGAATAGGTAATCGATCTTTGAATGCCACTTTGCAACTGCTCTCAAATTTCTGGAGATACGCTTTGCCACTTTACAGAAATTGGGAAAAGGTCCCCAATATTTTAATGCTAAAATATGGGTCAAACTGCCACATATGCTCAACGAGAGTTTCTCCAAATTCTGAAAGATTTTAACCTGCTTTTGAAGTGGGGGCACATTCAACCTCTCCAAGCGAATATTCTTAAGCTGTGGGAGAGAAGATGGCCACGGTAGACCGTTTACTGTGGCTCTCTTTGATCCATAATTGAATACTATGAGGACTTTAAGTTTTGTCATGGAACTTAAAAACGAAGGAAGAAAGTAGCTGCTCGCAGAAAAAATTAAAATCAAGGCTTCTGCTTGTCGAAAATTCATCTCACACCACTGATCCCTTTCTATTGCACCTGTGTGAATGGAAACAACTTGCGCATCAAACGCATGGTCTTTGAGTAGCGCCCATTTTCCTGGCAAATCATTCTCCTTTTTGGCATAAACAACCTCTTCCTGTTAACAATCCAGTCTCGAGATGCCAAATACAGGGCCATAATTGATTGCACAACTCCTGAGATTGCTTGTTAAATTTAACAGATTCCTACTGGTAAGTTCTAATAAGATAACAAAAGCATCGTGCCACTCCATCTTTCTCACATAAAAATCACCACAAGCATAATAAGAATCTACTGCACAATGATCAAAACTTGTTGGCAATTCGTTGAAGTTGTTTTGGATGAAGACTGGGCGCATACAACCATTTTCCGGACTTTTGTTGATGCGTGGGTCGCTCACCTTCAGTGTCGCCCACGTTGTATTTTTAATCGGCGTGTAAACGCCCGAGTGTGTCGCTCTACTGCAATGTTAATATTCATTTATTGCTTGGAACCTTGGTTTTGATTACCGTGCTCTAGCAGGTGAAGAAATTAAGTACACTGAACATGGTTCTTGAGATCTGCATTCAACATTTTGCACCACTCTGTTATTAGACACGGCTCTGTCTCCATTGCAGGTACCCTCCTTTGAACCACTTTGTTATTAGAATATGTTGTGTCTCCACTGAAGGTACTGTCTTCAACAAGATGTTGATTACTGTCTTCAACAAGACGTTGATTCTGTCCTGCCCAGCATTTGATGTGCAAAGGCCGAGTATTCTCTTTACTCTAGAGTAGTTTGAACTTGGTTGAAAACCTTATGAAGTAGTTTTAACTTTCATTATAACAACATCTTGAACTCGTTTGAAAATCTTATGTAGTGGTTTCTTCAGAATGGCATTTTGAAGATTGTACACAGGGTAGCTAATTGTACTCATTATCGAGTCGTAGTGTCTGCTCGAAAAGCCCTGTTTATTGGAAGAATCCAACAGCAGGGTGCATATGAGGAAAGCGGTGAAAAACTTGTGTGTTTGAAGGCTCTTGGGAGGCAGTTGAGCAAGATTTCAATAGTGAAGGAGCGGTTTGAAATAGATAATCTCAATCAAACAAACCCGTTGATGGACATGAAATCAAGGAAGCAATGACACATCTCAAGGAGGGACAGATTGGATATTTTTGAACAGAATGTCAGCTCCATTGTGTTGCATTGAACTGGAATATCAAGGTGAACAACTATTAGGATTTAGGTCAACAATATAGTTATGCAACACAGACATCAAATGGCAAGTTACAATATGATTATCATTGGTTCAACCTCTCATACTATTCAATGTATTAGCGCTCATAACCACAGCGCTGCTTGTGAATAACATAGCCAGTTCCTTTTCTCTCATCTAAAACCAACGTAGCAAGTGACTCCTCAAGAGATAAAGACTGAAGAATATTTTTAGAAATACATGCCCCAATACAAGCTGGTGTTGCAACTAGAATATTTGGGGGCCCAACCATAACAGCCCTAAAATCTGGCAGAAGCATGCTGCTCAGAATGAACTCTTGCCTCAAAGACATATTACTCACAGTGTCACTACTAACAAGCACAAAATCACCTCGGATCACATTCCTCTGATCAATAAGACGCAGGGCATTCCCAGCGCTAACACAATCATTTGATTCAATAGCTGTAACAATGAAGTTTGTTTGGGATTTCCAGTGAGACCTCTCCAAATAACTTGTAACTTGCTTTGCCTCTGATTGCTGATGATGTTATGTTTTCTTCTGTTTGTGCTTTTGCAGAGATAGGAGCTGGGGAAGCTGCTGCCTTTTGAAGAGCTGGAGAATTTGATACATATTCTAAAAAACACATTTAATGATTTCTTCTTCAAAACAGGATTTTGAAGAAGAATCACCTGCTATTGATGATACTTAAACACAAAGACCATCAAGCTTCTCCAAAGTCAATCAAGACTAAACCCTGAACTCCATAATTACTCTTTAATGACTGCAAATAAGGAGAAATGAACCTTGGTGAACTTGATTGGTGTTATAATGACGAGGACGGAGTTCAATGAAGACTTGGCTGCAAAAATATCATTCCGTCCAAAATTATATTCGTGGCGAAAGTTTTATTCCTCGGATAGAGATTTCTAATGATGTATCATGTGCATCAAACGGAGATAGTATGCCAAAGTTACGTCCCTGGGAAGTTGAAACACCAATTTACCCAAACGGGGCGCATAGTTTTGGCGCTTCATCTCCTAGGGTTAGGTTTTTGGATGTTTGGGATTCTCCATTATTTCTCAATAATAAATAGGCCCTTGAGCCTCATTGTAACTCAGTTCAGAGGCCTGTAGCCGCCACATCTCTTCTCAGAGATAGCTACCAGCGCCCTAGCTAGTTTTATTTCCATTCTGTCTGTAAGCAAATTTCAGTTCTTTGATATTAATTAAATGAAGTGTTATTTCCGCTGCATCTCTGTATTTATGGTTATATGTTTATTTTGTTGCGTTCCTACATAAATCCGGATCATAGAGCCACTTCCTAGGCCCTTTGGCAAGTGGATAAGATTTGTTTTTATTCCAAGCATTCAATAAGAAGAGGCAATCGAGCCGTTGTTTACCTTGATATTGTTTGGAACTCTCTATGTAGCTTCTTTTTGTGTTTTTAGTTTTATTTTTTTAACACAGCATACTTTAGTTTATTACTTCATTTAAGTTTTATACTTCTGAGCTCCCCCCTGTTGGTGTCCCGTGTTTTGATAGTTTGGCAAATCAAAAGACAAGGCAACATCAGAACCAATCTTTAGAGTTACAGGATCTATTCCTCCTGTTCTGAGAGAGGGATCTCTCAAATGTTTGTTTGCAAAAGTTTATCTTGTGTGCTTATAATATTGATGTTAGACTAGTTATTAAGTGCAGGTGTTGTTTGTTTATTTGGTTGGATTGAATTGATACAGCAGAACATGAAAGGTCTAGGAAAGATACACAGAATGGAGAAGCATCTGGTTCATTGGGCAATGGAGTCAAGAAAAGTTCATAGCAAACTCATCAAAGGATATGAGATATCAAAGGGCAAATCTAACTTGGCCACAAGATCCTTTTGTTTTTGGAATGGGATGAACATTAATGATTTGGAAAGAGAAATTGAATTCTCAACAAAGGGAACCTGAAAACATAATTTAAACAATAAAGAGATAGTTGATAGACAGGGATAACCATAAATTCTACAAACATTCTTTAGGCAAATAATGATTTAAAGACAACTTTCAAAATGAAATCTAAGATTCGGGGAACACCCTATTTCCTCAAAGATTTTATTCTAAAGGACTTAGAAAACATAAAAGATTTACTGATAATTACAGTCATAGAAGATGGAACACCTAAAAACATCTATGATCATAATTATAATGACCTTTAAGCCAACTTTTTAAGTGAGGACAAAGGGCAAGATCAAAACAGACCTCTCTGATTCACTGTAAGCAAATAACTTCAAAGGGAGACTTCGATAACAGTTTTTAAGTGGCAGCAAACAAGCAGGGAGAACCATAAATCATGCTGAAACCAACTGTTCAAACTATTAAGGAAATAAACAAGCATGAAGACTAAAGAGAAAGATTAAAGCCTCTGAAATACTTCAGCAGAAGAAAATATGAAACAGTGAAGGATGAACAGGTCTAAGGTGCTTCCAAGAGTAATTTCTTAGCCTAAAAATTTCTATCCTACTGTAGTAAGAAATTGTGGAACATAATGAAAATAGGGGGAAAACATAAGACAGTTCAGAATACTTCACCAACAGCCAAGCTCATGGATCCAATGATAGAGCCTTCTCAGGAACAAGCATGCAACAACATCATCAAGATCTCCAAGACTTCAATTTGTTCTTCAGCTTCCACAGACTATGTATTTACTTCAAAGAGTTTCAGTATTACAGCTTGTGATCAAACAATAACCAACAATTTCTCATCTTCTACAGAAGTATTTATAGAAGAAAAGAGGAGGTGGACTGAGACAAAATATCTTCTAAGTTCAATTAATACAGCCTACTGTCTTTCGGCCTTTGAGGGGCTCGATGGAGAAAATTCTGATATTCCTCCTGTATTAATTGGTTACATTAACTTTTCAAGCTCGCTGGGAAAGAAATGTTGACTTTTAAGGTTCTGTGCTATGTCTGGAGTAACTCTGCGGATATTTTCTATTAAACTCCTTCGGAAAAATTAACTTCTTGGCAGCGCTGGAGGCAGATATTTGTTCAATCAATAACTCGGCCTCTGTTTTGAATGGTTTGAGGCAACAGGTGGCTCTTGTAGTAGCTGGGGAATCATTTCGCCCCAAATGCGGCGATGGAGGTCCTTTCTTCCTGTCAAACACTTATGATTTCTCCTCACTGTGTTTAATTTAGGAAATTAAGCTTTTGATAATTATTTTTAAGCCGTAATTCCCTAAATCTATCTTCAATCTTCATCTCTGCTGCGTTCTGTTCTTCAATACTGATACTCTTTTTAAATGCGATTTTGAACCATAGTGTCTTGTCAATGTGTAGAGCCGCGCTGGGCTTTGAAGGTATCAATGCTCATAGAGCATTGACAAATAGTGAATAGAGTTTGGCAGATGGGCTTCTTTTAATGTAAGACAGGCATGCGAAATGTGTTCCCCGGCCTTCGGCCTTTCTTCATTGTATAATGAAAAACCATTAAAAACACCTGCAAAACACAGAAATAATTAAAAAATCCTGTGAAATGGGTCAAACTATTTCAGAAGGCAAGAGAGGAGCGTAGCCATTGGATCTGGACACGTGGACGGTCCAGATTTAATTGGGAGATCGCAATCGGCGGGAGGAAAAAAGGGGTGCGATGGAAAAAATCTGATGCGATTGCGCGATCGGAGGGATGATGTGATAAAGTGGTGGTCGTTGATATGAGAACGAGATCAACGGTGGAGAATGAATCGGGGGAGAGGTCAATCGGCGGAACAAAAATTGGATGCGATGGAAAAGTTGCGATGCGATTGCGCGATCGGGCGAAGGGAAGGAGCGATTAGGCGATGGCCGTTTGATCTGAGGATCAGATCAATGGCGAGGAGTGAATCGGAGGGAAGTCGCAATCAGAGGTCGGGAATAAGGTGATGCGATTGCGCAATCGAAGGAAGGGCCGACGCGATTGCGCAATCGGTCAATCGCAATCAGCGGTATCGAATATCGGAACTGCACCAAAGAGAAACTCCGATGTGATAAAAGACTTGGCCTCTGTGCTTGGTCCTATAATGAAAAAAAAATACCGGGGGTTATGGATACAAGACCTAATCGCATCGGAACTTTGATGCGGGTATTTTTGATCAACCCATTTGTGTTTTCTCCGATTGCAATTGCGCGATCGGTCTTTCAATCAACCCATTAAATATTTAAAACACGTGCTTCGGGTTTTTAACTTAAAACTTTGGAAAAGTGGGTTTTTCGACTTTACAAAGGAAAAGGGTGATCGGGAAGAAAATTCATAAGGTTTTTAAGTGCCAAGGCGGGCCCACAGGATACGTATATAAAAATGATGCGATTGGAGGTTTTTTAATAACACAAAGGATTAATCGCATCAGGGTTTTTTAATACAAAGCTTGATCGCAATCAGAGTTTTGAATAGAGCAAAAAGGCTTGCGCATTTGGATATTTCCGATGCGATAAGCGTAGAGAGGGTTAGCGCTTGGTTTTTTATGACAAGGGCACGTGTGGGGAAATGGTTTAGGGGGCTTGGCCTTAGGTGCTTAAGTCTATAGCAAAGACTTTGCATTTTTTATGAATTTTTGGGAGTTTCTAATGGAATTTGATGGTTTCGGAAAAGCTAAAGAATGAGTCTTTAACCTTTATAAAAGTGTATTTCATGAGAGGAAAAAGAAGAATCATGAAAACACAGGGGTTTTTATGGAAAAAGAGGGAAACAAATGAAGGTAAGTTTGGAAGAGGGGGAGGGAACAAATGATGGTTTTACAGCAGTTTATTCTCATGATTTCAGTAGAATTTCGAAGTATAAAATGGGAACAACAATGAAGATTTTGGACAGAGGCATGAGGCCTTCTAGAGTCTTCAAGAGCCAACAATTTTTTAGCAATGAAATTTGTTCCTTGAAGGCTCAAAAAAAATTTAGCCACCATTTGGTATGACAAATTTTATAGGTGGCTAACAGTGGCTCCACTTGGGGATGGTGTCTTCTTGAAGGCATCAAGAACTTTCAGACTTGCATTTTCTGGGAGGCTGATCAGTTGCCTCATCCATTGGGTTGCTTTTCTTTGATTGAATGATATTATTGTGTTCTGGAAATGCTAAACAGCCATGGAAAAACAATGGATCTTTTATCAACAAGCTTTCTACCTACCCAATCCTACAGGTCTAACATTTTTTCTTCATTAGAGTGCACTTGGATTGGCAAGCTCTCTTAAAATATTTTATTCTTTTTGAAAGAAAAAAATCTAATCTATTTCTACTCCTTGTTTCTCCATGGATTCAGATTAAACAGTTGAATCCATATAATTCTCTACCTAATCTACTATATGTTGGGATTAAACTGTCCAACAGACTTTTATTCTCTAATTTTGATAAAACAGAAATTTAAAAAGCATTCAAGTTAGGATTGATCAGTCTAATTTGATGCTGATCTATGGCATAAAAAAAAGCTGCACATAGATTATTATTTACGGAAAATTAAATCAAAATTGGAAGGCTTAAGATCTGAAAATTCAAGCACTTCCTTCACTCTTTTTACAGCTCTTTTTTGACTCTTATGTGAGCTGTTTCTTCCTTGCTCTCTGGTTCAGATTTTGAGCTAATTAGAACCAGATTTTCTTCTTCTTGACTCAGAAAAATAAAACAGATTTGAGTCATCTCTCTTTTGGAAACTTAGGTTCATATTTTGAACATGTTTGAACCTTTCATTTCTATCCTAATCTATCTACTGATAAGCCAAGATTAAACAGTTTGGCCAATCGAATTCACTATCCTATCAGCAGAAAATTTAAAGGCTAATTAGTCAAGATTAGGCAGTTTGACTAACTAGAAGTGTGTTTTTCAGTAGTGGCATTTAAGCTTGCACACTTTCAGATTTGTTTCTCTTTTTGGTATGGGGTTGTCCCTTTATTGTTTTTACCATCTGCCCTCTTTTATTTCTTTCTTTTTTTTGTATTTTTGATTTTTATAACTTTGAATGCAATGGTTAGACTATGGAATTTACAATGAAAAATAAAATGCTTTAAAACTTAAGATTCTTGGCAGAAGTAATGCTTGAGCATCCTGCCATTAACAGGACCTCCATACAGATCTTCTCCATTCAATTCTTTCAAGAAAAATGCATTGTGACCCCTCTCATCATGGATAATATATGGTCCTTTCCACAAGTTGTCAAACTTGCCATGTTTTCCCTTCTCTTCTCTTCTTGAATCCCATTTAAGAACAACATTTCCAATCTGGAAATTGTTTGCCTTAGTCCTCTTATCAAATAGTTTCTTCATTTTTTCTTGGACTAACTGTGTTCTCTCATAAAATTCTTCTCTGGTCTGCTGTAAATGGATGGTTTGGTTAATCCTTCTCTGCATATCATTTTATTCAATCTGCACTTCTTGAAGGAGTTTCATGACTGGAACTCCTAATGAGGTGGGAAAAACCGCATCCATGCCATAAACTAACTGATAGGGAGACATATTTATTGACTTCTTTGTAGTTAATATATCAGCCCATAAGGCATGAACCGGCTTACTGTGCCATGATTTCTGATTTTGCTCCAACGATTTTTTGATTATATTGAGGAGACTCTTGTTGGAGGATTGAACTAATCCATTTCCTTGGGGATAGTAAGCAGTGGAATGGCCCAAGTTTATGTGGTATTTGTAACATAAATCAACCATTTTCTTAGACTTAAAAGCAGCAGCATTGTTTGTTATAATTTTTTTGGGACAACCAAATCTGGATAGGATATTAGTTTCAAGAAACTTGATAATGACAGAGTCATTAGCATTTCTGGAGGGTATAGCTTCTATCCACTTGGTAAAGAAGTAAGTGGCTGTGAGGATCCACTTATGCTGAGCTGAGGAGGATGGATGAATTTCCCCAATGAAGTCCAGCCCCCATTGTTGAAAAGGTGCCTCAACTCTGATAGGATGTAAAGGTAAGGGAAGGAGTTTTCTTTTGCCATCAAAGATTTGACACTTATGGCAAGACATGACCAGCTTTTGAGTGTCTGGGAAAAGGGTAGGTCAATAGTAACCAGATCTAAGAATTTTTTTGGCTGTGGCCTTCTAGTAGAGGTGACCTCCACATTCTCCATCATGCAATTCATGCATGATCTTTCCTGCATCGTCTTCAAGTAAACATTTAAGCAAAATTCCAACAGCATTTTTCCAATATAATACTCCGTCTAGGATACAAAAACTCAAAGCCTTTTGTTTCAAGAATCTAGCTTTAGTTTTAGACAATGAAGGAGGGGTATTTAAATATAAAAGCACATAAATAATGTCAGCATACCAAGAAGAATTTAGAAACGTTTCTTCAATAACAGGAGCATCAGATTCTTCTATTTCTTCCAACACATCTACCATATTCATGTCTAGTGCTTGGAAGTTAGATTCAGCCATAAGTTTTTCTAATCCTTGCCCTTTATCTAGTTTGGTGGGCCTGATTTCTAAGTCATATTCAAGAATAGTTGCAATCCATTTTCCCATTTTACCATCAGGGTCTTGACTTAGAATTTCCTTGACAACAGTATGTGGAACAAAAGCAATTATGTGAGAGTGTAAAATATAGACCCTAAAGTATTTTAATGCTTTCACTAATGCTAAGGCTTGCTTCTCCATGATGTTATATTTGAGAGGAGCATCTCTTAAGGCCCTACTAAAGAAAGATATTGGTTTTTCTTGCCCCAAATAATTCTTTTGAAGTAAAACTACAGCTATTGTATGTTCAGATGCAAAGGAAAAGATATAAAAGTCTTTGGTAAAATCTGAACTAATCGGGACCGGTGTTTGGGTAAGAGCTTGTTTGACTAGTTCAAATGATTGTTTAGCTGGTAAAGTCCATTTCACATCCACATCTTTCCTAAGCATGTTTGTAATGTTTTTAATAGCTCAGCAAGGTTGGGGATAAACCTTCTCAAAAAATTAATCTTTCCAATGAACGATTGTAATTCTTTGAGGCTTCTTGGATGGCTAATTTGCAATATGCCATCTATCCTTGTAGGGTCTATTTTGATTCCTTCTTCTGAAATCATGTGACCAAGAAGCTTTCCTTCTTGGAGACCGAAGAGTGTCTTCTTGGGATTCAATGACAAGCCAAATTTCCTACATTTCTCAAAAACGTTTCGTAAGTGAGTCAAATTTTCTTCATCAGTTTTTGAAAAGACATTTATGTCATCAAGGTAAATAATTATGAAATAGCCAATATCTTCAGAAAAGGCTATTTCCATGGCCCTTTGAAAGGTGGCCCCTGTATTCATTAACCCGAAAGGCATTTTGACATACATAAAGGTGCCCCAAGGTGTGGTAAGAGCAGTTTTTATTTGATCACTTGGGAGCACTAACACCTGTTTGTAACCCGAGAACCCATCTAAGAGTGATATCCTTTTTGACCCAACTACCCTTTGAAGTATATGATCCATCTTGGGCAATGGGTAGTTGTCTTTTAGGGATGCTCTGTTTAAGTTTCTAAAGTCGATACAAAGTCTGATCTCTCTTGTCTTTTTCCTAACAGAAACTAAGTTTGATACCCATTCTGAAAATCTAACGGGTACTATAATGCCAGCATCATGCATATTTTCAATTTTGGCTCTAACTAAAGGCAATAAAATTGGGTTTATTCTCCTCATTTTTTGTTTGAAGGGCTTTTGATTTTCCTTTAAGGGAATCTTGTGCTGAATGATGCTGGTATCGTAAGACTTCAGATCTGTGTATGCCCAGGCAAAGACATCTTTAAACTCTTTAGACAGATCAATGTATCGAGATTTTATGTGACTTGGAAGAGTGCTGGACAATTTAATCATCTTCGGTTCCGTTAGGGAGCCTATGTTGTGTTCTTCTACATTTGTTTCTATAGGATCCATTTTTGGTTCTTTGGCTACATCATTAAAATAGAAAAGGTGTTCCAAAGGTGAGAGACCTCTTGGAATTGAACCGTTCTTACATTCTAGAACTTCCAGGTCTCTTTGGTCCACGTTGTCAATTGACTCTGCTTCAAACGTATTCTCATAATGACTTATATCAGCAAAGTGTGTTATTTCAGCTTCTAGGATTTCTTCAATATATGGACAGTTTTGATTATGGCACGATTCTGATGTAGGTATGGCGAAATCATTTTCTGACCTCAAGAAATCGTCTATGTGTTGGTCAGAATCAAACACCTGCCAGTGATCTACGTTATCAGGCACAACAGGTCTGTGGTTTACCTTTACGGTAAGTTGTTCGTTTATCTTAGGTATTTGACAATTACTGGCATTAAACGCGAGTTCATTTGCTAAATGATTAAACGCTCTAGGAATGAAAATAAGTTCGTATTTTTCAAACGTTTTCAATAAATCGAGAGCAGCGTTCCGATATTACCTAAGCCTCGATGTTTGGTTGAGTATTCTCCTTTGATTTGTTTTATGATAAGTTCAGAATCTCCTAAGATTGTTACCTTTTGGGCCTGTAATTGTTTGAGTAATTGTAAACCTAGGAGAAGTGCTTCGTACTCAGCAATGTTGTTAGTGCATGGGAAATCTAATTTATATGAGAAACTCTGATTCGTATTTTGTATCCATATGCCTACACCTGCGCTTGCTTTATTACAGGATCCATCAAAGTTTATTGTCCAAATCACGTTTGATTCTTTTTCGTTTTCTTGTTGCTGTTGATTGTTGATGTTTTGAAGTTGATTCGAGGGAAGATTCAATTTTTCTGGTGAATCGATGGGGTCTATGTTCTCTTTATCTTGTTGAGTAATTTCATCTTCGTTACATAAGATAAAGGAATCTAAACTTGATCGAGTAGAATAGATTGGAGTATTGTTCGGTTTGTCTAGGTTGCTCACCATATACTTCATGTGAGATTCCTTGTATAGTCTTCTGATTTGGTTAAAAACAGGGATAGTGGCATAAGACATGTCCATTTGAAGGCTTCCCTGAATTTTGGCTCCCCAAGATCTTGATAAGAGCATGCCATATTTAGGGGGAATGTCAGTTACAACTATATCCATAACTATATTTTTAGCAGTAATCTGAGCTAGATTAACACATAAATCTTTGATTAGACCCAAACATTTGACTCGGCTTGAGTCAAAAGAATACAAATATTTGTATGGTTTAGTAATCTCTAAGCCTAAGTTCTCCATTACCAACTTGGGCATTAGATTGTGTGAAGCTCCTGAGTCTAACATGGCATTCTGTAGAATTTTCTCGTGTATGTTCAAGCTAACATAGAAGGGAGGGACGACCCCTTCTTGATATTCTCCTTCAACTTCAAGACCGAATAACAACTCAGGTTTATCATCTGTCAATTTTAAAGTGTCTGTATCACTTCCTAAGTTCAAAGCTTTCAAAACTTGGTTTTTGTACACCTCTTGGGTTACTAGTTCAGCTAGGGGGATGGTGATTTTTATCTTGGCAATCTCTCCCTCAAGGATGAAAGGAATAATTGACTTGTTGATATTTACATCTGCTTTTTCAATTGAATTCTTTTCAGCAACTTTGATTTGTTGAACCTTATTTGGACTGGTAATTGGGACCATTTTGTTAGGACCACTAGCTGAAGTGCTAGGGGTACTTTTTTCAACATTTGGCTGAATATTTTTGTCTTTGTTTAAGTCTGGTTTTTTGGCCAAAATGTTAGTTTTCTCCGCTATCCTTTTGGGCTAAGTTTCTGTGTTTTTCTTGACAGCGGTATTAGTGTTCTTGTCCTTTAAGTTATCTGCATTCCCTTAGCTCCTAAGATTGTATTTTTTATGCACTTCCATAATTTCATTTTCAAAACCCAATCTATAGTCATCAGAGTCTTCATAGGTGTTTGTATTTTGATCATAAGAGAAGAATCCTTGTTCTTCCTCAGTGAGGAAAACATCATCTCCACTGTCTAATCCAATCAAGTTTACATGATCTTCTTCCAACCTTTCCAACTCCATATCTTCCTCATATTGATCTACATAGTTTTGTTGGAAGGGAGGTCTAATATGTTGGTCATTCTCGTTCTGTTTGTCTTGATTGTTTTCTCTTCTATAATTCTGATTTCTATTTCGAGGAGTAGTTTGATTTTGATTTGCTTGTGCTCTATTAATTATGCTCATCTCTTTCATCATTTATTCTAACATTATCTCCATTTTTGAGCTTGAGGTAGAAGGATTGGACTCTTATTTAAAAGATTCCCTTTTCTCAGTTTTCATTCTTGCTCTCTTCTCCATTAAGTTGACTTCCACAGAAAGAGCGCCCTTTTGCATATCTTCAAGAGCTACAAAATCTCTTTCTCTCAGCTAATAGGCCATCTCAGGGTCAAACCCTTAAGGAAACTTTTTTAACTTTGAGCCTTGTGGAGGTTTTAGTTCTGGGGAAAGCGCATTGTACACACTATTGAATCTAGTGCAATAAGCTTGCACACTTTCCCCAGTGTTTCTATGGAGGTTCTTGTAATCAGAAAGGACTTGGAGCGGATTCTTCTTTACTTCCCATTTGTTTAAGAACGTTTGATGGAAGCCTTGGAGATCATTAATACTATGGGGGGCTAAACCTTTAAACCATTTTCTTAATTCTCCCCCTAAGCTCTGAGAAAATAACCTAAGCTTGACAGAATCATCATCAATTTCATTTCTGTCAAAGTAGTCATTCATTTTATCTACATGTTGTGATGCGGTTGTAGAATTTTTAGCATCATATAATGGAATTTTGGACTGATAGTCCTGTGGAAGATTAACTAATGGTACAGGAAGGACTAGGGGAGCATACCATGCTGCCATGATAGGTGGTGGGGGTGGATTTACAAGGAGCGTATTTATAACAGGAACAATGGGCTGAGTTGTAGTGGTTTGAACAATGGATGAAGGGTGAGCAGAAGTGGATGGACCAGAAATAGATTGCTGAGCTGATCTTGGATGAGAGACACCTAAGTTGTGAAGGAAATGTAAGTCAGGAGGTGTTGTTTCTCTATTACCAGGATGCTCACTTGTTTCAGGGGATGAAAGTGAAAATTCAGAGTGTAGCTGAGTTATATCATCAAATGACCTAGTTCTAAATGGATTTACTAAGTCAGGTTGTGATTGTTTTAGAGCTGCAATATTTTCAGGAACTGAATTAGCTCTCAAGGGTGATCTGAAAACAATTGATAATTTAATCCTAGGAGACTTCCAAAGGATGCTTTCTAGGTCATCAACTATCTCAGGTGGATTTGGGTTGGGATGGGCTCTAGTGTGAATCTTTTTAGGAGCCACTATGCTATGTTTTTTAGACCTGGTTAGAAAGAGAGTTTAACCAAATATGACAATCTTCAAGAGGCTAATTGATCTTTTCAAAAGAAGGAAGATTTTAATCTTAAAGCCTTCTAGCTGAGCTTGTTATGATGCTATTAAGACTTGGGGTCTTCCCAGTGGAGTATTAAGGTCTGTTTTTAGGATTGTGGAGTCGTCAGGTGGAATTTTTAAGCTCCCTTGGAGTAAAATTTTTATAGTATACCACCAGGTTTATTATGAAGCCAAACTGAAATGTTTTTGGGTTTTCTGAGTTATTTTGGTTTTATAGGTTATGAGAGTATCCTAAATCTGACTTAACACTTAGCTAGGGTGTCAAAACACATAGAGTTTAATCTTATGGCTTGGTAACCGAAACCTTCAAGGTTTGATAAGGCTTTATAAGAATCCTAAGGGTTCCTTAGTTTGTCACTGATTCAAAAGGTCCTATTATGATTACCATTTCTTGGCAGTGCTTGAAGAAGGTTACTTATGTTATACTTAGACAGTGAGTGTTTTGTTTTGCAAATTTTACTCAGGGTCCCACCGTGATCGCCATTATGTTGGTGGCGATGAGGTGGCTGATAATCACTGGATAGTCTTTGAAAAATAAGGGATTTCTGGAGTCTTAAGGGGTACTTATAGTGTCAGTGACTCAGAATGGTCCCACCATGATCGCCATTATGTTGGTGTCCCGTGTTTTGATAGTTTGGCAAATCAAAAGACAAGGCAACATCAGAACCAATCTTTATAGTTACAAGATCTAGTCCTCCTGTTCTCAGAGAGGGATCTCTCAAATGTTTGTTTGCAAAAGTTTATCTTGTGTGCTTATAGTATTGATTTTAGACTAGTTATTAAGTGTAGGTGTTTGTTTGTTTGGTTGGTATTGAATTGATACAGTAGAACATGAAAGGTTTAGGAAAGATACACAGAATGAAGAAACATCTGGTTCATTGGGCAATGGAGTCAAAATAAGGTCATGACAAACTCATCAAAGGATATGGGATATCAAAGGGAAAATCTAACTTGGCCACATGATCCTTTTGTTTTTTGGAATGGGATGAACATTAATGATTTGGAAAGAGAAATTGAATTCTCAACAAAAGGAATTTGAAAGAATAATTTGAAACAATAAAGAGTTCTTTGACAGACAGGGCTAACCATAAATTCTACAAATCACACCTTCAAGCAAATAATGATTTCAAAACAACTTTTAAAATGAAATCTAAGATTCGGGGAACACCCTATTTCCTCAAATATTTTATTCTAAAGGACTTAGAAAACATAAAAGATTTACTGATAATTACAGTCATAGAAGAGGGAACACCTAAAAACATCTATGATCATAATTATAACGACCTTTAAGCCAACTGTTTAAGTGAGGACAAAGGGCAAGATCAAAATAGACCTCTCTCATTCACTGTAAGCAAAGAAATTCAAAGGGAGACTTCAATAACAGTTTTTTAAGTGGCAGCAGAGAAACAGGGAGAACCATAAATCATGCTGAAACCAACTATTCAAACTATCAAGGAAATAAACAAGCATGAAGACTAAAGAGAAATTTTAAAGACTCTAAAATACTTCAGCAGAAGAAAACATAAAATAGTGAAGGATGAACAGGTCTAAGGTGCTTCCAGGAGTCATTTCTTAGCCTAATACTTTCTATCCTACTGTAGTAAGAAATTATGGAACATAATGAAAACAGGGGGAAAACATAAGACAATTCAGAATACTTCACCAACAGCCAAGCTCATGGATCCAATGATAGAGCCTTCTCAGGAACAAGCATGCAACAACATCATCAAGATCTCCAAGACTTCAATTTGTTCTTCAACTTCCACAGACTATGTATTTACTTCAAAGAGTTTCAGTATTACAGCTTGTGATCAAACAATAACCAACAATTTCTCATCTTCTACAGAAGTATTTATAGAAGAAAAGAGGAGGTGGAATGAGACAAAATATCTTCTAAGTTCAATTAATACAGCATACTGTCTTTCGGCCTTTGAGGGGCTCGATGGAGAACATTCTGATATTCCTCCTGTATTAATTGGTTACATTAACTTTTCAAGCTCGTTGGGAAAGAAATGTTGACTTTTAAGGTTCTGTGCTCTGTCTGGAGTAACTCTGCGGATATTTTCTATTAAACTCCTTTGGCAGAATTAACTTCTTGGCAGCGCTGGAGGCAGATATTTGTTCAATTAATAACTCGGCCTCTGTTTTGAATGGTTTGAGGCAACAGGTGGCTCTTGTAGTAGCCGGGGAATCAATTCGCCCCAAATGCGGCGGTGGAGGTCCTTTCTTCCTGTCAAACACTTATGATTTCTCCTCACTGTGTTTAATTCAGGAAATTAAGCTTTTGATAATTATTTTTAAGCCGTAATTCCCTAAATTTGTCTTCAATCTTCATCTCTGCTGCGTTCTGTTCTTCAATACTGATACTCTTTTTAAATTCGATTTTGAACCATAGTGTCTTGTCAATGTGTAGAGCCACGTTGGGCTTTGAAGGTATCAATGCTCATAGAGCATTGACAAACAGTGAATAGAGCTTGGTGGACGAGCTTCTTTTAATGTAAGACAGGCATGCAAAATGTGTTCCCCGGCCTTCGGCCTTTCTTCATTGTATAATGAAAAACCATTAAAAACACCTGCAAAACATAGAAATAATTAAAAAATCCTGCGAAATGGGTCAAACTGCTTCAGAAGGTGGGAGAGGAGCGTAGTCGTTGGTTCTGGACACGTGGACGGTCCAGATTTAATCGGGGATCGCAATTGGCGGGAGGAAAAAAGGGGTGCAATGGAAAAACTCCAATGCGATTGCGCGACCGGAGGGCTGATGCAATAAAGTGGTGGTCATTGATCTAAGAATGAGATCAACGGTGGAAAATGAATCGGGGGAGAGGTCAATCGGCGGAACAAAAAGTGGATGCGATGGAAAAGTTGCGCTGCGATTGCGCGATCGGGCGAAGGGCAGGAGAGATTAGGCGATGGTCGTTTGATCTGAGGATCATATCAACGGCGAGGAGCGAATTGGAGGGAAGTCACAATTGGAGGTCGGGAATAAGGTGATGCGATTGCACAATCGGAGGAAGGGCCGACGCGATTACGCGATCGGTCAATCGCAATCGACAGTATCGAATATCGGAAACACACCAAAGAGAAACTCCGATGCGATAAAAGACTTGGCCTCTATGCTTGGTCCTATAATGAAAACAAAAGACCGGGGGTTATGGATACAAGACCTAATCGCATCGGAACTTTGATGCGGGTCTTTTTGATCAACCCATTTGTGTTTTCTCCGATTGCGATTGCGCGATCGGTCTTTCAATCAACCCATTAAATATTTAAAACACGTGCTTCGGGTTTTTAACTTAAAACTTTGGACAAGTGGGTTTTTCGACTTTACAAAGGAAAAGGGTGATTGGGAAGAAAATTCATAAGGTTTTTAAGTGCCAAGGCGGGCCCACAGGATACGTATATAAAAATGATGTGATCAAAGGTTTTTTAATAACACAAAGGATTAATCGCATCGGGGTTTTTTAATACAAAGCTTGATCGCAATCGGAGTTTTGAATAGAGCAAAAAGACTTGCGCATTTGGATATTTCCGACGCAATAAGCGCCGAGAGGGTTAGCGCTTGGTTTTTTATGACAAGGGCACATGTGGGGAAGTGGTTTAGGGGGCTTGGCCTTAGGGGCTTAAGTCTATAGCAAAGACTTTGCATTTTTTATGAATTTTTGGGAGTTTCTAATGGAATTTGATGGTTTTGGAAAAGCTAAAGAATGAGTCTTTAACCTTTATAAAAGTGTATTTCATGAGGGGAAAAAGAAGAATCATGAAAACACAGGGGTTTTTATGGAAAAAGAGGGAAACAAATGAAGGTAAGTTTGGAAGAGGGGGAGAGAACAAATGATGGTTTTACAGCAGTTTATTCTTATGATTTCAACATAATTTCTAAGTATAAAATGGGAACAACAATGAAGATTTTGGACAGAGGCATGAGGCCTTCTAGAGTCTTCAAGAGCCAACAATTTTTTAGCAATGAAATTTGTTCCTTGAAGGCTCAAAAAAGTTTTAGCCACCATTTGGTATGACAAATTTTATAGGTGGCTAACACCCCCAGATACTGCCTGTTACCTATAGTTTAGAGAGTAGACCACACTCTCTAAACTCGCGCGATTTCGTACACCCGTGTGTCGAATCCACCACAACAATAGGTTTTCCCCCTTGTGGGGTTTTCTCTTGGTCTTTGACCTAAATCTTGGTTTCTCTATACATGTTTTTCTTCTATGTTCTTTATTTTTCTACTACATTGTTGATTTTATTGTTGTCTCTACATAATTGCTAATAATGATTAAATGATGTTATGGGGTGAATGTAATAATGTTGAAAAATATTGAAAAAGAAATTATCTATAACAGAGAACAATCTAACCCTAAAAATTAACAAAACCCTGAAATGATGCCAAGGATTCGATCCTCAATGAAAAGATGAATTCGGTCTTGTCATAATACTAAATCCGATCACAATAATACTCTGGAAAATGCAGTATGAACTTCGATCTTTTATAGAAATTCGGCCATCTAGAAAAATAGAACAATTTGTTATAACAACTTAACCCTCTAGAAAATAGTTAATAGATCTTAAGCTCCAAATTACCTACAATGAAGATGAATTGAGAAATATGACTGACTTCTTGCAATGCCAACTAGGGTGGCAATGATGCCTACTGAAATCAACTGTACCAATTAGGGTGGAAATGGATGTCCACCGAAACCAGTTAGAGAGCTTTGCCTAAAACCCTTGCGCTAGACTTACTTGAGCCCCAATCTATCAAAAAAATAATCATAAACAAGAATGAATGAGGAATATATTTCAATCTACTTTTATAAGACTTCACCAAATATTCTCCAAGCTTAAATGACTTTTTCCCCTTCTTTTATTAATAATGATTTTACCCTATTTTCTAATTAATAATAATTTCCCCCCTTTTATTAATAGTAATAATAATATCTAAATGATTTGGGCAAAACTCCTTAGCCTCCTCATCAATTTTCCCCTCTCACTAGCCTAAAGGAGAATATGACTTTGTGTTCAAGAAATCAGGGACATTACAATAATCAAACTTCTCTTGATTATTTCTATTTGTAAACCAAGCTTGTATTTTCCAGTAGATCTATAGCCACATTGAGACTTGTTACGCCGTTATTCGATTTTAACTCTTCTAGTATCCAAATCCTCCCAGAAATGTGATGCAAAGAATTTCAGATATCCTGCGATTTCAACCTCTCGGGGTCTACAGTCTTAATCCTAAATAGATTACTTCCTTCTATATTATAGCAACCTAAGTATACTCCTCAATAAGCTGTTGGATTCATAGGTGATCGACATTTAGTGGATCTCTTATGTTCCCATGTGGTGGCACAACTCTGTTTACAATGGCTCAAAGACTCTGGACTTTCAAACCACACAAAGAATGTGGTAAACCTTTTCACATTACAAAACCATTGTTGATCGTGCAAACTACCAAACCATGTGAAGTGGATTCACCTCAGATTCCATATACAATGAAACTGTAAATGAAGTCACTCTGCATCTGAAGTTCGAAATCCACCTCAATCGTTGGTCACAGAGGTGGGTTGACTCGTCTCATTTGATACTTCCACACCCCTGCATTATTTTATTTCCTTGAGATCAAAATTGACCGGTTGCACAACTCTCTCGGGATTCTATTATTCACAGGAGATTCCCATATTCACGACTTTGTTGTCTCATAAAATCAAACATTATATCCACCGGCTAAACCACAAAGCGTGACAGACCTTCCCTTGTTATAAAATTCGAAGATTCATCCTTTTTTTGTCATGCTAGAAGTAATTTGAAGGGTACTTATTAGCAGGTCAGGGTATTTGGGGCCCACTACACACTCTACTAGTTGGGAGTCAGGTCGACTATACCAAATTTCTGGAACACAAAGGGTCTGACTGTGGTTGGGACCAACTTGTCTTCAAAGCTTCCGGGATGGAAAATATTACATCGGTTGTTAGATCCTCGTCCCGTTACTTGCAACCAATTAAGCCTCGCCCTTTTCTCTGTATGAGATAATGGCCACTGCTCGTAGAGCTTTAACGCAGAGATATACATGATTCTAATGCGTATACACCACCTCTGCAACACCTCTAATCAACTCGCTCTCCTCCTCCATAAATTATTCCAATTTTTCACAATCTCTAGATTGTTGAACACATTGTTTGGTCAACAATCAAAAATATTAATCAATATGTCCATAAAGGAAGGATTTTTTTCTATTTCAAAGGGTTTTTTCCTTCTCTACGTACTCTGGTTCCTGCGCTACTTCTCTAAAGTACTCTCCCTCCTCAGTTTCAATCATAATAGGATTGCAATCCATCTACATTATACGTATTACAGAGATCAATTATGCACTATAACAAAGTTTCTATTCATATTACAACAATGCATTGATAAACAATATTTCTCAACACTCGAAACAGAGCGTTCTTCTCTCAATTAATCAAATTCTCATAGGATTATACATAATATTTACATATAAGGCATTTGTGCTTGATTTACATATAATCGGCCTGTCTTCAGCCCTTTGGCCATACTTGGCCCCTAATACCTCTCAATGCCTTCTAAATACGTCTCTTTCACCTCTATCTTTCATGCTCTTAGGGTTACAACTATACAAAGTATTTTAGTCCGTGAAGCGGGGGCAAATGGTGAAAGCACTTGACTTTCAGCAAATCCACCCAGGATCAAACCTCTGTGGAGACATACGCCTGTTGTGTCTTGGCTAGAAGAGTAGGCGACCCCATAGTGGACGTCTCGGCTCTTGTTGAGGCATAAGTTAATTGCTATTGTGTGCGGCTTGCAGGCTGTTGCACCTAGCCTAGGTTTATAGTGGCAGCCAGTTGGATTTGAACCCGGGCCTTGCTCAGGAACTCTCACCAGTTACCGATTGTCCTAGATCTAAAAAAACTATACAAAGTATTTTGAACTATAATCAGTTCAGATCCACTAAATCCTCAATTATCCCTATCTTTAGGATCCTTTAGATCCACATATCTCTCAAGAGATCTAAGTAATCCTAAGATCTCTCTAACTCATGTAAATATTTTGGATATCTCTTCTAAGAAGTAGATATAATTACAATATCCTCAGTCTCAATCGTATTTACACATATTTTCTTGATTTCCTTAGAAACGTAGGAAATAAAAATAATTAAACAATTACACTTAGCTAGGGAACCGACTCCCTTGATAAATGAAAGACCCCTTAGGTGTAGTTAAATGTATTTTAACTTTGAGGCTGAATGCTTTGCATCATACTCCCAATGAACATAAGATTCATGATCTCCCGATCATGTGCTACTGAGCTAAAGTCCTCCTGGATCCCAAACTTTAGTTTATAGCTATCGGTTACCTCTACTACGTTGATGTTGTTCTGCTACCTTTGGTTCTCTAGGATTATACATTTTATTTTATTGTTTCCCATTTGCTTTCCTAATGAAAATTCTTTCAGTTAGTTGAATTTCTTTGTTGGTTGCCTTCTTTCTCTGCTATATATTTTCTTAGTTGTTTTCCTCATTAGCTTCCACAATCCATCAATCTCTTTATCAAATTCATCCTTTAGCTGAAATTCACTATTGTTATCCATGGGCTGCTTCATATCCTCCTTTTGCATGAGAATTATGAAACTATTATTCAATTTTGGTTTACATATTTCCTTTACACCTTGTTGATCATTCTTTGAAGTCTTATCCTTATTGGCTATGGAGATAATTTCCTCTTCTTCAAGTTTTGATTTTGCACATTGAATATGAAATTTTTGGATTATTATTCTTTCCTCTAAGGAATTAAATTCTTCATACAATTCAAAAAAATCATTTTGAATTGTACTTTTAACCTCTATGAAATATACATTGCTTATGTCTTTGTGAAAATCCCACAATTGCAATAACTAGAAACTATTCTTCTAACTTATGCAGTTTATTTGTCTTTGATTAATTAATTTAACGACAAATAACAAATAACTCACTACTAAAATATTCACAACAAAATAAATACGGTGGGAAAGATTAAATTGGAACTGATAAATTCATTCACACAATTAACACAATTATTTTGGACTAATGTCCCCAGAAAAACCCGAAGGGAAAACCAGTGCAACAAATGAGGTTTATATTATTACTACGTAGTAGTAAAAATATGAGTACAATGATATGGATGCCAGAATGGAAATCCTCTGGAAAATATTCTGGCAACATTTATCGGAGAGAATTTTCTTCCTCTACAAATCAACTAGCCTCCTTTTAGCCTGGTCGCACTGTTGGCTTATGCAAGTCTGGATGGCCTTTGAAACTACCTCCAACTAGGTCATCTTGTTCAAAAAATGCAGCAAGAAATTCTCAATTTGATTTTTCCTTGGTTAAATTGAGAAAATTCAAATTTCCACATCAGTAGACAATTTGGATGATGTTAATGTGAGTTACATGGCTTGTGTCACCCAATTTACTCAATAAATTCGAGTTGGAGGAGTTATAGTTCAGTTTAACATGTGTGATTGCTAATTTGTAACAATGAAGGTCAATTATCTAAGGTTGTTTTTAGGTAAACTAGTTCCAATTGTTAGAAGAACTAGTGGAGGGTTAAGTTGTGCAGTGCGATTTTAGTCAAACTCAGTGATCATATAGTTAATTGATCAATCAACCCAAAATAGCTAGTGCGTGTAGAGAATTCGAGTTACCCATTTGAGATGAAGATTCCAAGGTAGTGTAAATGCAAGTAAATAGGAATTTCACAATCAATTTGAGGAATTTCCTAAAGAATAGGGGCATAATTCTTTAAGGAACAACACAAGTAAATAGGAGCTCAAGCTAAGGAATAAATTGACTAAGTCTGTGTCAGAGGCCTTCAGTGAGCAGAGAGATAGGTTATCCACTTGCAGGGTGAGCTCAGTTGATCAAAGAAATTGTAATACATCTTTATTTCATTTGATTAATGCAAGAGGCACTGTGGTTTTTAGTAGTTTTCTTTCCCCAGATAAAAATACTTGTTGCATGTGTGCGATTTCTTATTTCATGTCTGAATTTTTTGTTCTAAGTTGTGAAATAATATCCGTAGAGAGGTAAAGTAGGGTTGTGTCTTGTGATTTTGATTAAAATTCATGAGCATTTGCAAATCTACAACATAATTTCTACATGGTATCAAAGCTAGATTCACAATAGAGAAGAAACTCGAAGTTGTTTCTGAGAGGTTCGAATTTGGAGATCTGTGTTGTAGGTTTCCTTCAAAACTAAGAAGATGGATTTCAATGGACTAAGGCTAGAATATGCCTTGGAAGGTACCTTTAAATTTTTTGCATGGAAGGATCACATGGAGGTGGTATTGGATGAAACTGGATTGCTAGAATACATCAAATCATATGTTGCAAAACCACAAGCATTTGATGCTCAAAACCTTGCTCAGTGGATGAAATATGTATCCAAGGTGAGGGGAATCATATTGGAAGGAGTATGGGATTATATTGTATCAAATATCCACGGAAAATAAACTTCGTTCATGATATGGAAAGCACTAACTAAATTGTTCGTGAGTAATAATGACCACAGGAAGTTGGCACTCAAGGATAAACTTCGAAGTATTAATATGTAGAAGAATGACACAATTTTGCAGTATCTAAACACAATGTCATTATTAACTTGGTGGGGTCGGTGTTAATTTCCTTGAAGAAGACTTGGTGAGCCAAGCCCTTATGGGCCTTCCCAAGAGTTGGAACAACTATCAAGATTCAATGAATGGGAGGGAGAAACTACCAAATTGGGAGCGCTTATGGTATGATTTGGTACATGAGGAAATAAGGTGAAATACTAGAGATGGGATTTCATCCAAGGGTGAGGATGATTAAAAATTTTCATTGGATGGAAAGGAAAATAAGGGAAAAGGGAATAAATTCCAATCCAAACCAGAATCTAGTCAATGGGGAAAGAAGAAATAGTTGTCCTAAATCAAATGCTTCCTTTGTCATGAATTCAGACACTATGCCACGAAGTGTCCACACAAGAAAGCAAGAAAGAAGACCTGAGGAGGAGGAGCAGGTGAAGCTTTAGCTTCACAGTTCTAGCTTGACTTTACCCTCATTACATGCATGGCTAGCATAGTGATGGGGAGCATGTGGTACTTGGACTCAGGTGCATCGTTCCACATGACGGGGAATAGATGTTTTTTCAGTGAAATGGAGGACAAAGAATTGTAGATTCACATTGAGATGTGGGGTGATAGAAGGTACAACACGACTGGGGTCGATACAATCACCTTTCAGAGGGAGTCAGGCTCCCCCATCAAGATCAAGGATGTCATGTTCGTTTGAGGCCTAAAGAAAAATCTTCTCTATTGCAGTTTTGGAAGACTATGGTTATGATGTGATATTTAACAAAGGAAAGGCACACATATCCATGAGAAAGGTGAATTACATTGGGGTTCGTGTGAAGAACCTGTACAAGCTAGATGTGGAGGATTGTGTTGTATTGAGCACAAAGGCGAAGAAGGTGCAGAGTCACGATGTTATTGAAATTTGGCATATAAGACTTTTCCATTCACATCATGGCACTTTGAAGATCATCCAGTAGATAACGATAGGCCTCCCTAAAATATATCCTGAGAAACAGGATGTATGCAAAGGATGTACTTTGGGGATGTAAACAAAATCCACTTTCCATGATCGAGACAACAAAACACACACAGTCCTAGAAAGGATTTGCTCTAATGTCTCTATTTAGTCAATTTAATGTTCTTAAATTACAAGCATAAATTATTGACCAGAGTTAGTAAACTGATGAAGTGCAAGTGCACTATATGTGCTATAAGTCTCTGTCGTTAAAGTGAGAGTTGAATTCAAAGTTTTGTTAATTTTTTAACTTTATGGATCAGTGTTAAATTCCTATGGATCAGTGATGTTTTTTAAAGAAATTTATCATCTATGTTAGATGTTTTTTTTTGTAAGTTAGGCTAAACTATATTATATCATAAAATAAACTTTACATAGGTTGTGGGATGAGATGGCAAGCAGTGCTTAGCTTATCCCAGCCTTGGAGGTTTTTGAAATAAAGTAGGTTTGGGGTGCCTCCTAGGAGGAAACTAGCCCCTTAATAGAGACATGCTGTCATGTTTTAATAAATGATCTGTAACACACGTATAAAAAAAATAGCTTTAGTATGTACCTAGTTGAAAAAAAATAGAGAATAACCGAGCGACTACGCAATCATGGTGTTCCTTCATCATCCTCTATTGCGGGGTCCTCCTTCTCTGCAGTAGGCATGCACGAAGGCTTCGGAGAGGCTGCGCGGATGATGGGAGCAACAGGGTATTCTGCATCTAAAAATCTGGTCCGAACTCCATCCGAATCCATGATCCAAACGTCTATCTCCTCCTTTTTCGTCGCGTGAACTGGGAGCAACTCGGTTTTCCAAGGAGTGGGCATCTCAGTGTGCGTGATGGTATATTTTTTGGGGCCTCTTCTGCCCTTGGGCTTCTCCGGTGTTAATACGATCTCTTCCTGGGTGCAGAAAGGACTTTGAGTGGCCTCACTTTCGTGGCTACCTGAAGAGGAACCTTCAATGGATTCCAAATGTTGGTCTTGGCCCCGGTGATAGCACCCCGAGAACGCACCTCTTTGGCTGCCCCTGATGGGCTTTTGACATTGTCGCGGTGCCATGGATAGGCTATTAAGAAGAGAGAGGGATGTCAGACTGAGAGTAGGGAGGTGCGCAGTGGGATTGCACGCAGCAGAGTGCACAACGAGGGGGTCCGCAACAAGGGGGCATGCAATAGGGGGACGCGTAGTGGGAGAGCTCGCCGCAGATAACACGCAGTAGGGAGAGGCACAGTGGTATGGGTTTTCAACCAGGAAGCGCATATCCAGGTGGGCTCGCATCAGGGGGAATGTGGTAAGGAGAATCTAAGAGGGAGGAGCACATAGTAGGAGGGCGCTCGACAGGGGGCTCGCATTATGGGGTGCACAGCAGGGGGAGCATGCATCAGGGAGGGCAATGTATATGTGCGAGGGAATCTAGAGGAGTGGCGAGATGGCGAGTAGAATAACAATGATGTCTCTTGAGTCGAACTAGAATAACAATGAGATGGTTGAGTGAGGAGCATCAGGGCCTTTTGAAGACCTGTGGCACGAGCACAACTACGGTGAGGGATTGTGGCACAAGAGTAGATGAGGTGAGGGATAGTTCGAGCGTGACTGCATGTGATACGAAGTATGGAAGAGGTCAGGTGTGGCAAAGCACCGTTATGAATTATTAATGAATTGAGATTCCACATCATGTTAGAGCTGGAGTTACAGAGCAACGTTAGGCTGACCATGGGAGGATTTTTCCTAGCATGATCTAGGTGTGTCACTCGCATCCGAGATTCTATGTTAGATGTTATTTCTATGGCTATTTAAAATGGAATTGGGTTTAAAGATAGTTTTTGAGATTACTCCTTTCATAAGAAATGATTAATTGTATTTTTATCAAGTTGATTTTGGATTTTTTATGTTGTAGAAAATAATGAACTAATTCTAAATTATGAAAGTATGAGATATGATACAGTTCTGGTTTTATCAAAATGTTATTAAGACAAAGTTTTCTATCTACTGTAAATTCTAGTAAAAAATTTAAATGAAAAATAAATAAACTAAACTATATAAAATATGGCAGAATGAATTCAAGAAATTAATCTACGAAATAAACATAACCAAAGAACTCAACTATTGAAACTGATCTTTAAAAATAAAGCATGAATTAAAAGCATTTAACGAATTCAAATTACGAAATAGTAATGCGTTTGAGATGTATAAAAATTGAAAGAAAAATTACCTGGTCTTCTTGCAGGGGTCGTACGCAACGTAGCAGGATCTTAACACTATTAACACATCAAATTTCTTGAAAGGGAACTTAAAATTAACATAAAAATCTTCAAACAAAATGTTCAGGAAATAAATGATGGTGCACCCCGAATGCACAAAGTTTCTATGATTTTATAGAGTGCGTTCAACAATATGTGAACTCTAAGCCTATAGATCTCTATTAGAATCCTTATACAAATTAAAATCATAAACAAAATATCTCTTATCTATCGATTTGCTATTAGGAAATAAAATCGATACAGTCGTGCCATTTCCGAACTCTGTTCCTGGAAGCTGCAACATGTTAACTGCTATCTTTGACCGAGGGAATGCATGATATTCTTGGTGAATAGGCTCGGATAAGAAGAAGGAAATCCATAAGGGGATCATCCTTTATCTACCCATATACTCCTTTGATGAGTTGATGCATCAAAACCCTCCTAACAATGAAGGTAGTTGCAAATCTGTCAAATAGCTGCGGAATTGTATTAATTCTGTAGCTGAATGTAATATTTAACAAAACAATAGGGTATATTAAAAAATATGAAGAATAGGACACACAAATACTTTACCTTGTCAAAATCATGTGTTTGTTGCCTTATTAGGCTGATAGTGATAAGAAAAGAAGGAAAATATGGATGCAAAAAGGGTGTTGAAACAAAACAATTCTGGGATTCTACATTCCCCCATACTTAAGGTTTTGTATGTCCTCATACAACCAATTTTTTTTTCATTTTTGTTCAGTCACTAAATATCCTTAGATACTTTTTCTAGCACATCTAATTTCATCCTTTTCAACCTTTTTCCTATTACTACCATCCTTGGTTTCTTCATGAGGATTTTGTACTTCAGGTTAATGATTTTTCTCTTCACGACTCTGTTTGCTTCCTTCAATTTCTTGTTATTTTTGTACCATAGACTCAAATGTAGAAGGAGGTTTTCACTCTTGGCAATTTGAACTTCATTTTGAGCTTTCAAAGGTTGGTTTTCATTTTTAATATACCTGTTTAATGTCTCCAATTCGAAGATTTCATTTATGAGGATGTCAAGAACTGGAGGTTCTTGTGGTTCATTAAACTGGTCTTTTTCTTCACTTAGATTTGGAACTGATCTATTGGTTGCTTCTCTTTTCTCCAGTGATTCTATGTAATAATAAATATCCTGATGTATTGGATCAATACCTAGGCTTTGTCCTAGACTCCGAGGTGGTGAAATGTGGGCAGGTGGTGATGCTCTCGAAGAATTTTCCATATTTTCATCTTCCTCTAAATCAATGTGTTCTACATATTTTGAGGACACTTCCCTTAATGTATTTAGCCTGCTACCTCTTCTTAGTCCTGTGACAGGGGTATTTGGGGTTTTAGGCTTCTCTTTTTGAGACAAAACTCTATTTTTTTTGTTGGCTTTCTTTCTTCTAACATCCATTGTATTCATTTTATTTAAAACTTTTGCAATTGGCATGTCATCCTCTGACAAATCTTGCTACTGTTGTGGCTCTTGTTCTAGTGGTATCTCAATCTTCATTTTCTTTTGAGTTCTACTACTACTTGGTTGTTCATTTGTTTCCTCTTCAAAATGATTCCTAACTAGAAAGGCTTCCCATGTATCCCCTATACTTTGAATATGGAATTCAACAAGTATTTTAACCAACCCATGGTGATACATTGTGTTTTCTATGAATTGAATTCTCTTTTGAACATTCTCTGCCATCTTTTCAAGACTATTCAACAAGAAATATGGAAGGTTAATTTGATGTTCATTAAGAAAATTCATCAACAGTCTTATATGGTAGAAAAACACACATATGAATTGACCTTCACAAGTAACAAATTTTTGGATGATTAAGAGAAAATTTCTCCACTTACTTTTTAATGTTGAGTTGGGGATGCCTTTCGTGAAGACATTAATGTCCATGCTTGGTTTCTTCAAGAAAAACCTCTAGTCATCTCCTTTGATTCCTCTGTTCTTGAACCATTTTTGTCTTATACGAGGCAACCCTATATCTTCTGCAATCAAAGACTTTTCCACCGTGAATTTGATGTCTCATATTTCCACTTCTATGCCATCAAAAACCATTTCAAAAGTTTTAGTGACTTCCTTGTCAAAACCATCGAATTTTTCCATAAATTCCATCCGTTGTGCTTTCTGTAATAATTCTCCTACCCGCGGATATCCTTCCAATAATTTCTTCCTTGTTGGCTTTTTTCAGACAATCACATCCATGATTGGAAGTTGTTTCACCTCCAGAAATTTTTTTGTTGACAGGGTAATGAACTTGGTAGGGTTTGCTTTGGAGTAGAATGGCGGATGGTGATGGTAAAATGAGAGGGAAAACATATATGAGATGAAGGTATACGTGAGTCAATTATCTGTTAGCCATTCATAATTGTGATTGAGGCAATGATCAAATCAATGAATCGAGACTTTGAATTGTGTTATGATGATGAAACGAATATGGCGAATTATGAGGGATTTGTTATAACACTATCACCTTTCATAATGATTTTGTTTTTTTTTTGGTAATGTCATGTCCATATAATTCATATATTAATATATCTACCCCTATTGTTAAATTAAAGTATTACATACCTTCGATTTATTTCCTTGCTAACCTCTGATTGTCATCTTGCAGGTGTTCTATTTCACGAGGAGTCAATCACTTCTCCCTTCATTTGATCATCAAATGTTCCTGTCAATTAGCTATAGAAACTGTCAAAGCTGTAGAAATTTGTCAAATTTGCAAAACATCATCAATTTTGTAGCTTACTTATTTTTTTAAGAAAGGGATGCTTCGAAGAATGGAATTTTTTTAAGGAAAAATATGGGAAAAGAAAATTTAAGGTGCCAAAGAAATTTGGTTTTCACCTTGAATTTTTTATATAAAAAATGCCAACAATTTTTTTGGTTTTCATGTTTATACAAAATTTTATTGATTCTTTTATTTTTTATTCTTTATTATTTTTATTTTTATTTATGTGAAAGAGAAAAATAAAATTTTAAGGTTGAGAAGAAGAATTCTTCTCAACCAACTTTAAAGCAGATTTGTTTTGGAAAATCTTGACAAATTCCTCTCTTGTCATTGGCTTTTGATAGATCTTGAGTCAGTGTCCATTTAATAATAGAGGAATTTTCTCTTTGTTGGATGGATAAATCGTTCTTGTGGACAAGATATATCTCCCTATTATCTTACAATAACTAGCAGCAAACAGACAGATGTAAACTACTTTCTATAGATTATGTTTGATCTAGAATGATCTATAATGAAGGATTTACGACTTACCTGTAGTCCAGTGCTGATCGTAGTCTTATTTCCTGTCGCTTTGAATACGTTTCCTTTCAAGATCTGCAATAAAAAACATGAAAGAATCAGAAGCACCTACATAATATAGACTAATTCATAAACCATAAATCTATCTTGATGATCAAGGAATTCAAGAAATAAGACATTTAAATAAACAAATCATTGAGAAAACAGGATCCATTTGTATTATCTTTGATGAAAGAAGGAGCCTTACAACCGTGTTTGCCTTGATGTCGTACAGGTCCTTCTGGGGTCCAGAACAAGCATTTCCTCTACTTTGACAAGCCTTTGCACTCTCTCGACTAACATACACATGAGTGTGTAATCATTCCCATATGATAATCAGTTAAGAGAGTCCAAATTTCTCCAGCAATTCTCCTAAAAAAAATCTCAAAGCCTAACTCCCCTTGAGGCTGAACTATGGCCTCAATTTATAGAAAAAGAGAAGAGGTTGTAGCTCCAAATAAGAGGGGATAGAATTCTCTTTCAAAGGGATTAAGTTCCACATACCAAGGGGTAGGCTCCTTTAATGGAGGGATGAATGTACATGAAAGGAGTGAACTTTCCATTGAATAATTGCTTCCAGAAGCTTCCAGACTCAATTAGTTGGGCTTCCAAATGTTACTTCCACCTTTACTTTACCTTTTACAGGAATCCGAACCTTTAATGAAGAAAAAGTGCGGTCGGATCTGCATGTTCTAGAACAAAAAGATGCAGCACCATAGGTAATAGTAAGAGAAAGTGCGGTACAAGTATTTTTATGACTTTTATAAGATTTTCTCTCAATTTCAAGGCTTGGTTTTAGGAACTTGATGTTTGTAGAATTCTAAGGGAGTATTGTATGAGTAATGATGAACCCATATAGACAGTAAAACGTCATGGTGAAAATTTTAGTGTAACACTCTTCATCAATAGTCTTGATTCTTACTACTCTATTGTAAAAAACTTCTTCGATCTCATAAGGCTCAAGAGAGTGGGTTTGGATATTCCCTTGGAAATTATTGAATTTTGAGTCGAAGAGTAATGCCCAGTCTCCTGGATGAAATTTTCTTTTCCTTGATGTATTTATCATGCCATATAGCACTTTGTTGTTGAACCAAGCTAGTCTTATGGATAACATATTGTCTTATCTCATCAAGCTCATTGAGTTCTCCCATCCTTTGCTTGTGTTCTTTTGACAAGTCAAGTCCCAACTTGACTGTTGTTTTATAACTCTGGATCTGGAACTATATTGGAAATAAGAATTTCTTTCCATAAACAAGTTCGTAGGGAGTATGTCCTGTAGTGCTTCTCCATGTAGTTCTATAGGTCCATAAAGCTTCTGGAAGCTTTTCTTCCCAGTCCCTTCTGTGCAAGTGTACAATATTGGTGAGAATGATTTTGATCACCTTGTTTGTAGAATCAACTTGCCCATTTTCTTAGGGATGGTATGGAGTAGACTTCCAGTGCTTAATTTTATATTCTTCCACCAACTTCTATACTACTCTAGATGTGAATTTTGTTCCCTGATCTGTAACAATTTCCCTTGTGTTGTGAAACCAGCTCCAAAAATAGAAGAAACGAAATATCAACGCCTTAGAAATAAGCCACTTCGAGGGGGAAACCTCCAATACATTACATTAATGAACAATTCTTGGATGATTCAAATTACAAAACCTCCTTTCTATATATAGGAGTCCATGGGGCCACAATGTAATCCTAGTGGGCCACAATGTAATCCTAGCCGACCTAAAAATAATAATTTAAGGGCACAATAATAACAATATGGGGGTTACAGTAAGTACAATAGCTTTTCATCAACATGAATACACCAATAATAATAAGGGACTGTGACGGTACATAGAGACCCCAGACATGCCCCGCTTTCTTCAAAAAGGTTATCTCCAAGCTTGAGGCAGTCATGCTTATGTATAAAATTCTCATCCTCCCATGTAGAATCTTCAGTGGGTAAGTTCTTCCACTTGATGAGATATTATGAAATTGATCGATTTCATAGTTGTCGAGTTCTTGTTTCCATGATTGCTTCAGGTTCCAATATGATTTTTCCTTCTTCATCAAGTTCGGGCAATATTGTTTGAACTGGAAGATTTTCACGTATAACCTTATTTAAGCATGAAACATGGAAAATTGGATGCACTCGTGAGGAAGCAGGAAGCTCCAATTTGTATGCCATACTACCAATATTTTGCAACACCTTGTAAGGACCATAGTACTTTGGTGATAATTTATTATCCTTCTTAGCTTGCTTGAGAGACATTTGTTTATATGGTTGTAGCCGTAAAAATACCCAGTCTCCTACATCAAAACTTATCTCGCTATGATGTTGATTTGCCTGTTGTTTCATTCGATTTTGTGCCAAATTCAGGTTATCCTTTAAGAGTTGGAGAACTTCTTATTGATGCTCAATGTGATCTTCCACTGCTTGAACCTTGGAATTTTCTCTTAAATATGATGTGATGGACGGTGGATGATATCCATGAAGTGCCATAAATGGGGTCATTTTTGCTGCAATATGGAAGGAAGTGTTATACCACCATTCAGCGAGAGGTAACCACTTGACCCATTATGTTTGTTTATCAGATACAAAACAACGAAGATATCCTTCCAAACATGTATTTACTATCTCAGTTTGACCATCGGATTGAGGATGATAAGATGAGCTATGAGCTAATTGAGTACCCAAATAAGAAAATAACTCTGTCCAAAAATTTCCAGTAAAAATGGGATCTTTGTCGCTCACAATAACCCTTGGGCTTCCATGTAGCTTTTGAATTCTGTCCATAAATGTAGTAGCAACTGTACTTGCTTTAAATGGATGAGATAATGCACAAAAGTGTGCATACTGGGTAAGTCTATCAACTACCACCATGATGACACTCTTTCCTTCGGACTTAGGTAAACCTGTGATAAAATCCATTGAAATCTCCTCCCAACGTTGACTTGGAATGGATAAAGGTTGTAGAAGTCCCGAGGTCTTAATTGTCTCAACTTTATTATGTTGGCAAACCAAACATTCCGCCACAAACTTTTGAATATCAGATTTAAGGCCATCCCAAAAAAATTCTTTCTTCACCCTGTGGTAAGTTTTTAAAAATCCTGAGTGTCCTCCTAAAGGAGAAGTGTGCAATTCCAGAAGAATCTTTTGTTTTAGTAGGGAATTCTTACAAAGATATAAGCGATCTTTGTACCATAAGGAATCATTTTTCCAACTAAATGTATCAGATGTACTAGGATCTTGCTGCAACTTTTGAATGAGTGTCCATACATTTTTGTCCTTCTTCCATTCATCTCTTGCTTCGGTTATCCAATCTGGTTGGATAATAGAAATGGCACAAAGCAATGCTTCCACCTCTTCATTCTTTCTTGAGAGTGCATCTGCAACAACATTAAGCTTTCCATTTTTGTAGATTATTTCAAAGTCATAACCCAACATCTTCGTGACCCATTTTTTCTGCTCTTCTGAAGATAGTCTTTGTTCCAAAAAGTGTTTAAGACTATCATGATCAGTTTTTACCTTGAAGTGTCTTCCCATTAGGTAAGGTCGCCATTTCTTTAGTGCATGCAGTATTGCTAACATTTCCTTATCATAAATCGCTTTATGTAAACAATTTCCTTTGATTGGACGACTTTCAAAAGCATTGGGTCTTCCTTCTTGCATTAAAACAACACCAATTCCATATCCTGAGGCATCACATTCCACAATAAAGGTTTTTGTGAAGTCTGGCGCAGCTAACACCGGTGCTAGGCATATTGCCTCTTTAAGATGTTCAAAGGCCTTAGTTGATTTAGGTGTCCATGAAAATGCATCTTTCTTCAATAATTTTGTTAGAGGTTGTTAAGTCCCTATATTAATAGTGTAGCCCCTTATTATTTTAGGGTAGCCCCCCTTATTGTTATTATTGTACCCCTGTAACCCCCATATTGTTATTATTGTGCCCTTACATTATTATTGTTAGGTCGGCTAGGATTACATTGTGGCCCCACTAGGATTATATTATGGCCCCATGGACTCCTATATATAGAAGGAGGTTTTGTTCATTTGCATCATCCAAGAATTGTTCATTTATGTAATGTATTGGAGGTTTCCCCCTTGAAGTGGCTTATTTCTAAGGCGTTGATATCTCTTTTCTTCTATTTTTGGAGTTGGTTACTCAACATTTGGTATCAGAGCTTTGGATTCTAGGGTTTCGCTGCTCCAAATAGGTCATCGTGGAATTTTCGCTATAACTTATTTTATAAGAAGTTTCAGAAGCTGAAAATTTTAGGGTGCGAAGCCGAAATCCTGAGGAAGATTGTCTAAAAATTTCAGAGCTTGGTTCACAATATTTTCGTAGATATCATCTGTGGAAGTTAGGTCTTTTTTCAAGCTCCTAAACAGGTCATCGTGGAATTTTCGCTATAATTTTTTTTCTACGAAGGTTCAGAATCTGAAATTTGTATGGTGCGAAGCTAAAATCTTGAGGAAAGTTGTCAAAAAATTTCAGAGCTTGGTTCACAATATTTTTGGAGATATGATCTGTGGAAGGTAGTGCGTTTTCAAGCTCCTGAATTTCATCTCAAAGAGGTGATCATGGGAAAAGTTCAATAACTCTCTCTCTGGGTAGTGGATTTGAGTGCCACAAAAAGTGGTCGAAATTACACGGACTGTAGTTTCTTGGCTATCAATTTTAGAGACAAAGGATGAAACAGTGACACATGGCAAGTCCTACAAGTTCACTCTACTGAACCAGTCCATAATTAGGTCATTGTGGGAGATTGGACACAACTTTGTCTTGGAGAATCCAAATCAGGTCAGACCTGTGGCATTAAAAAGAAAATTCAGAGGGCTACTTCAGTGCTGAATTTAAGAGATAGAAGAGCCGCAATCACAGAGATAATTCAGTTTCAATATCGAGCTCCTAAAAAGAAAGAAAAAGGTGTATATTTGTTTCCGAATTGCATAAGTCTTGTGTAAAAAAAAAAAAAAAAAAAAATCAGTTTGAAGTGATTCCAAGGGCCTATTGAGCATATATTTCAGTATTGGGTTTTTAAATGCCTCCTAAAAATAATTCCATACCCATTAATCCCTCAAAAATCTATGCTATGACGCATGAAGAGGAAGAATTGCAATATGAGATATCAAAATTACGGTACCAAGTGCAACAAATTTCGATCTTACGAAGAGCAATCGAAGATGACATAGATGGTTTAAAAGCAGAAATGGAGGCTAAGTTGGATGATTTGAAGGATAAAATAATAGCTAATATGAATGATAAATTAGTGGAAGATGACATCGAGCATCAACAACAAGTTCTCCAACTCTCAAAGGATAATATAACTTTGGTGCAGAATCTAATGAAACAACAGGAATATCAACATCACATTGAAATAAGTTCTAAAGCTGTCACACAAACAAGAACTTGACAAGTACGATCAATTTTAGAGTATCTAAGCAAGTGGAAGAACTTTCTTGTAGAAGATTCCACATGGGAGGATGAGAATTTTATACAGAAGCATCAAGAAATAATCAAGCGTTGAGGACAACACTTGTTTGAAGGAGAGGGGCATGTTAAGTCCCTATATTAATAATGTAGCCCCTTATTATGTTAGTGTAGCCCCCCTTATTGTTATTATTGTACCCCTGTAACCCCCATATTGTTATTATTGTGCCCTTAAATTATTATTGTTAGGTCGGCTAGAATTACATTGTGGCCCACTAGGATTACATTATGGCCCCATGGACTCCTATATATAGAAAGGAGGTTTTGTGAATTGTATCATCCAAGAATTGTTCATTCATGTAATGTATTGGAGGTTGCCCCCTCGAAGTAGCTTATTTCTAAGGCGTTGATATCTCTTTTCTTCTCTTTTTGGAGCTGGTTACCCAACAGAGGTGCTGCTATTCTCCCATAATTTTTAACAAACTTGCGATAATACCCTGTTAACTAGAGAAATCCTCGCAACTGCTTAATGGTTGTGGGGACTTTCCATTCCTTAATGGCTTTAATTTTTTTAGGGTCTACCTTAACACCCTCGTGAGATACAATATGACCCAGATATTCCACCTTTTGTACTCCAAAGAAACATTTGGATGTTTTTGCATACAATTGTTTCTCCTACAATAGTTTGAGCACCCTGTCAACATGTTGAACATGATCCTTCTGTTGGCCACCTATAAAATGTGTTCTATCAAAGGTGGCCAAAATATTGTTCAGCCTTCAAGAAACAGTGTCATTTCCAAAATGTTATTTCTTGAAGCCTCTGGAAGATCTCATGCCCTTGTCTGAAAATATTCACTGCTGTTTCCCTTCAGAACTCAGAAATTCTACTAAAAAGTCCATGAGAAAGACTGCTGTAAAATCCCCTTTTCTCCCCTTCCTTCACTCAGAAACTAACCTTCATTTTTACTTTACTTTTTTTCCATCATTTTCCTCTGTTTTCCATTTTCCTCATCTCCCCTTCATAAAATCTCCTTTGCAGAGTTTAAAACTCTTTTCTAAAATCTGCCGAAACCTCAAATCCTTTTAAAAATCCATGGAAAATCCATAAAAAATGCCTTTGCTGTATGACAGATTTAAGCCCCCTTGGGCTAAAACTGAACCACTTCCCCTCCATATGCCCGCACCCTAGAACCAGGTGCTAGGCCCACAAAGTGCTTATCGCGTCGCAAGTTTTAAATGGTTAGATCTAAAAGACCGAGCCCGAGGCTCCAATTGCGATTGGCCCTTTGTTATTTAACGCCCTGGGCGTATTTTATTCCATATAATCAAAGGCCCCACAATCGAGCACCATGACCATTCCGTATACATATATTAATCCGCCCGACAGCAAAACTTGGTATTATATTGAAATTTTGGGTTTTCATAAAGTATAAGGGGTTTCCGCCGGTGTATGGGCTGAAACGATATTGACCGTTGATCTAAGGTCGATCCAACGGCCCGTGCTACATCGCATCGCATTTTTTCATTCGGTACATTTGTTTGTCTCCCCCGATCGGTCATCGCTCCGATTCGTTCCCCACCATTGATCTGATCCTCTTATCAATGGCCAACACTCAATCGCTCTGTCATCTAATCGCATCGCCCTCCCCGATTGCACAATCGCATCGCATTCCTCGATCACGCAATCACATCGGTGATTTTCATTACACCCTCCCTCTTTCCCCCGCCGATTGCAATCCTCCGATTGGATCTGGACTGTCCACGTGTCTAGATCGGACGGTCCCAGATCTTTCCCGCATTATTCCATCGCCTTTCCACCTTATGTTTTTTTGACTAATCCCCACCGTTGATCTCCGCGTGATCGACGGATATGATTTATTCTCTTCCTCCATTCTCGTTTGACCTCTTCTAAATGAATCCCAACTGTTGGATGATGCCATCCAACGACCCTACTCTCTTCCCACGCCTCTGAAGTAGTTTAACCCAAAACATAGGATTTCTTAATTGGTTTCGTGTTTTGCAGGTGATAATGGTTCTCCATGATATTGAAAAGAAAAGCCGAAGGCTGGGAATGACGATTCCCGCGCCTTTGATTCATCAAAGGGAACCATTTGCTGGGCTCAAACTCCACGACTCATCAATGTTTCATGAGGCATTGATGCCATATGAGCCTTGCGCGGCCTGCACATCAACAAGACACAACAATACAGAAAAGAAGCAAAGAGTATCAGTGTTAAAAGATCTAAGACAAAGCAAAAACTCATGTTTGAAGGATTAATGTGCATATTCAACAAATCAAAAGCCTAAATCCATGGATAAAGACGTCATAAATACCGGAAGGCGCGGGATAAGCCTGATCAGACCTAAAACATAGATCTCAAGTAACTTAAAGGTGTTTTACAATAGGTTTGCTGATATGGTTATTTTCAACTTCGTTGGCCCCGAATACTCCAATTGTTCCACCTCAACCGAATGCTTCACCTCAACAGAGTTCACCATCTCAACATCACCAACCTTTTGTTGACCCTTTACCTTCTTCGCCCAATATGTCTTCCTCCCTTTCTTCCTCTTCGCTTGGTAAAATCCTTGACGCTAGTAACCGGGTGACTAAGAAGAAGAAAAAGAATCAAGATAAGAAAGAATTCAACCAACCAACCATGGCTGTAAATGTTAGTAGTGTTGAGGAAACCTCCAACATGCATCGTAAACCTAAATGCCCTTGCAGGCTTTGTAAGGGTGACCACTTCCTTATCAATTGTCCTGGTATTCCAAAGGTCTTGGAAGTATGGTCAGAAAAACCTTTTCAACTTACCGTTGATCCATCAACCAGTGATAGTCAGGTTCCTTGGAAAAAGGGTAAAGTTAGGTTTCCTTGTAAGTTATGCAAAGGGAGTCATCAAACTCACATTTTCACTCACATGGATGAAGCCTCAAAATTTTTGGAAAACCTTACTGTTCCAAAGCAGGAACTTCCAACTGGTTACCGTCAACTTTCTCCCAACCTACCATCAACTGACGAAGTGATTGATCCAATTCCAAGTACAGTCAATCCCACTCTTCCATTGGAGAGTGAAACTCATATCACTCAGGTTGATGATCAATTAGTTGATCAAGTGGTTGGCTCAATTTCCCATTTGGTCGATCCCACTCTCCCTGAAGAGATTCAACTTCATACCACTCAGGTTCTTCTTGTTACATTATATTCTTCTACGCCAAGGGGCATTTCACCTGTTTCTACAGAACCCCCTCCAAGTACTGAGATCTTTTCCTTTGAAAGGAGTAGACTGACATAACCTCATCTTCCTTCCTCCATCCCTTTCCAAATCATTGTGAAGGCTGGTTGTAGGAGCATATGCCGCACACATGTAGATGAAGGTGCTTTTGTTAGTATTTTATCCTCAACTGCTTGGAAAGCTTTGGGTTCCCCTCAGCTTGTGCCTGTTACGCAGAATCTGAAAGCTTTTAACAGAACCATCAGTGAACCTTTAGGGATCCTTCCTAAGTTTTCTATTACTTTGGAAAGTAAAAGTATCTATATTGATCTTATGGTAGTTCGAGGCCCCTTGGATTTCAATTTACTCCTTGGTTGAGACTATGTCTATGCAATGAAAGCTATAGTATCGACACTCTTTCGCGTGATGTCTTTCCCTCACAATGGAAATATTGTGATTGTAGACCAGCTTTCGTTCCCTAGTCTTGATTCGACTACCAATAATCCGACATCCCTAAATGTTCCTCATACGAAAGTGGTATCTACCTCACCACAGGTTAATTATGTGGCAACTAGTCCCATGTTTTCAGTTACCGATGTAAGCAAGCCTCTCACTGTTTGCTCGTATTCCTTTGACTTAGATCCGGTAATTGACATGGAAAACTGTATGGGATTACTTTAACGCAATGTTCTTATCCCTTTTGAGTCCCTTGACATGTGTTCCTTCCAAAGAATTGTTCTTCCATCTGATGAAGACCTCTTGGAAGCCATGATCAAGGTGTGTCCATTGACATGTGTTTCTTCCAGTTGGAAGCCATGATCAAGTCACCATGAGGACAGTTCTTTTCCTGTGTCAACCTCATTAAAAAATGAATCAGTAGGTAGATTGTAGAGAGTAGATTGATAGATTGGAAATAATTAGTTTCTGAGGATGGTTCCTGTTACTGAGTCAACCTCGTAAAAAAATGAATCAGGTATGAGGAAAGTTCCTTTTACTGTGTCAACCTCGTTAAAAATGAATCAGTGGATCAAGAGGAAAGTTCTTGTTACGGTGTCAACCTCGTTAAAAAATGAAACATGTAGGTGAGGATAGTTCTTGTTACTATGTCAACCTCGTTAAAAAATAAAACACGTTGCCATGAGCATAGTTCTTTTCCTGTGTCAAGATCATTAAAAAATGAAACAAATCTTCCCCTAATTGAGTCGATTCTTTGACTAGATCTCATAAATGTTAAGTCATATATTTAGGTTAGTTATTTCAGTTTTTGCATAATTTTCTTACAGTTTTAGATCGGGTCTTTCATATGATCTCGTAAATGAACCTTCATTCCATCAAGTTATTAATTGCCAGTAGTCTATTTAGTTGAATGAAATGAAGCTAGGGGGGCATGCGTTCTAACAGATTACGCTTAGGGGGCATTAAAACCTATTTGAAGCATAGTTTTTCTCTGTTTCAAGCTTTTGTAAAAATGAAACCTATCTCGAGTCGATTTTGGTTAGTTTCAAGACTCGTTAAAATCATGAAAATCCTGAGATTATTTTTCTATATTTCATTATCGTAAAACACATGAAAATGTCGAGTTATTTCCATCTTTTCCTGCTCATAAATTAAATTGAAAGTCAGCGACAGGAGTATATTTTTATCCCTTTTTTGAACTTGTTAAAACTTACGAAAAAGTGAAAACCATGAGTACATTTTTACCCCTTTTTCGAACTTGTTAAAACTTATGAAAAAGAGAAACCCTGGAGTTCTCTTTTAAGCCCTTTTCAGACTCTCTAAAAATGAAAATATTGCCGAGTACTTGACTATTCGAACTCGTTAAAGTAAATGAATGATCGTCCCTTTAGTATAAGTTTACCCCTTTTACGGACTAAAATGGACTATTTACGAAAAAGGTATACGTTGACGAATTACGGTCAATAGAGTTCTCTCCCGCATTATTTTATCCTTTTTTGGGCTCGAGAGACTAAATTTACGAAAAAGTACACCCATGGAGTTTTCTTAAGTTTTTTCTTCTCACTCCCTAAAATTGAAAAACATTGAGTTTCTCCTATACTGGACTCGTTAAAATTTAAGAGTAAAGGACTTGTTCAATTTTAAAATAGGAATGAACCACTCCTTCTTAGGGTTCGATTTTAAACTAAGTTGGACTCATCCGAAGGATGAGATTATAAACAAGCAAATGTTATCCTCCTCAAGATTGTAAAAAATAAAGAGGTACTTGCCAGAAATGGTGGGGGAAAAGAGAGAAAAATGAACATGTTTGTTACATTTTGATTTTTGGAAAATTGTTAACCACTCTTGAACACGACACTTTTGTGTACTTGGGTTGGGAAAATTTTTTGCCTAACAATTAATCAAACCATATTGAAAATATTTAGCCGGTTTCTGGGTATTAGCTTTGGGTCGATTATCACCAAGCCATCTGCAGTGTCGTTATGTGTTCAAGAGGACAGTTCAAACAAACCATTCATCTGCAAAATATTTGTCTTCCATTTTGACGATCCCTGAGTCAGTCCTTGTCAATATATTTCTTCAAAACTTGATCCGTGATTTCATGTTGTGGCCTTGCCTACGACGAATCACTTTCTATCGATGACAGCTCATTATCTAGGAAGTTTATCTATAAATTGTTAGTACCTTGAAATCTGCATGCCTCAATGGCAGGTTTCTCGCCTTCGATGATAGGTTGCATCATTGACCTTCGATCGAATGATTCCGTGACATGTTCGACTTCAGCTCATTCATTCACATTTCATGGATTTTACTGAGTACTTTGAGGCCATTGACAATACTGGTGGTTACTCTCACACTTGTTAACAGTTCACATTATTGACTAGTAATCAAGTGGTTTCTACCATTTCGACTTCGACACATTCATTCACATGGATAGAATCGTGCTAGTTCGGGAAGCGGAAATCAAGACCCTGGATCTAGTTTCTTCCATCTAGGCTTTAAGGAATTTTTTTATTCATTTATACAGTGGAATATTCATAAACATATGGCTGCGTCCATACTGTGTCTACACATGTCTATACTGTTGATTTATTGAAAAATCATTCATGTATCAGAACAGTTTAAGTCAGTTTTCTAGTTAGTTTTGATCTGAGTATGGGAATTCCTACCTCAGTGATGATATGTCTACATATATATATTTTGCATTGAATGTTTTTACAAGTTCCGACTGGGGTGTCCACAGGATGATCCTTGAAATTATAAAGTACTTCACTCTTCATACATGACAGACTCTATCTTCATATATTACAGACTTCGCACTTTAGGAGGCAATTTGTTGCACTGAAAATTGTCACCTTGACATTTCGTTGTCCGTATGAGCTCATTATCACTCATACTTTCCTCCTTTTCAAGTCTAAAAACATCAGTTCCTCATGTCAAACCTTAAAAATAAGATAAAAGCTCTTAAAAGTCTCTAAAACTCTGGTATCGCACTTTCTCTTTGTCTTACCTGCGGTCCTGCACCTAATGGTCATGTCTTCTGCGTACCTGACCGCACTTTATCTGTATTAAGGGTGCGAACCCCTATGAAAGGTAAAAAGGGCACAAGTAAACTCTAAAAATCTCACTCTTAGTCATTTCTATAAGCTTCTAGAAGGAATCTTGTGGTGGCCAGTCCGCTCTTTTCAGGTTCATGTATCCCATGCCTTAAGGAGCTAACCCCTTGATGTGATGAGCTTATCCCTTTGAAGGAGGATTCTATCCATTCATAGGTGGAACTGTAACCTCCTCTTTTGCACTATAAAAAGAGGTATAGGGCAGCCTCAAAGGGTTACAAAACAAGTAGACAATTGAGGAGTTCAAGCTTTAGTGTTATTTTAGGTAAAGTGCTGTTGGAACTTAGACTCCTTTAGATGAGATTTTATGAGGAAAGATTACATACCTGCATGTATCTCGGTTGGAAGAGTGCAAGGCTTGTCAGAGTAAAGGAAATTCTTACTTCGGACCCCGAGAAGACCTGTTCAACATCAAGGCTGAAAAGGTTGTAAGGTTCTTCTGCTATTTCAAAGTTAATACAAATAAGTTTGTTTTTCTCAATATGATGTCAATTGATTGTTTATTTTATGGATTTCTTGATCACCATAATAGATATGATTTATGAATATATGCTATGTAGGTGCTATTTGATGTTTGTTTGTTTGTGATTGCAGATCTTTGAAGATAACTCTTTCGGGCGACTGAAGGATGACTAATACAAACAAGTGTTGGATCAAGGTATGATCGTAACACCTTTGTAGCATTTACTTATAAATTGTGATATATCTAGAGAAAGATAGATTTAATTGCTTTTTTGTTGCTAGAATATCTTCTGATACTAGGGAGATCGGTCTTGTCCGCAAGATCGATTTATCTGGCCAACACTTTGACTAGGTTGAATTATACCCGCCTCTAATATTTCTGCAATCATACGTTCAATTTTACTCTTTTGGACATAAGGATATCTATAAGGCCTGATGTTTGAAGGAACACTTCCAGGAATAAAATGAATAGCATGATCATGATCACGAATAGGTGGGAGTCTTTTGGGAGTTTCAAACACCTTGGAATGATTGTCCAAGACTTGTTGGAGATCTGCAGAAAGAGATGATTTTGATGTCGGAACTTCTAGTGAGCATAATTGTGCAATTACGCCTCGTTGTTCTTTCTTTAGAAGCTTTGTCATGACATTAGAGCTTATTATCCTTCCCGGCTTCCCTTCAATACCCCGTAATTCGACTTCTTTTCCTTCTGAAAAAAATTTCAAGAAAAGTTCTTGAAAATTAAAAGCTACCGTCCCCAAAGATTGTAACCATTGTACTCCTAGTACAACATCAACACCTCCCATAGGAATGGAAAGCATTGGAATATTCAATACATATTCCCCATGGTTAGCTTGATATTATGGCATTTTCCAGAGAAATTTATAGTTCCTCCATTTGCAACCATCACTTCACATTCTGGTGTTGCGTATAGGAAACAATTCAATTCCTTGGCTACCTTACAATGAATAAAATTATGGGTACTACCTGAATCAATCAACACTATTACCTTTTTCTTCTTGATATGTCCTTCTATCTTGAGAGTTTGAGGAGTGGTAATTCCTGCCAATGCATTACACGATATGGTCAGACTCATTTATTCCTCTTCTTGGGTTGGTTCTGGTGTATATCCTCTTCTTGTTCATTTTCTTCTTCCTCCTCACAATATATGTAAAATAATTTCTTCTCAGCACACTTATGACCTGTAGTGTATTTTCTATCACAACTGTAGCAAAGCCCTTTTGCTCTTTTTTCTTCCAATTGTTGTGGTTTCAACCGTATAGGTTGTGGAAATCTAGGAGTAGCAACACTTCCCTCTTTATAGAAGTGAGTGGTAGGCTTCCTTGTCGCCATAATTTTACATTCAATTTTTCTTGCCAACCTGAATGCCTTCTCCAATGAATCAGGTTCCAAAACACGAACTTCATTTTGGATGTTATCCTTTAAAGTACCTATGAAGAGATCAATCCTGTGTTCCTCTGGAATATCAGTTACCCTTATATTCAATTTTTGGAAGTCCTCAATGTGCTCCCCCACTAAACCCTTTTGTTTGAGATTTATCAATTGGCTAAAGAAGGTGTTGCTCTTTGTATCCTCATAATGTGCTATCATTTCCTACGTAAAAATTGACCAAGTGACAATTTTTTTACGGGAGCAAAGCCATCGATACCATACAAATGTATTTTGTTCTAAATGTAAAGTTGCAATGCGTACCTTTTGTGTGTTTTGTACATTATGGAGATCAAAATATTGCTCCATCTGTAGTATCCATGTTACAGGATCCTTTCCATCAAACTCCCTCATATCCATTTTTGGAATATGGTGGTTCTTCCCGCCAGCATTAGATTTTATGAAATCATGATTAACATTTATTTTGTTCTCATCATGAGTTTCCTCTACTATCTTTTCACCAATAGGAAACATTTCTTGTATCAACTTTGTTAAACCTTCCATGTCTGCTTTTATATCATTATTCATGTTTTCCATTTTCTCATCGATCTTAGCTTCCATGTCATCCATCTTATATTCCATGCCAGCTTCCATGCAATCTATCTTAAATTCCATGCCATATATCTTAGATTCCATGCCATTCTTCAAACCATCCATCTTAGATTCCACGCCTTTCTTCAAACCATCCATCTTAGTTTCCACGCCTTTCTTCAAAACTTCCATGTCATTTTTTGTTGCTCTTTGCGAGAGCGAAATTTGTTGCACTTGCTCTCGTAATTTTGATATGTCATGTTTCCATTATTCGTCTTCATGAGTCATAGTAGAGCTTTTGAAAGGCTTAATGGGTGTTGAATTATTTTTAGGGGCCATTTTAGAATCCAATACTGATATCTATTCTACAATATTCCCTTCGAATCAATTCAACTTGATTCTTCAAACAAGACTTATGCAATTCGGAAAAAAATACACACCTATTACTTGCTTTTGAGGATCTCGATATTGAAATTGAATTATCTCTATAATTGTGGATCCTAAATATCTGAAATTCAGCCCTGCAGTAGCCCTATGAAGCTTCTTTCAAATGCCACAGTTCTTATCTAATTTGGATTCTTCAAGGCAAAGTGATGTCCAATCTCCCACAACGACCCAATTTTGGACTGGTTTAGTAGAGTGAACTTGTACAACTTTCCACGTGTCACTATTTCCTCCTTTGGCTCTAAAATTGATAGAATGAAAACTAAAGTCTGTGTACTTATGGCCAATTTTTACAGCATTCCAATCTGATGCTCAGAGAGAGAGCTATAAATATTTTCCCACGATCACCTCTTTGAGATGAAATTCAGAAGCCTTAAAAAGCCCTAACTTCCACAGATCATATCTCTGAAAATATTGCGAACCAATATCTAAAATTTTGCGATGGTGTTCCTCAAGATTGTGGCTTCACACTCTAAATATTTCATCTTCTGAACCTTCGTAGAAAAAAATTTATTACGAAAATACCACGATGGCATGTTTAGGTTAAATTCAGGAGCCTGCAAAATGACCTAACTTGCACAAATCATATCTCCAAAAATATTTCGAACCAAGCTCTGAAATTTTGTGACGATGTTCCTCAGGATTTTTGCTTCGCATTATAAAAATTTCAGATTCTAAACCTTTGTAGAAATAAAATTTATAGCGCAAATTCCACGATGACCTTTTTGGAGCAGCGAAACCCTAGAATCTCTAAGCTCTGATACCAAATGTTGTGAAACCAGCTCCAAAAAGAGAAGAAAAGAGATATCAATGCCTTAGAAATAAGCCACTTTGAGGGGGAAACCTCCAATACATTACATGAATGAACAATTCTTGGATGATTCAAATTACAAAACCTCCTTTCTATATATAGGAGTCCATGGGGCCATATTGTAATCCTAGTGGGGCCACAATGTAATCCTAGCCGACCTAACAATAATAATTTAAGGGCACAATAATAAAAATATGGGGGTTACAAGGGTACAATAATAACAATAAGGGGGTTACACTAACAACAATAAGGGACTATACTAGTAATATATGGACCTAATAGTAGTTGATCTGAATGGGAAAATTTGTGTTTTTTGTGCTAAATTCCAATACATAATATAAACAAAGTGCTTGAGGATTATGAGGAAAATTGAAAGTTAAGCATGAATTTTTATGTGAATTTCTTGAGCTAATTAACATAAACAAAACACTGAATAACAACATCTAATAGACATGAACATCACCATAAACAGTAATACAACGACACATGATGAAGGAGTTCACCCCTCTTGGGCTATGTCTCCTTGGTCCAACTTCCAATGGCTTGGCCCTCTTCTATTATGATCAAAAGTGTGATTACATATGTTTACAATGCTCAAACAACTCTAAAACCTATTCCAATGGCTCTAGAATGCCCAAAAATGCTTGTGTAGACTCTTTATGCTTCCAATTTGTTCAAAAAATCCTCAATTTATGACTTCCCCTAGCTTCTGCACTATTCACTCCACATTTTCCACCAAATTTGGCACCGAACCTACATATCCGCCTGAAATTCTGTTAACTCATCAATTTTTCCAAATCCCGACGTAAATTGTGGGTGCCTTAATTTTCCCAATAAGGCTTAAAAGCCGAATTTATTTTTAAAAAGTATAAACCCCATATTTTTTCTACTAACCGTCGGCATTAACTTTAAGTGGAAACATGGCAGAGGTTTCCATGTAATTCCGTGGTGAGTGGGGGTAGCTAGTAGACTGAAAACTTTAGCGGTGGACACATGGTGTGGATTCGGTGGGTTTAATGTAATGATTACTATTAGTTGGGGGGGGGTGTGGGGCTAGCCTCCTGCCCCCAGGCGGTGACTAGGGTTGGGGCTAGACCCCGACCCCCTCCCCCCATGGAAAAAACCATATGACATGAAAACTATGTTGATGCCACTATATAGTAAGAAATAAATGCATAGCATATTGATAATGGCTTGAGCTCGGTACTTGGAGGTCGCTGGTTTGACCCCCGCTCGCTCTGCTCAGACTTCAACATAAATTTTGGTGGCCCTAGGGTTTCCATATGGCAGCCCATGGCTAGGCCACATGGGAGCCTGTGATTGGTCATCATGAAACCAATAAAATCACACCAAAATCAACCAAATGAAAATTTTCCACTTGGCACTATATCATTCTCCAAGAATATTCCCTTTGACTGGTCCAATTGCCACATGGGCATGCCCAGTCATCTGTACGGATTGATGACTGGGATATCCTGCATTTTTTTTAAAATTTTCTTATTTGAAAAAGTGGATAAAACACTTTTATAGGAGCATACAGTGCCAGTTTTTTGTGAAAGGAGTTGTGTCAGATTCATAACGACAATATCTACGTAGTTGTTCGGGTTCCACACCATTCCGACAACTTTCATTTTTTAGCATAATTTTGAGCACCTGATCACTCCTCCCCACTCGAAGCTTTTGGACCCCAAAATATCTTTCATTAATGAATATGTGGATGAGGGTACAACCCCCTCACCCTTCCAGTCTCAATCCACTTGAATTTTCCTGAATTCAACAATTTGAGCTTTTCATAAATACTGATATTTTTATTTGATTTTGGAAACCCTGTCTTGATGTTGGATATACCATATTGCTGAAATTTCCCAGAATTTGCAGAACAAAAAACTATCCTTATGTTCCTTCCTTGGTCGTCAATCAAAGGAAACATGAATAACTTGAAAAATTTCTCACCTCGAATATTGTCGACATGGCGATTTTTAGCTTGTCTTTCCTTGTACTTGCGTTGACTTTTGACCAAGTATTTTCGCCATTTCCATGTACCATTTTGAATCCCAAAATAAGTACTCATGGAACCTATTCCTTATTTTTCATCTTTCTTTGGTGCTTTCTCTTTTATTTTTTCACCATTCAGCACTGTCACCTTGTTCCCGTGACTGTTCAACAAGGATGTGGATTGTTGAAAATCTTTCACATCGTGTTTACCTCTTTTGAAAGGAAACATGTTAGAGCCCTAAAACATATTATTACAACCATTAGAAACTTCAATCAAATCATATTGTTCATTTTATGCATCTTCTTGAAAGGTCTCATTCAAAACATCAATATGCTTGAACATTAATAAAGCCAAATTTTGACTTGCATTCAATATTTTCTTAATTTGTCCTGCATGCATAAGAGACAAACTCATATTCTTCTTATGCGCTCTAACTATGTACTCAATTAAATTCTTGAACAAGTGGTACTTGTTCTCATGGCGATGAAATAATTCCCTTCTATCATAAAGATAAGGACTTCCCAAAACAATAAATGAAGTCTCAAGCGGAACTACATCAAGTTCAACTTCGTCAAGAAAGTTTGAATTGATTGCAAACCTTAGGATGAAATTCCTTGTTACGTGCAAGTTTTCTTTCTTACATATCCATCCTAAACGATAAGGTCTTGGATGTGTAACAGTTTCTTGATTTAACCTCTTAACTAAGTCTTTAGAAATCAAATTGGCTTGAGAACCACTATCAAGTGTGTCTATTTTGGTATGTTTTGAAACAACTCTAATATGAAAGAGTTCAATTATTGTATCATCATCTTGAGTTACATTAGAACAAATTGAAGAACTAGTGGTTGCTATGTTTTTACCTTTCAAACCCATTGTTTTAATCTTATTTTCATCTCCTAAATCTGAACCTAAGTCATGTTCAATGATTACAGCTGTTTTCTCCTTCTCTTTGGTTTTAAGTTTTTTGGGCTTCAACTTTGTATGGCATTTCCAACAATGGTCTTCATCATGGCCATTTTTCAAACAATGTTTGCATGTGAGTTTCTCTTTCTCTAATTTAATTTTAAAAAAAATCTTTCCTTTCCCCTTAAACTCACCCTTTCCTTTTCCTTCATACTCAAGGGAACTATCACTTTTCTCATCTGCACTATGTTTCCCTCTTACTTCTAGATGCGTGGCTTGAACACAAACCTCATCTAATTTTTTGGTATTGAACATGAGAATATTATGTCTGATATAGTTTTGCAAACCCCCAATATACTTTAACAAAGTGTCTTGAGAAGATAAATTGACACCCAAAACTAGTTCTCTTCTCCTAAACTCTTGGGAAATTTTTTTGTCCCTTTAGTTGTCTAAAATTATGCCAGTCCATTATGGATTTCTGTATATATGATAGAGGGTAAAATTTCCGTTTAATTTCAGCAGTAAAATCTGACCAAGAGATTGAAATCTTGCCATGGTTTTTCATCTCTTATTGTGTCTTGGCTTTCCACCATACTAGTGTTGCACCCTCTAGTCTCAAGGAAGCTAGCTTAATCTTTGTGTCATCATCTTGAAGGTTTTGAATCCTGTAGTAGACCTCCAACTGACGAACCTGATTTTCAAGCTTCTTTATATTCACTTCACCATTATACATAGGCAACTCAAATTTAATATCAAGTTTTAACAAGGGTTGTTTACCAATTCATTTTGAGGTATGTTGATGAGTATGAGTAAGTGTTGTAGTAGTGGAAGAGGATGAAGGTGAAGGTGAATATTATGGTGAGGATTATGGTGGATTAGATGGTGCCTTATCACCATTTCCATTACCTCCTCCTCCTGGAGAACCCTCTCCTCTTAGAGGCCTGCATCTTTCACCCTACAACCTTTTATTCCTCTCTTCATAGAGGACTTTCACCATCTTTGTCATGCCAAAAAAAGCCTTCCTAAAAGCCTTCTCATCCTTTGTCATGTTATCATTTCCTCCTTCATGATACATGCTTACTAAAGCTTCTAATTTGACTGGAGGTGAACCTTGTGGTGGAGATTGTGGCAATTGTGCCCTGCTTCTCCTTGCTCCAACTAGAGAACCTACACCCACAAACTTTCCTTCTCCTCTCTTGAGCTTCAAACTTGTAAGCATTTAAACACTTGAAAAAAAATTAAATACTCCTTACACAAGTAAACCTAGTGCTCTGATACCAACATGATTTGAATGGGAAAATTAGCGTTTGTTGTACTAAATTCCAATTCAGAATATAAACAAAGTGCTTGAGGATTATGAGGAAAATTGAAATTTAAGCATGAGTTTTAATGTGTTTTATGTGAATTTCTTGAGAAATTTCACATAAAAAAAACACTGAAAAACAACATCTCACATACATGAACATCACCATAAACAGTAACACAACAACACATGTGTTGGAAAGCATAACTAGGTTCGGTCTTCTTATTGAATATGTAATGATGCATTTAAGTAATGAAGAATACAAAGATAATAAAATATGTTTTTGGTATGATTGCTTCATCTGTTTCATGAGAAAGGTTTATTATAGGTCAAAATACTTCTTCTTCATTTATTTTATGGATTTTTCATATGATAATAAATGTACTAATTAAGAGTCATGTATATGAAGAGTCAAGTCAAAATTATATGCCTAAAGACCTTGTCACATAAGCCTTGAAGACATGTCTCAAATTTTTCTCAAAGATCAGTGTTGTAACACTCTTCAAAATAGCCTACCATTCGACCTATTAATAGTGATCAGGTCGGCTCAATGAACAGTCAGATCTATTGACTATCAAGTCAGGTAATATAGGGGTTGACCACTATATATACCCTTATGTACTGCACAAAAAAGATAGAGAAAAAAGCTTAGACTTCCTTGTGATTTTAAGATAGGATTTCAGGGATAAGATTGTGGTGAATTTAGGGCAAGTCCGAGACAAAAATGTGAGGAAAGGTCTGAGATATCTACGGTTATACAGATCAGCAAGAAGTACGAAGTAAAGGTTGTGTTCTAGTGTGAATAAGGAGTGTGTCCTAGTGTGGATATAAGATTGTATTCTAACATGAAGAAGGACTGTGTTATAGTGAAAATATAGGTCTGCATTCAAGCATGACGAAATATTTCTTTAAAATGCGAGATTAACATAGTTTTTAGTATGAATAAAGGATTTTATAAAAGAGTTAGGACAAGACTATGAATAGGACTGTGTAAGGGTATCTTCATAGTATATGGTGGATTGTTCTATTGAAGGGAACAAGACAAGTGTGTACACTAAACAATTATAAGTGAAAGAATAAGGTAAGACATTCTATGACACAGTGTTGATATCAAGCAAGGATCTCATACAACTAGAAAAGGAAGAATAAAAGTAGATACCGAGATCTCTAGTCTTGGTGCAGAAAGGTGTAGAATGGTGCAAGACGATGCTAGAAAGAAGGATCAGCTGAAGGAGTCAATGAAGAAGAAGTGACAAGTTCTTAGAGTCATACAAGATTCAAGGGTCTGTGTCATGGTCATGGTACTTTTCATCTGAAAGTATATAAAAAAAATTTCCTGTGGGTTTTCCTCTCCAAGAGGGAGAGGTTTTGGCCCTGGCTCGAATATCCTAAATTTTTGTCTCTTTTGTTTTTGTTAATTGACTTGATGAAAGACACAATAAGATAAGAAGAGAAGACATAAGTAAAATAATTAAGCTCACAAGTAATTATGAAGAAGATATTTTGAATTAAACCTAGCCCTACCTAGTTCTCAACATGGTATCAAAGCTAAGGTGCTAAAGATGAGGGCTACCTGACAAAGAGACACTCAAAGAATCAAGAATCAAAGTCTACATTGAAAGGTCAATTCAGTTTGCAAGGAATATTATCAAGCCATTTCAAGAAGGCCCTCAATCTATTTCAAAGGATACACTCATAAAGAATATAATATTTGTCATAAAAGATTTATATTGAAGACATTGTTGGAAGATGCATCATCAAGTACCATTCAACAATATGCATCACCTTGGAAGACATCTACATTGGAGAACTCAATCTAAGAAGGAGTTCCTAAATTCATATTCATTAAGGAAGCTGCTAGAAGGAGGAAGTCACCCTACTCAAGTAAGTATCTATGACGTTATCTAAATTTGTCAAAACGACTTATTGTAAAGAGAGCAACAAATTTATTGGGTCATCAAACTTTAGCAACATGGAAGAAGAGGAAAAATTTGAATCTAATTGAAAATGAAGTTATGGGCTACATCGAAGTATCTTCAATTCAACATTCAAAAGAAGACATTATAGCATATATCAAATACATGAAGGGAGACATAAGAGCCCAAAGGATTATTATAGAATCCATAAAGGACACTCTCATTCCCTATACATCAAATATAGAATCCTCAAAAGAAATATATGAAAAACTAGTGGAGCTATTCTTAAAAGGTTCTGCAGGGGAAATAATATCCATGGGACAAAAAATATACAAATTGAGAATGCCAAGAAAGGAAGGAATAATTCCATATCTTATGGAGATTTTCTCAATACGAGATCAACTGCAGAAATTGGGAGAAGTAATGTCTGATGGATAAATACTCACTATGGTACAAAATGCTCTACCAAAAGAATGGAGAAGTTTCACTTCAAGAATATATGGGAAAGAAGAATCCATTTTATTCCAGGGTCTAACTAAGATAGAAGAAACAAGAATGAAAGCCAAAGCTGATACAAGATGAAGTGAAAGGAATTAAGCCTTGGCATCCATATCCAGGAATAATGGAAGTTTCAGTAAATTTGGTCCTTAGAATAAAAGAAGATATATGGAAAAAGCATGATGCTTTGGATGTAATTTTTTGGGCATTATAAAAGGTATTTTCCTAAATCTGGAAAGGATAAGAGAAAAATGGAAGAATCCCATGTCGCAGATGAAAGAGAAGAACATGATGCAAATAAATCTAAGAAAGAAGAAGTGAAAGATCTCTATGATTGAGATCATCTTCCTCTTTAATTTAATTCTGTTGGTTGTAAATTAGTATGATAGGAAGTAGTATATATTCATAGCATCATGATTGAAGCATGGAAGGATAATTTGAAGAAGTTACTACTAAAAAATTCACTGATAAAAACATTGCTAGACATAAGTAATCAAGATCAAGGATCATCATTCAATAATCAATATGGAAATAGGTGCTGACATTGACTAGAAATAAAGCAAAAGGTTTCATCAGAAATTCTATCTTGCAAAATTTTGGGATTAGGATATGATGACATATTGATGAAGTAGGTCAAGGGAATGAAGTTATTCATTCTAGTAAAATTGTTGTAGGATGACTCAAAAGGAAAAGGATGAGGTACATATATCTATGTGCTGACACTAGATGCTGTGAAGTCATTTTATATGGTTGCAGGTAATGGACTTCTATATTTAGAAGTATGATCAAAGGACAGAGGATCTCTTATAGTGCATAGGTTTCCACTAACAGCTGAAAAAAAATATGTCCTCATCTGGAATATGAGGTGTTTTTATACAAACAATGTAACTGGATACTGGAATTTCCTGGGAATAAAGTTGTGTTGAGAAAACAAGGAAGAGGTCATGAAGTGCAACTATGTCAATAGGTGGTTATTATCCAGAATCCAAGAATATGTGACTAGTAGATCTCCTGGGAAGATATGTGGACTCCGATAGAAGTATGGTAAAAAATAATACCCTTGAAAATACATATCTTTAGGAGATGTGTCAATCTAAATAAATGACGTAGATGCCTACTAGAAGATGTCATGGTGAAAGACCATCAATAAGGTAAATTTTGATTTAAAATTTCTTATGTATATGTTTATTTGGATGCATTTATGCAGGGATGAATATCATGTGGAAGGATTTAATATCCTTGGGAGATGGTTCAAAGGAAAGAAGCATGGCATAAAGGTGGACTAGATGAGAAATACTGATGAATCACATTCTGATGGTTTACATGACTCGTGGATGAAAGTGATGGATAATATGTGCCCTATGAAGACAAAAGTTGAAGATTCCTCAATATCGAAATCCATGACATCAAGGGGAGGAATTATCATGAGCAGGTGGGTGTCTCACCATTGCTACTACAGGTTCCTAGTTGAGATGGAGCTTGGTGGTAAGTTTCTTACTTGGAAGAAACTTGAAGTATGTCCTTCCTGATTTAAGAGGTAGTGACATATATGATTCTCTAATTCATGTGTCATGCACTAGAATAGAACTAAAAATCGTAAGTCTTAGTGAAGGCCATGATGAGAGAGTGGATAGACACGTCATTCTGGTCATCACCTAGAAGACAGGATGGTGAATTGGGTAATCATCTGTCATTTGATACTCTTTGAGAATGAGATAGGGAATTCAAGATAAGAGCAATCAGGGACCGATACTCTTTGAGGGTTGGCTACCCAAGAGAATAATAGTATAAGGAGGTCATACTTTGGGAACACCTGGGTGGAGTATGTACCTTGAAGAGAAAATGAATATGGTGTCTATAAGTCATGTGTCTCGACAACATTGTAGCTCATTGTCTCTTTGAGAGATCGGGCTGTTAGTCAAGGCCTTGCACTAGGAAAATGTTGGTTAATATGATGCTATATAGATGTGATTACCAATCCAAATATTATTATGAGATTCTTTAGATTGAATGTGACCATGTACCATTATGAATACCTCCCTAGTTAAGAGGGAGCGTTGGAAAGTGTAACTAGGTTCATTCCTCATATTAACTATGTAATTATTTATTTATGTAATGAAGAAGACAAATATAATAAAATATATTTTTGGTATGCTTACTTCATGGGTTTCTTGAGCAAGGTTTATTATAGGTAAAAAGACTTCTTCTTGATGTCTTTTAGGGATTTGTAATCTTGTCATAAATTTACTAATTAAGGGTCATGTGTATGAAGAATCAAGTCAAACTTATGTGTACATACCTTGTCACATAATCCTTGAAAAAATGGCTGAAATATTGCTCAAAGATCAGTGTTGTAACACTCTTCAAAAAAGCCTACAAGTCGACCTGTTAACAGTGATCGGGTCGCCTCAATTAACAACCACATCTATAGAGATAGAAACTCAGACTCCTCTGTGATTTTTGAACAGGATTTCAGGGATAAGATTCTGGTGAATTTAGGACAAGTATGAGGTAGAAATGTGAGGAAAGGTTTGAGATCTTTATAATTATACAGATCAGCAAGAAGTATAAGTAAGGGTTGTGTTCTATTGTGAAGAAGGATTGTGTCCTAGTGCATATATAAGACTGCATTGTAGCATGAAGAAGGATTGTGTTATAGTGTAGGTATGGGTGTGAGTTCAAGCATGTAGAAAGACTGTGTTAAAATGTGATATTAACACAATGTTTAGTATGAAGAAAGGACTATATAAAAGAGTTAGAACAAGACTATGAACATAATTGTGTAATGGTATCTTCATAGTATAGGGTGGACTGTTCTATGAAAGGGAATAAGACAAGTGTGTACAATAAAAAATAATAACTAAAATAATAAGTTAACACAATCTATGACACATTGTTTATATCAAGAAAGGATCTCATACAAAGAAGGAAGAATACAAGTAGAGATCGAGTTCTCTAGTCTTGGTGCAGAATGATGCAAGATGGTGTTGGAAAGAAGGATCAGCTCAAGGAATCAATAAAGAAGGAGTGACAAGGTCTTGGATGCATACAAGGGTCAAGGGTATGTGTCACGGTCATGGTACTTGTCATCTGAAAGTCTATAAGAAGAATTTATTTTGGGTTTTCCTCTCCAAGAGGGAGAGGTTTTGGCCCTGGCTCGAAGAGCCTAAATTTGTATCTCTTGTGTTTTTGGTAATTGACTTGATGGAATACATAATAAGCTAAGAAGATAAGACATAAGTAAAAGAAGTAAGCTCAAAAGTAATTATTAAGAAGAGAATTTGAATTAAACGTAGCCCTAACTAGTTCTCAACAACATGATGAAGGATTTCACCCCTCCTGGGCTATGTCTCCTTGGTCCAGCTTCTAATGGCTTGGCCCTCTTCTATTATGCTCAAAAGTGTGATTGCATATGTTTACAATGCTCAAACAGCTCTGATTCCTTTTCCAATGGCTTCAGAATGACCAAAAATGCCTATGTAGACTCTTTCTTCTTCCAATTTGATCAAAACATCCTCAGGTTATGACTTCCCCTAGCTTCTGCACTATTCGTTCCACATTTTCCACAAAATCCAGCACCAAACCTACAAACATGCCCAGAATTCCGTCAACTGAGAGCCAATTCCACCAAATCCCATCGCAAATTGTGGGCACCTTAATTTCCCTAATAAGTCTTAAAAGCCGAATTTATTTTTTAAAAATAAAAGCCTCACGGTTTTTCTGCTAATCGTAACGTTAACATTAAGTGGACATATGGTGGAGGTTGGCATGTAATACCGTAGTGAGTTGGGGTGGCTAGTAGGCCGGTAGCTTCAGTGATGGTCTCAGCAGTCGACACATGGCATTACTTTAGCAAGTTTAATGTAATGGTTACGATTAGTTGGGGGGGACAGGGCTAGCCTCCCGCCCATGGTCCCACTCCCAAGCAATGACCAGGGATGGGGCTAGACCCCTCCCCCCATGGTGGAAACCATATGAAATTAAAACTATGCCGATACCACTATATGGTAAGAAAAAAATACATAGTGTATTGGTAATGGCTTGTGCTCGGTACTTGGATATCATAGTTTCGACCCCTGCTCGCTTCGCTTGGACTAAAGCATAAATTTTGGTGGCCCTTATACTGCCACATGGAAACATGTGATTGGTCATCATGAAACAAATGAAATTGCACCATAATCAACCAAATGAAAACATGCCACTTGGCACTATATCATTTGCCAAGAATATTCCATTTGACTCGGTCGAACCATCACATGGGCATGCCCAGTCAACTGTATGGACTACTGACTAGGTTGTCCTACTTTTTTTTTTTTAATTGCTTATTTGACAAAGAAGACAAAACACGTTTCTAGGAGCATACATTGTTTATTTTTCGCAAAACGAGTTGCGACAGATTCATAACAGCAATATCTATGCAGTCATTCAGGTTCCAGACCAATCCGAAAACTTTCATTTTTGAGCACTTGATCTGTAGTCAACTATCTCACTTTCCTGGAATTCAAATCAGGTTGGTCAAACAATTACCTCAGTCCACTATGATCACGCATCAAAACAAACCTCCTTCCAATGAGATAATGTCTCCACATCTTCAATGCATAAATTATAACTACCAACTCAAGATCATGAGTCACATAGTTCTTCTCATGGTCATTCAACTTCATTAATTCATAAAAAACCACCTATCCTTCCTGCATCATGACTCCACCAATTCCTTCCTTACATCCATTTGTACAAACCAAAAAATCCTTATCATAATCTACAATCTTCAAAACTGGATAATTTGTAAGAAAATGCTTCAACTTTAAAAAACTAGCTGCACACTCCTTAGTCCATTCAATTTTTTTCCTTTCCTCTATAAATATGTAATAGGATAACTAATATTTGAAAATTTCCTGATGAACCTTTTGTAATAACCTTCTAGTCCCATGAATGACTTGACCTTGTCCACATTCCTAGGAGTTAGCCGCTCCATGCTAACTTTAATCTTTTCTGAGTCAACTGCTATCCCTTCCTTGGAGAGAATATGTCCCAAGTAGTGAATCTAAGACTGAAAGAAACATCACTTACTGAGCTTGACATACAATTTATGCTCTCTCAAAATTCTAAACACTATTTCCAAGTTCTCTACATGCTCTTCCTCATTCTTGGAATATACCAATATTTCATCAACAAAGACTATCACAAACTTGTCCAGATAAGGATGCAACATGTTGTTCATCAAACACGTGAAGGTGGTTAAAGAATTAGTAAGACCAAAAGGAACCAACCACAAACTCATAACGCCCATACCTCGTATGGAATGCAATGTTGTAGAAGTATTCTTCTTTGATGTGCACCTGATGATATCCTGATCTCAAATCAATCTTCGAAAAAATTGTTGCTCCATCCATCTGATCAAACAGGTCATCAATATGTGAAAATGGATACGTTTTCTTGATGATCACTTTGTTCAACTACCTATAATCAATGCACAATCTGAAAGTACCATCCTTCTTTCTTAAAAAAAACATTTTTTCACACTAAGATGACATACTTGGCCTTATGTATCCTTTATCAAGCATTTCTTTAAGTTGCAACCTTAGTTCCACCAGCTCCGGAGTGCTCATCCTGTAAGGTGCCTTAGATTTTGGTGCTGCTCCTGGTATTAGCTCTGGAATCTCTGTAGCATACACATCCTAAATTTTTTGCAAGACATGATCCACCTTCTTATGAGAAGTAAACTCTAGAATCTCTGTAGGATATGTTAGGGTCCTATAATAATAGGATTCATAATTTTTGAATTGATTATGATAGTCTTGTAAATATGTACATACCTTGCTTTTTGCAAGTTGTTTTCCCATATTTTGAAAAATGAAAAATAATAAAAAATGAAAAGAGGGTAAAAATTCCTAAAAGAAAGATCAAAGGACTTAGAAAAAGATAGACCCCAAAAGAAAAAAGAGATGAAAATAATACCTGAAAGTGAGCAAGTCAAAATGCCACTACCATTTACTTTTACTGTAAGAATAATGATTATGTGTAGATTGTCAATAAATGCCATAATCCATGGTTAGTTAAACAGTTTAATATTAACTTTTCATGCTTTGAATTTTATTTTTTAGATAGAGAATAAAGATATGTCAAACAGTATAAAATTGACAAATCAGTAGTTAAGATAGAGAATAAAAGAGGAGCTCAACAGTTTAATCTGAGCCCTCAGATGAAATAAGGTTAAACTTAGATAGTTTTATGCTTTGAAAGAAAATTGATTTAGGGTTGCAAGCTTAAATTCACCCATGGAAATGAAGTAAAAAATGTTAGAAATAAATATGGGTAGGTAGAATGCAGTTGAGCAAGCATGTAATAAGGCATCATTAGGAAAAAATAACTAATTTCCCTTTCCCTACAAATATTCAATATTCTAAACTATCAGTGAAAAAGGCTCAGAGCATTTCTCTGACTTCTATTGGGACCGGACCCAAGGCTCAATGAATGATTGGTTAAAAAATATGGAATTCCCACACTAGACCCACATTCATCAACATTTTCCCTTCGTTGATAATCATAATCCCCTTTTCCTAAGTAAAAACCCATTTTTACTTAGTAATAGTAAAACCTCAAGTAACTAATTTCATTTTCCATTCAAAACGCTCAAAAGCCATGAAATACATTTTAACCTAAGTTAAGAGTGTAAAAAAACAAAAGAAACAACAATACTTTATTTTGTCTATCATTTTTCACTTAGATTGAAAACATGTATTTTCATACCCCCTACACTTCACCCTTTATTTCATATTAACTACTAACTATATATATTAATTCTCTAAGTTACACCCACCCATATATTATTAAATCCGTTTTATTTTAATAAATCCACAAAACCCTCTATTTTAAAGTTTTAAACCAATGTTTAATACCCCATGTGCACAATATTAAACCCTGCCCTATCCCATTGGTTTAAACCTATCATTAAAACAAATATCCCACCCCCTATAGTGTTCAAACACATGTCAAAGGTTTGAACAACTATATAATAAAACTCTCTCCCGCATATGAATAGTTGAAACGGTTCATAAATGTTTTAAATGGTTGAAACATATATTATATTATTTCCTCGTCATCATATAACCAAAGTTTTAACTTTAATTGAAATTTGATTTATAAAGTTAAAATCAACCTCACCACAGATAAAAACCCGCATCCCACTCTCCATCCTGATGCATCTTTCACAAGAGATCTGGGCCGTTCGCAATCAAACCCCAAGATCCGACGACGAAAATGCAATTTCGCAAATAAACTTGCGCTTATTTCCCCATTTCATTTTTGCACGAAATGGGCAGTATTTGGATTTTCTCCCTCCTCCACGTGCTTGATTTTGATTGGATCGCGTTTGATCACTCCAAAACAACTTACCACCCAAACTGCACGTGATAACCTCTTGTGGTTTTAACCCTTTGATCTCGAAAACCATTTTCCCACCTGACTTGACCTTCATTAATTGTTGGCGTTGTTTACCCTAATATGCATAATAAACATTGAAAATGCATTTCATTTCATATCATTTTGTTGGCAATATGATGCAGAGTGTTGTCCTTGATGGCAACCCACTTAATGAAGATGAAGACATGAGATTGTTGGCATGTGTTGTCCTTGATGATAATCCACCTGATGAAGTTATATTGACTTGATGGACTTGGTAAATTATGAAAATATGATGTGATATGATGTTTGTTGACAATATGATGCTGGGTGTTGTCCTTGATGACAACCCACTTGATAGAGTGCTGTCCTTGAATGGCAACCCACTTGATGAAGATGATGGCAACCTACTTGATGAAGTTGTGCTTGATAGAATAAGTCTTGATGAACTTAATCTGATGTATCTACAGTGAGTACAGAAGGTAATGAAGAAATGAATTCAGTATGTATTAGATCTATGATGAAAAGAGTATGTCTCAAGGCATACGCGGATTTGTCTAGGAGAAGTCGCGTATGCACGCGGGAAATAACGTGCCAAGTCGCGTATGGGAAAAAGTGCTCATAAAGTACAAAACCAGGGGTAACCACCATGGTATTGACCCATTGTATTGGGTAATGATTCGTCTAAATGACCCCGTCCAGGAATACCATCGGAAGTAATGTGGTTTTGGCTCATGGTATTGAAAAAGGGTAAACCTATATAAGGAGAAGAAATTCATTGTGCAAATCATGAGTGTGGGTGCAAGATGTTTGAGCTTGAATGAATACTTCTCTCTGAAGTATATCTGAATGGAAAGGGTTACAGTTGAATGATAGATCTGAATGCATGATGCACCAATGAAGAAATGATGAAGAAGGGTATCAAGATCTGAAATGTACTTGTATTTGCTAGATCTGTTTATGGAATGATTAGATCTGAGATGAGGCGAACATCTGTCTGAAGTAAAGGGTAAAATCTGTGTGATGTATCTGTTCTGAAGAATTGCATTGATCTAAATGTCTGAAGAACCATACACTAGTTTTACGCAGAAGAAGCGCGTATATACGCGGATTTGCTGAGAGAAAGCCGTATGTGCAGTAAAATCAGCTCTGTAATTTGTACAGAAGTATACGCGGGTTTATGTGATTGGAAACGCGTATATACGTGGTATCAGTGAAAGGAAAGCACGTATGCAAACTAGGTTTGTCACAAGGTACAGCCTGATCTGCTCGTCGTGTTGTCGCTATCCGTATTCGTTTTGTTGTCTGCCGGGTTTGGTTGCATGATGGAGCTTAAATATGTGAGATGGGTCCAGCCCTGAAATATGATGAAACGTGGTCATAAGTGGTGCTGAAAAGGAATTTTTGGATCCAAAGCTGAAAATTCGATGAAACGTGGTCCATAGAGGTGCCGAGGGTTGTAGCCTTCAGTCAGGGGGTTGTAGCTCCCTTCCAGGTGAGGCTGGTAAACGAGAGCAGGGGGTCGTAGCTCCCTTCCAGGAGAGGCTGGTAAACGAGTCAGGGGGTTGGAGCTCCCTTCCAGGAGAGGCTGGTAAACGAGCGCAGGTGGGTGCCTGCGTGCTGGTAGAGTCTGCACTCGCACATATGTTGTAAGATGTTTTCTCTATAATAAAATATTGAAGTCCGATAAACGCAATGGTGGTTTTCTCCCGACTTGGGTTTCCACCTAAAATCCTGGTGTTCATGTGTGATGCTTATGTCTGATGGTTTATTCTATTCTTACTACACATGTTTACTGTTTATTGAACATCTAATGAATGAATGATGGAATGATATAAGTGAAGAATTAAAGGCATAATTAGATCTCTGTGTATACGCGAGTTTTATGAAGCATATCGGCGTGTATACGTTAGTTGGCTTCAGAAAAGTAGCGTATGGGTTTTAGAGAGTGAAAAAGTAAAAATTTTGATAAAGTCCTAAATACTGATTCACCCCCCCTCTTAGTATTTTTCCCAACAATTGGTATCGGAGCCAGGTTCTTCTACAGAAGCTTGATCGCTTGAAGGAGATCCGTCGCAATGGGAAGTCTTGAAGGAGTAATGTCTCTAAAGCCACCTCTATTTAATGAAAGCAATCTGATATTCTGGAAGGTACAAACAAAATCATATCTGCAAAGTCTTGGCGCAGATGTATGGGCAATTGTGGAAGAAGTTTATCAGTATCCGGTAAGTATTCCTACTGATGCAGCTGAAAGGAAGAAGTATGAAATCAATGCCAAAGCAGTGAATGTATTTTTAGGAAGATGAACGAACTTAATTTGCTAAAGTGATGCAGCTAAATTCAGCAAAAGAAATATGGGACAAATCATTCTGAGCTATGAAGGAGATACAAAGGTAAAAAGTGCAAAACTCCAAACTCTCAGAATTGAATATGAAAATTTCAGGATGCATAGTGATGAGAGTATTGCCAGTTTCTTTTTACGTCTAGATGATATTGTAAATCGTATGAGAAATTTGGGTGAAACCATAACCGATACTACTCTGGTGGAAAAATTCTTAAGATCTTTAACTTCAAAATTTGACTCTAAAGTTTCAGCTATTGAAGAAAGGCAAGATCTCCAAACGCTTACTATTGTTCAATTACATGGTACTCTGACTGCTTTTGAAATGAGACAAGGAGGTCCTTCTCAAATCAAAGAAGTTGCTTTTTAAGGCGTCCGCAAAAGGAAAAGAAAAGGAAGTTGTCAAGAAACCCACTATATATCCGAAGAAGAAGGAGAGGAAGCGAATTTTGTGAGAAAACTCCAACTAGGTACCGAGAAGATTCAAAGATAAGCTTCCTTCAAATGTTTTGAGTGTGGAAAAGTTGGTCACTATGCTGCTAAATGTCCTTATAGAGAAAAACGTGGTAAAGGGAAACAATTTGAAAAGAGGAAGAGTTATTATGAAAATGAAGATGATGATGAGGTGTCCAGTGAAGATGAAGAAGATTCTGACCATGATCTGAAAGTACTCATGGCAAAGAAGCAAAAGAAGAAGGCTACTCGAAGCAAGGAGATATCTCAGAAAACATGTATAGCAGAAATTGAAGAAGATGAATCAGGTAGTGATTGGGGTCCTTGTGATAATCTTCTTTGTGCAAGCAATGATAAAGATAGTGAAAGTAAAGTTATGGATGTAGAAGAATCTCTCAAGGTTAAAGATGAAGAACTACAAAGTTCCTCTAATAAGCAAGAATCTATCTACAAAGAGATGATCTCTCAAATGAAAGAACAAATAGAACTGCTAAATGGACAGGTGGACAAGTACCAAAGGTTTCATGTTTATGCATCCAATCGAATGAAAAGAGTAGAAGCAGAAATCATCGATCTAAATGCAGATCTCGAAATGTCAAAAAGGAAGAATGAAGGTCTTGAAGCTGGAATCATCTCTCTACAAGCAGATCGTGTAGCATCAAGTAAGAAGAATGAGGAACCTCTACAATCAGTTGAAAAGGAAGGGCTCAAGCAGAAATCATCTCTCTCAAAGAAGATCTGGAAAAATCAAATAAGAAGAATGAAGAGCTGCAAAAAACATGTGAAGAAAACAAAAATTGGTTGAAAGAAGAGATTCTAAATCTGAATGATCAAGTAGAAGATGGTAGAAGGAAAGAAGAAAGCATGACGAAGCAATGACAAGCCTTGGAGGTTGAGGTAAACATTCTCAAAGGTAAATTAGAAGAAAAAGTTAAACTTTTGAGGTGTCAAGATAGTACTAATATTTTGGACAATATTCTGCGTAATCAAAGGTCTCCTGGTATCAAACTTGGTCTTGGTTTCCATGAAACTGTTAAAGGAGAATCTAGTTCACAAGGAGGTGCTAAAGATTCAAAGGAAGTCAATGCAAAACCTGAAGAGTTGAAAGAAAAAAAAGGTCAACCAACGATCATGAATTCTCAAAGGATATCATTCAAGAATGCTGAATGTTTTAAATGTCATAATTATGGGGCATAAGTTAAAAGAAATTGCAAGGCATTATTTCAGCCACAAACTACCGTATCCTACATAGAAAGGTACTCGATTTCTTCAAGGGATATTGTTCTTCATGTAACAAGTATGGACATAAAGCAATGGATTGTAAAGGAGGAAGATTATTAGAAATAGTCATTATGATTCTTATGCTTATTTCTCTGGACACATGAGATGTTATTCTTGTAACAAATATGGACATGTAGAAAAAAAATGCAGGATGAACAGATCTGGGAAAGTGGACAATTTTCAGCACACAGTTGGAAAGCTCAAGCAAATTTGGAAAAAGAAGGAGGACCGATCAGAAACGTAGGGAATTCAGACCCTACTGCAGTCATCCGCTTCTGGAAGCTTACTTCTCTGATTGACTGCAGGAATGATATGGGATACATTATGAGATTTAGTAATGTATCGTCACAGGGGGAGCAATGTATGATGACTTTCATGGTTGATCTGATTATTCTCAAGCTATGTTTATTTCCCCGATGCGCGTATCCGTTGTGGAAAAGACAGTACAAATGGTACAACTTCGGGGGAGATGAAGGAATGTGAAATTTCTATTCTTCACTTTCCATACGCGAGTTAGATGAACAAAAGTCGCGTATACACGCGAGTTCCAGTAGACACAGTCGCGTATGCATTAATGATAAGAGAATTGGGATGACAGCTAAAGATCAGGAGCAGAGGTTCAGGGGGAGCATCAGTTTGACTGCTAATGATTGCACTGTTAGCATTATTCTGGTTATACTCATGCTAATGAAATGATACATGGTTTCTTATGTTGAAAACTATGGATGAGTCATGTTTTCTTTTTGATGAAGAGTATTTGGCTACGAGATGAAAGTCTTATAATTCAAGAGATATGATGACTATGCAGAGATTGTTGCCGATGACTTGCCGTTGAAGGTGTTCAAAGGCATCCATTAGGAGGAGACCGATGTTCGGGGAGCAAGAAAGCGAATACTAATGATTGCATTGTTGGCAATATGACTGCTTATTCTTTGGTTTTTGTGATACTCATGCTTAAATAATGATGACTTGGTATATGGTTTATTATGATGAGATTTTGAGCCTTGTTTGCTGAAAAGTATCTTTTGTGCTCACACATGGATGAATTGGAAGTCTTATGATTAAGAGATAAGAATAGATCATGCAGAGTTTGTTACTATGGTTGAAATATTTTCCCTACATATGTTACTTCATGTTAAATCTTAAAGATCATGGTGATATTGGACCACATGGATGATTGACACATATTTGAAGATGTTGTGCTGGTATGATAATCTCTCTTGGAAATATTGTATTGATGCTGCAAAGAATCTGAAGGCTTGGTTACTAATGTGCTTATGCTACAACCGTTGGATGACGCTTGAAGACTCAACTACACTGCTCTATCTATCTGTAGTCTAGGGAAGCATTCAAATATCTCAGAAAGAAGCTGAACACTGTCTTTTTCTCACAAAGGATCAGATCTAGTTAAAGTATAGAAGATGGTATTGGATACGTGGATTTCCTGATACACAGTCGCGTATATACACGAGTTCATGCACATAAAACCGCGTATGTCTGATTGCTGACAAATTTCTGTTTGGGGTCAGCTCTCTTCAGCACAGCTGCAATGTTGTTTGGTATCTCTGACACTGTTTGGTATCTCTGGTGGTGTTCCAGTTCTCATAATTCTATTTCTAATGTTTTGATAAAGATGCCTTGATGATTTGTTGGTGAAAGTGTTCAGGATGCACAAACTAAGGGGAAGCCTTAGTCATATGGAAAGGATGCTTGGATGCACGTATCTGTGGGGAGCATTAGCCTTGCCGAGCATAATGCATTGTTGCATTATGATGGTCTTCCGAAATATGTTCTCTTCTTGAGGTATTTCGGTATTGGTCATGTAAAGTTATATTTGTAAGGTCATGTTGAGACCCATGATGTAAAAAAAAAAAAAAAAATTGTAATATTTAGTCATGTAAGGACTTGTCAAATTTGTAAACCCACTTGGTTGGGTAGCCGAGTCAAATTTTGTAAACCCACTTGGTTGGGTAGTTGAATTGAAATGTGTAAACCCACTTGGTTGGGTACTTGAGTCTCATATGTAAATCCACTTGGATGGATCTTTGATGTAAGCATGAGTCATTGGTGATAGGAAAGTCATAGAGTCATGTACTTCATTGAAAATATGTTTGAAGATTCAGCATGAACTCAGGGGGAGCTTGGTCACTTCAGTTTATATCAGATCTGCAGAATGCTTCTTCCACATGAGGAGAAAAGAGGGAGAGTGTGTTGGTTTTGATCCGCCCTTTGCCCTTGATGTCAAAGGGGGAGAGTGACATGGTGTTTGAATGAAGAGAGAGAATGGTGTCAAAGAATAGGAAGAGTGACATGGTGCCATTGTATTCTTAATGTACCTATCTGTTGTGGTGATCAAACACCATCGTGGTTGCCATCAAGTCCAAAGGGGGAGATTGTTGGCAATATGATGCAAAGTGTTGTCCTTGATGGCAACCCACTTAATGAAGATGAAGACATGAGATTGTTGGTATGTGTTGTCCTTGATGACAATCCACCTGATGAAGTTATTCTTGACTTGATGGACTTGGTAATGATGTAAATCTGATGTGATATGATGTTTGTCGTAATAATATGATGCCGGGTGTTGTCCTTGATGACAACCCACTTGATAGAGTGTTGTCCTTGAATGGCAACCCAATTGATGAAGATGATGGCAACTTACTTGATGAAGTTGTGCTTGATAGAATATGTCTTTATGAACCTGTTTAAAGATGAAAATCTGATGTATCTACAAAGAGTATAGAAGGTAATGAAGAAAGGAATTCAATATGTGCTAAAGCTATGGTGAAAAAGAGTATGTCTCTAGGCATACACGGATTTGTCTAAGGGAAGTCGCGTATGCACGTGGAAAAGAACGTGCCAAGTCGCGTATGGGAAAAAGCGCTCAAAAAGTGCAAAACCAGGGGTAACCACCATGGTATTGACCCATTGTATTGGGTAATGTTTCGCCTAAATGACCCCGTCCAGGAATACACTCCAAGTAATGTGGTTTTGGCTCATGGTATTGAAAAAGGGTAAACCTATAAAGAGAAGCAAAATTCATTGTGCAAATCATGAGTGTGGGTGCAAGATGTCCGAGCTTGAATGAATACTTCTCTAAAGTATATCTCGAATGGAAATGGTTACATGAATGATAGATCTGAATACATGATGCACCAATGATGAAGAAGGGCATTCTGATTCGAAAATGTACTTGTATTTGCTAGATCTGTTTATGGAATGATTAGATCTGAGAAGAGGCGAACATCTGTCTGAAGTAAAGGGTAAAATATGAGTAATGTATCTGTTCTGAAGAATTGCAATGACCTAAATGTCTGAAGAACCATATGCTAGTTCGCCGCAATGGAAGCGCGTATATACGCGGCTTTTATGAAGAGAAAGCACGTATGCGCAGTGAAATCAGCTCTGTAATTTGTACAGAAGTATACGCGGGTTTATGTGAATGGAAGCGCGTATATACGCGGTATCAGTGAAAGGAAAGCGCGTATGCAAACTAGCGTTTGTTGAAGCATGGGGTATGAAATGTCTGATCTATTCTGCTGTGTTGCTGGTATCTGTATTCTACAGTTCTGAGTTGTCTGTTTCAGTTTGGTTGTATGATGGAGCTTAAATATGTGGAGTGGGTCCAGTCTGAAAATATGATGAAACGTGGCCTGCAAGTTGTGTCCTAAAGGAAGCTTTGGATCTAGTGTTAAAATTGATGAAACATGGTCCGTAGAGGTGCTGAGGGTTGTAGCCTTCAGTCAGGGGGTTGTAGCTCCCTTCCAGGTGAGGTTGGTAAACGAGATCAGGGGGTCGTAGCTCCCTTCCAGGAGAGGCTGGTAAACAAGTCAGGGGGTTGGAGCTCCCTTCCAGGAGAGGCTGGTAAACGAGCGCAGGTGGGTGCCTGCGTGCTGGTAGGAGTCCGCGCCAACACATATGTTGTAAGATGTTTTCTCTATAATAAAATATTGAAGGCTGAGCAACTGCAGCGGTGGTTTTCTCCCGACTTGGGTTTCCACCTAAAATCCCGGTGTTCATGTGTGATGCTTATGTGTGATGGTTTATTCTGTTCTTACTGCACATGTTTACTGTTTATTGAACATCTAATGAATGAATGATGGAATGATATAAGTGAAGAATTAATGGAATAATTATATCTCTGTGTATACACGAGTTTTATGAAGCATATCTGCATGTATACGCTAGTTGGCTTCAGCAAAGTAGTGTATGGGTTTTTAGAGAGTGAAAAAGTAAAAAGTTTGATAAAGTCCTAAATACTGATTCACCCCCCCCTCTCAGTATTTTTCCAACACATTTCTGCGCATAAAATCTGCACAAGCCACCCCTACTGTGAAACAAGCATTTTTTTCACCAGTTTTATGACAAAAGACCGCAAATTTTAACCTAAAATTATTTGAAGACCACCGAGGAGCTCTGCATTGCTCCAAATATCAGACAGAAGTTGTTCAACCTGTTCGAAGACCTCAGAAACCACTTTGAAACCCTGTATCTATGAATAACATGTTTTTCTTCCAAATTAAACCTGTTCCAATTTGAAAAAGCCCGTTTAAAAGACATATTTCATTCATAGCCTGAAAATCATCCATAGAAACACATCAAAAAGACCAAAAAACAGGCCAAACCCTATCAAATTTTCTGCAGAAACCATGTTTTATTGATGTATACTATTTTAAAGGAAAATCATGAGTTTTTAATAGTTTCTATAAATTGTTTAAACTCAAAATTAAGCCAGAAATCCTCTGAAGGTATCCCAAAATCTCTGTGCCCCATCTCTAAGTGATTTTCAACCCAATTTCTTAGTAAAAAAGCCCAAGAAACCCCTGTTTTTTGTGTTTAAACCAGTAAAAACCTATAAATCCTATTGAGAATCCAAAATTGACAAGAAAAACCCAAGAGAAGCCCATGTTTTGACCATATTCATCCAATAAACCTCTGCTAAAATAAAAATACCTCTGCAAACTGTCTAAACTCGTAGAAGTAGCCAAAATGCCTAAAAAGTAGAGCTCTAGCAATCTTGAAAGTTCCAAAGTGCCAAAATCAACACCACCCATGACTTCTAAGACTACTATTGTTGTAAATCCTTTACAACCCCCTGTCATAGACATTGAGCATATTCCATTAGCTGATAGTGATTATAAAATAGTAGACCCAATTGTTGAGTTTAATCTGCTAGATATTCATAACTGGAGCTATGAGAAGTCCTTAGATAATGAAGAAGAAGCACATATTTGGGAATTCCACTTTCCCAAACATGTTGTTCCATTAACTCATCCATGCTAAGAAGTCATTAGGTTATGTCAATAGTATTATGTGCCTGAACAGAGAGCCATAGTAAATGTCAATAAAGAAGTGCTTCTCACCATTACTGTTGAATCCATTAACTAGATGCTACACCTCCAGCCTATTCCTCAAGCAGTCCCTTTATCCGTAGATGCCCTTACCAAGTTGTATATTGGCCTTGATTTTCCCAAGAGATTCATGATTTTCCAGACATTTATGCCTTTCCATGTAGAAATTCCTCAAATAAATCCCCCATATTCCACTTCTAGATTCCTAGAATGTTCAAGACATGTGATTTCCATGCTTTCCTTCATCCTAGGTACTTTACTGATGAACACACAGATGAATCCATATTGGGTTTCTTATCCACTTTTACTCCAGGACAACCCCCATCTATAATATTTGATTATGCTACTTACATTGCAGACAATATTCATTATCAATTGATCAATTTTCCAATTGAAGGAGTGTTCAGATACACATCCTTCCTCTTCCACATGTTTTTATATCTTCAATCAGATAATTTTCCAGTTACTCTCCAAAAGCTTTACATAGAGGGAAATCCTCTTTTTGTCATTTTCTGGACTACTTTGCTCAGGAAAGAGTGTGCAGATTTCACTTATGCAGAATTTTCAGAATTATTCATACATCTAGTGATCAAAATGTTAACAAAAATAGAACAACCAAGGATAAATGAAGAAATGAAGAATATATTACAGTTTTCAGAGCATAATAAAATTGGTGATTGGTACTTATATGAAAAACATAATGAGATTAGAGTTTTTGGGTCAAATTTGTTACCTTACAAGTTACCCAAACATGTTTCAATGAGGATATTTTACTTGTAGTATATCAGGAAAATCCTAAACTCTGATTCTATAAATTTCATGGCAGCAAAGAAGAAAATTCAGTTCAAATTAAAGAATCAGATAGGGCCATTCATCTGCAATCATAGGGATGCAGAGAAAGAAGTAGCAAAGCATCTAGTGCAATTCAGATTTGAAGAAAGTTTTCCTTGGAATTATGATCGATAAGGGATCCTAAGTAAACTAAGTGTTAAATGTAAATTAACACCATTCAAGCATGACGAAATATTTCTTTAAAATGTGAGATTAACATAGTTTTTAGTATGAATAAAGGATTATATAAAAGAGTTAGAACATGACTATGAATAGGACTGTGTAAGGGTATCTTCATAGTATATGTTGGACTGTTCTATTGAAGGGAACAAGAAAAGTGTGTACACTAAACAATTATAAGTGAAAGCATAAGGTAAGACAGTCTATGACACAGTGTTGATATCAAGCAAGGATCTCATACAACCAAAGAAGGAAGAATAAAAGTAGAGACCAAGATATCTAGTCTTGGTGCAGAAAGGTGCAGAATGGTGCAAGGCGATGCTAGAAAGAAGGATCAGCTGAAGGAGTCAATGAAGAAGAAGTGACAAGTTCTTAGAGTCATACAAGATTCAAGGGTCTGTGTCATGGTCATGGTACTTTTCATCTGAAAGTATATAATAAAAATTTCTTGTGGGTTTTCCTCTCCAAGAGGGAGAGGTTTTGGCCCTGGCTCGAATATCCTAAATTTTTGTCTCTTTTGTTTTTTTTAATTGACTTGATGAAAGACACAATAAGATAAGAAGAGAATACATTAGTAAAATAATTAAGCTCACAAGTAATTATGAAGAAGAGAATTTGAATTAAACCTAGCCCTACCTATTTCTCAACATGGTATCAGAGCTAAGGTGCTAAAGATGAGGGCTACCTGACAAAGAGACACTCAAAGAATCAAGAATCAAAGTCTACATTGAAAGGTCAATTCAGTTTGCAAGGAATATTATCAAGCCATTTCAAGAAGGCCCTCAATCTCTTTCAAAGGATACACTCATAAAGAATATAATATTTGTCATCAAAGATTTATATTGAAGACATTGTTGGAAGATGCATCATCAAGTACCATTCAACAATATCCATCACCTTGGAAGACACCTACATTGGAGAACTCAATCTAAGAAGGAGTTCCTAAATTCATATTCATTAAGGAAGATGCTAGAAGGAGGAAGTCACCCTACTCAAGTAAGTATCTATGACGTTATCTAAATTTGTCAAAATGACTTATTGTAAAGAGAGCAGCAAATTTATTGGGTCATCAAACCTTAGCAACATGGAAGAAGAGGAAAAATTTGAATCTAATTGAAAATGAAGTTATGGGCTACATCGAAGGATCTTCAATTCAACCTTCAAAAGAAGACATTATAGCATATATCAAATACATGAAGGGAGACATAAGAGCCCAAAGGATTTTATAGAATCCATAAAGGACACTCTCATTCCCTATACATCAAATATAGAATCCTCAAAAGAAATATATGACAAACTGGTGGAGCTATTCTTAAAAGGTTCTGCAGGGGAAATAATATCCCTGGGACAAAAATTATATAAATTGAGAATGTCAAGAAAGGAAGGAATAATTCCATATCTTATGGAGATTTTCTCAATACGAGATCAACTGCAGAAATTGGGAGAACTAATGTTTGATGGATAAATACTCACTATGGTACAAAATGCTCTACCGAAAGAATGGAGAAGTTTCACTTCAAGAATATATGGGAAAGAAGAATCCATGTTATTCCAGGGTCTAACTAAGATAGAAGAAACAAGAATGAAAGCCAAAGCTGATACAAGATGAAGTGAAAGGAATTAGGCCTTTGCATCCATATCCAGGAATAATGGAAGATTCAGTAAATTTGGTCCTCAGAATAAAAGAAGATATATGGACAAAGCATGATGCTTTGGATGTAATTTTTTTGGGCATTATAAAAGGTATTGTCCTAAATCTGGAAAGGATAAGAGAAGAATGGAAGAATCCCATGTCGCAGATGAAAGAGAAGAACATGATGCAAATAAATCTAAGAAAGAAGAAGTGAAAGATCTCTATGATTGAGATCATCTTCCTCTTTAATTTATTTCTGTTGGTTGTAAATTAGTATGATAGGAAGTAGTATATATTCATAGCATCATGATTGAAGCATGGAAGGATAATTTGAAGAAGTAACTCCTAAAAAATTCACTGATAAAAACATTGCTAGACATAAGTAATCAAGATCAAGGATCATCATTCAATAATCAATATGGAAATAGGTGCTCACATTGACTAGAAATAAAGTAAAAGGTTTCATCAGAAATTTTATCTTGCAAAATTTTGGGATTAGGATATGATGACATATTGATGAAGTAGGTCAAGGGAATGAAGTTATTCATTCTAGTAAAATTGTTGTAGGATGACTCAAAAGGAAAAGGATGAGGTACATTTATCTATGTGCTGACACTAGATGTTGTGAAGTCACTTTATATGGTTGCAGGTAATGGAATTATATCTTTATAAGTATGATCAAAGGACGGAGGATCTCTTATAGTGCATAGGTTTCCACTAACAGATGAAAAAAAAATGTCCTCATATGGAATATGAGGTGTTTTTATAGAAACAAAGTAACTGGATACTGGAATTTCCTGGGAATAAAGTTGTGTTGAGAAAACAAGGAAGAGGTCATGAAGTGCAACTATGTCAATAGGTGGTTATTATCCAGAATCCAAGAAGATGTGACTAGTAGATCTCCTGGGAAGATATGTGGACTCCGATAGAAGTATGGTAAAAAATAATACCCTTGAAAATACATATCTTTAGGAGATGTGTCAATCTAAATAAAGGATGTCGATGCCTACCAGAAGATGTCATGGTGAAAGACCATCAATAAGGTAAATTTTGATTTAAAATTTCTTATGTATATGTTTATTTGGATGCATTTATGCAGGGATGACTATCATGTGGAAGGATTTAATATCCTTGGGAGATGGTTCAAAGGAAAGCAGCATGGCATAAAGGTGGACCAGATGAGAAATACTGATGAATCACATTCTGATGGTTTACATGACTCGTGGATGAAAGTGATGGATAATATGTGCCCTATGAAGACAAAAGTTGAAGATTCCTCAATATCAAAATCCATGACATCGAGGGGAGGAATTATCATGAGCAGGTGGGTGTCTCACCATTGCTACTACAGGTTCCTAGTTGAGATGGAGCTTGGTGGTAAGTTTCTTACTTGGAAGAAACTTGAAGTATGTCCTTCCTGATTTAAGAGGGAGTGACATATATGATTCTCTAATTCATGTGTCATGCACTAGACTAGAACTAACAGTCGTAAGTCTTAGTAAAGGCCATGATGAGAGAGTGGATAGACACGTCATTTTGGTCATCACCTAGAAGACAAGATGGCGAATTGGGTAATCATCTGTCATCTGATACTCTTTGAGAATGAGATAGGGAATTCAAGATAAGAGTAATCAGGGACCGATACTCTTTGAGGGTTGGCTACCCAAGAGAAGAATAGTCTAAGGAGGTCATACTTTGGGAACACCTGGGTGGAGTATGTACCTTGAAGAGAAAATGAATATGGTGTCTATAAGTCATGTGTCTCGACAACATTGTAGCTCATTGTCTCTTTGAGAGATGGGGCTGTTAGTCAAGGCCTTGCACTAGGAAAATGTTGGTTAATATGATGCTATATAGATGTGATTACCAATCCAAATATTCTTATGAGATTATTTAGATTGAAAGTGACCATGTGCCATTATGAATACCTCCCTAGTTAAGAGGGAGCATTGGAAAGTGTAACTAGGTTCATTCCTCATATTAACTATGCAATTATGTATTTATGTAATGAAGAAGACAAAGATAATAAAATATATTTTTGGTATGCTCACTTCATGGGTTTCATGAGCAAGGTTTATTATAGGTAAAAAGATTTCTTCTTCATGTCTTTTAGGGATTTGTAATCTTGTCATAAATTTACTAATTAAGGGTCATGTGTATGAAGAATCAAGTCAAACTTATATGCGTACATACCTTGTCACATAATCCTTGAAGAAATGGCTGAAATATTGCTCAAATATCAGTGTTGTAACACTCTTCAAAAAAGCCTACAACTCGACCTGTTAACAGTGATCAGGTCGTCTCAATTAACAACCACATCTATAGAGATAGAAACTTAGACTCCTCTGTGATTTTCGAACAGGATTTCAGGGATAAGATTGTGGTGAATTTAGGACAAGTTTGAGGCAGAAATGCGAGGAAAGGTTTGAGATCTCTACAATTATACAGATCAGCAAGAAGTATGAAGTAAGGGTTGTGTTCTATTGTGAAGAAGGACTGTGTCCTAGTGCATATATAAGACTGCATTGTATCATGAAGAAGGATTGTGTTATAGTGCAAGTATGGGTGTGAGTTCATGCATGAAGAAAGAATGTGTTAAAATGCGATATTAACACAATGTTTAGTATGAAGAAAGGACTATATAAAAGAGTTAGAACAAGACTATGAACATAATTGTGTAATGGTATCTTCATAGTATAGGGTGGATTGTTCTATAAAATGGAATAAGACAAGTGTGTACAATCAACAATAATAACTAAAATCATAAGGTAAGACAATCTATGACACACTGTTTATATCAAGAAAGGATCTCATACAAATAAGGAAGAATACAAGTAGAGATCGAGTTCTCTAGTCTTGGTGCAGAATGATGCAAGATGGTGTTGGAAAGAAGGATCAACTCAAGGAGTCAATAAAGAAGGAGTGACAAGGTCTTGGATGCATACAAGGGTCAAGGGTATGTGTCACGGTCATGGTACTTGTCATCTGAAAGTCTATAAGAAGAATTTCTTTTTGGTTTTCCTCTCCAAGAAGGAGAGGTTTTGGCCCTGGCTCGAAGAGCCTAAATTTGTATCTCTTTTGTTTTTGGTAATTGACTTGATGAAATACATAATAAGCTAAGAAGAGAAGACATAAGTAAAAGAATTAAGCTCAGAAGTAATTATTAAGAAGAGAATTTGAATTAAACCTAGCCCTAACTAGTTCTCAACAACATGATGAAGGATTTCACCCCTCCTAGGCTATGTCTCCTTGGTCCAGCTTCTAATGGCTTGGCCCTCTTCTATTATGCTCAAAAGTGTGATTCCATATGTTTACAATGCTCAAACAGCTCTGATTCCTTTTCCAATGGCTTCAGAATGACCAAAAATGCCTATGTAGACTCTTTCTTCTTCCAATTTGATCAAAACAGCCTCATGTTATGACTTCCCCTAGCTTTTGCACTATTTGTTCCACATTTTCCACAAAATCCAGCACCAAACCTACAAACATGCCCAAATTTCCGTCAACTGAGAGCCAATTCCACCAAATCCCATCGCAAATTGTGGGCACCTTAACTTCCCTAATAAGGCTTAAAAGCCGAATTTATTTTTTAAAAATAAAAGCCTCACGGTTTTTCCGCTAACCTTAACGTTAACATTAAGTTGACATATGGTGGAGGTTGGCATGTAATACCGTAGTGAGTTGGGGTGGCTAGTAGGTCGGCAGCTTCAACGATGGTCTCAGCGGTGGACACATGGCATGACTTTAGCAATTTTAATGTAATGGTTACGATTAGTTGGGGGGGACAGGGCTAGCCTCCCACCCATGGTCCCACTCCCAAGAAATGACCAGGGATGGGGCTAGACCCCTCCCCCCATGGTGGAAACCATATGAAATTAAAACTATGCCGATACCATTATATGGTAAGAAAAAAATACATAGTGTATTGGTAATGGCTTGTGCTCGGTACTTGGATATCATAGTTTCGACCCCTGCTCGCTCTGCTTGGACTAAAGCATAAATTTTGGTGGCCCTTATACTGCCACATGGAAACATGTGATTGGTCATCATGAAACAAATGAAATTGCACCATAATCAACCAAATGAAAACATGCCACTTGGCACTATATCATTTGCCAAGAATATTCCATTTGACTCGGTCGAACCGTCACATGGGCATGCCCAGTCAACTGTATGGATTACTGACTAGGTTGTCCTACATTTTTTTTTTTTTTAAATTACTTATTTGACAAAGTAGACAAAACACATTTCTAGGAGCATACATTGTTTGTTTTTCGTGAAACAAGTTGCGACAGATTTAGAACGACAATATCTATGCAGTCATTCAGGTTCCAAACCAATCCGAAAACTTTCATTTTTAAGCACTTGATCTGTATTCAACTATCTCACTTTCCTGGAATTCAAATCAGGTTGGTCAAACAATTACCTCAGTCCACTATGATCACGCATCAAAACAAACCTCCTTCCAATGAGATAATGTCTCCACATCTTCAATGCATAAATTATAACTACCAACTCAAGATCATGAGTCACATAGTTCTTCTCATGGTCATTCAACTTCATTGATTCATAAAAAACAACCTATCCTTCCTGCATCATGACTCCACCAAGTCCTTCCTTACATCCATTTGTACAAACCAAAAAATCCTTATTATAATCTACAATCTTCAAAACTGGATAATTTGTAAGAAAATGCTTCAAATTTAAAAAACTAGCTGCACACTCCTTAGTCCATTCAATTTTTTTCCTTTCCTCTATAAATATGTAATAGGATAACTAATTTTTGAAAATTTCTTGATGAACCTCTTGTAATAACCTTCTAGTCCCATGAATGACTTGACCTTGTCCACATTCCTAGGAGTTAGCCGCTCCATGCTAACTTTAATCTTTTCTGAGTCCACTGCTATCCCTTCCTTGGAGAGAATATGTCCCAAGTAGTGAATCTAAGACTGAAAGAAACATCACTTACTGAGCTTGACATACAATTGATGCTCTCTCAACATTCTCAACGCTATTTCTAGGTTCTTTGCATGCTCTTCCTCATTCTTGGAATATACCAATATTTCATCAACAAAGACTATCACAGACTTGTCCAGATAAGGATGCAACACATTGTTCATCAAACACGTGAAGGTGGTTAAAGAATTAGTAAGACCAAAAGGAACCAACCACAAACTCATAATGCCCATACCTCGTATGGAATGCAATGTTGTAGAAGTATTCTTCTTTGATGCGCACCTGATGATATCGTGATCTCAAATCAATCTTCGAAAAAATTGTTGTGCCATCCATCTGATCAAACAGGCCATCAATATGTGAAAATGGATATGTTTTCTTGATGATCACTTTGTTCAACTACCTATAATCAATGCACAATCTGAAAGTACCATCCTTATTTCTTAAAAAAAACATTGTTGCACACTAAGATGACATACTTGGCCTTATGTATCCTTTATCAAGCATTTCTTTAAGTTGCAACCTTAGTTCCACCAGCTCTGGAGTGCTCATCCTGTAAGGTGCCTTAGATTTTGGTGCTGCTCCTGGTATTAGCTCTGGAATCTCTGTAGGATACACATCCTAAAATTTTTGCAAGACATAATCCACCTTCTTATGAGAAGTAAACTCTAGAATCTCTGTAGGATATGTTAGGGTCCTATAATAATAGGATTCATAATTTTTGAATTGATTATGATAGTCTTGTAAATATGTACATACCTTGCTTTCTACAAGTTGTTTTCCCATATTTTGAAAAATGAAAAATAACAAAAAATGAAAAGAGGGTAAAAAGTCCTAAAAGAAAGATCAAAGGACTTAGAAAAAGATAGACCCCAAAAGAAAAAAGAGATGAAAATAAGACCTGAAAGTGAGCAAGTCAAAATGCCACTACCATTTACTTTTACTGTAAGAATAATGATTATGTGCAGATTGTCAATAAATGCCATAATCCATGATTAGTTAAACAGTTTAATATTAACTTTTCATGCTTTGAATTTCATGTTTTAGATAGAGAATAAAGATATGTCAAACAGTATAAAATTGACAAATCATTAGTTAAGATAGAGAATAAAAGAGGAGCTCAACAGTTTAATCTGAGCCCTCGGATGAAATAAGGTTAAACTTAGATAGTTTTATGCTTTGAAAGAAAATTAATTTAGGGTTGCAAGCTTAAATGCACCCATGAAAATGAAGTAAAAAGTGTTAGAAATAAATATGGGTAGGTAGAATGCAGTTGTGCAAGCATGTAATAAGGAATCATCAGGAAAAAATAACTAATTTCCCTTTTCCTACAAATATTTAGTATTCTAAACTATCAGTCAAAAAGGCTCAGAGCATTTCTCTGACTTCTATTGGTACCGGACCCAAGGCTCAATGAATGATTGGTTAAAAAATATGGAATTCCCACACTAGATCCACATTCATCAACATTTTCCCTTCATTGATAATCATAATCCCCTTTTCCTAAGTAAAAACCCATTTTTACTTAGTAATAGTAAAACCCCAAGTAACTAATTTCATTTTCCATTCAAAACACTCAAAACCCATGAAATACATTTTAACCTAAGTTAAGAGTGTAAAAAAACAAAAGAAACAACAATACTTTATTTTGTCTATCATTTTTCACTTAGATTTAAAACATGTATTTTCATACCCCCTACACTTCACCCTTTATTTCATATTAACTACTAACTATATATATTAATTCTCTAAGTTACACCCACCCATATATTATTAAATCCATTGTATTTTAATAAATCCACAAAACCCTCTATTTTAATGTTTTAAACCAATGTTTAATACCCCATGTGCAAAATATTAAACCCTGCCCTATCCCATTGGTTTAAACCTATAATTAAAACAAATATCCCACCCCCTATAGTGTTCAAACACATGTCAAAGGTTTGAAAAACTATATAATAAAACTCTCTCCCGCATATGAATAGGTGAAACGGTTCATAAATGTTTTAAATGGTTGAAACATATATTATATTACTTCCCCGCCATCATATAACCAAAGTTTTAACTTTAATTGAAATTTGATTTATAAAGTTAAAACCAACCTCACCGCATATAAAAACCCCCATCCCACTCTCCATCCCGATGCATCTTCCACAAGAGATCTAGTCCGTTCGCAATCAAATCCCAAGATCCGACGACGAAAATGCAATTTCGCAAATAAACTTGCGCGTATTTCCCCATTTCATTTTTTCACGAAATGGGCAGTATTTGGATTTTCTCCCTCCTCCACGTGCTTGATTTTGATTGGATCACGTTTGATCACTCCAAAACAACTTACCACCCAAACTGCACGTGATAACCTCTTATGGTTTTAACCCTTTGATCTCAAAAACCATTTTCCCACCCGACTTGACCTTCATTAATTGTTGGCGTTGTTTACCCTAATATGCATAATAAACATTGAAAATGCATTTCATTTCATATCATTTCTGCGCATAAAAATTGCACAAGCCACCGCTACTGTGAAACAAGCATTTTTTCACCAGTTTTATGCCAAAAGACCGCAAATTTTAACCTGAACTTATTTGAAGACCACCGAGGAGCTCTGCATTGCTCCAAATATCAGACAGAAGTTGTTCAACCTGTTCGAAGACATCAGAAACCACTTCAAAACCCTGTATCTATGAATAACATGTTTTTCTTCCAAATTAAACCTGTTCCAATTTGAAAAAGCCCGTTTAAAAGACATATTTCATTCATAGCCTGAAAATCATCCATAGAAACACATCAAAAAGACCAAAAAACAGGCCAAACCCTATCAAATTTTCTGCAGAAACCATGTTTTATTGATGTATACTATTTTAAAGGGAAACCATGAGTTTTTAATAGTTTCTATAAACTGTTTAAACTCCAAATTAAGCCAGAAATCCTCTGAAGGTATCCCAAAATCTCTGTGCCCCATCTCTAAGTGATTTTCAACCCAATTTCTTAGTAAAAAAGCCCAAGAAACCCCTGTTTTTTGTGTTTAAACCAGTAAAAACCTATAAATCCTATTGAGAATCCAGAATTGACAAGAAAAACCCAAGAGAAGCCCATATTTTGACCATCTTCATCCAGGAATCCTCTTCTAAAATAAAAATACCTCTACAAACTGTCTAAACTTGTAGAAGTAGCCAAAATGCCTAAAAAGTAGAGCTCTAGCAATCTTGAAAGTTCCAAAGTGCCAAAATCAACTCCACCCATGACTTCTAAGACTACTATTGTTGTAAATCCTTTACAACCCCCTGTCATAGACATTGAGCATATTCCTTTAGTTAATAGTGATTATAAAATAGTAGACCCAATTGTTGAGTTTAATCTGCTAGATATTCATAACTGGAGCTATGCGAAGTCCTTATATAATGAAGAAGAAGCACATATTTTGGAATTCCACTTGCCCAAACATGTTGTTCCATTAACTCATCCATGCTAAGAAGTCATTAGGTTATGTCAATAGTATTATGTGCCTGAACAGAGAGCCATAGTAAATGCCAACAAAGAAGTGCTTCTCACCATTACTGTTGAATCCATTAACTAGATGCTACACCTTCAGCCTAATCCTCAAGCAGTTCCTTTATCCGTAGAGGCCCTTACCAAGTTGTATATTGGCCTTGATTTTCCCAAGAGATTCATGATTTTCCAGACATTTATGCCTTTCCATGTAGAAATTCCTCAAATAAATCCCCCATATTCCACTTCTAGATTCTTAGAATGTTCAAGACATGTGATTTCCATGATTTCCTTCTTCCTAGGGTCTTTACTGATGAACACACAGATGAATCCATCTTGGGTTTCTTATCCACTTTTACTCCAGGACAACCCCCATCTATAATATTTGATTATGCTACTTACATTGCAGACAATATTCATTATCAATTGATCAATTTTCCAATTGAAGGAGTGTTCAGATACACATCCTTCCTCTTCCACATGCTTTTATATTTTCAATTACATAATTTTCCAGTTACTCTCCAAAAGCTTTACATAGAGGGAAATCCTCTTTTCGTCATTTTCTGGACTACTTTGCTTAGGAAAGAGTGTGCAGATTTCACTTATGTAGAATTTTCAGAATTATTCATACATCTAGTGATCAAAATGTTAACAAAAATAGAACAGCCAAGGATAAAAGAAGAAATGAATAATATATTACAGTTGTCAGAGCATAATAAAATTGGTGATTGGTACTTATATGAAAAACATAATGAGATTAGAGTTTTTGGGTCAAATTTGTTACCTTACAAGTTACCCAAACATGTTTCAATGAGGATATTTTCCTTGTAGTATATCAGGCAAATCCTAAACTCTGATTCTATAAATTTCATTGCAGCAAAGAAGAAAATTCAGTTCAAATTAAAGAATCAGATAGGGCCATTCATCTGCAATCATAGGGATGCAGAGAAAGAAGTAGCAAAGCATCTAGTGCAATTCAGATTTGAAGAAAGCTTTCCTTGGAATTATGATCCATAAGGGATCCTAAGTAAAATCAGGGTTAAATGTAAATTAACACCATTCATTCATGAAACAAAACCAAAGATAGAAAAATATGCAAATCAGACTGAATGGACAGAGAATACTTTAATAGATGAAGTGAAGAAAAGTGATACTAGTCACACTTCAAAGATTGTAGATCAGCCAGAAAAATCCATGAAGAGAGTAAGGGAAGAAGGTGCCTATGTTTCTAAAACTAAATTCAAGTTAATATACAACAAAAGGCCTAAGTTAAATTCAGTAGGAAAAGATAAAGTAACCATTGATGTGGAAGAAATAGATCTTATAGATACCAAAGAAGATGTTGCCACTTTCATCACCAATTAGCAAGTTATTGAAAAACATAATGAAGAACAAGTTGATAAGGAAGATGCACAATTGATAGAAAGATAACATAGCATGGAAGCCTCTTCCTCACATACAACTGAAGAGAAATATGTAGATATCAAATAAAAGTACAAACAGATCAAGCTAAAGAATGAAGAGATCAAAAACAATATTTATTCTCAATATCTCAAGAAAACACCAAGTGGTCAAAATAGACTTTTGTCTGCATTTGATTATTCAAAAAAAAATCTAATCATGTCAATGTTGTAGCCAACTGTAAAATCTCCAAAGACAGTGGAAGATTATAAGAAAATTGATGTAGAAATCCCAACAGAAAAAATTAATGCTCTTGATCAGATTGAATTTCATAGACAGACTTCATAAATGTTGTAATCTAATATTACAACTAAAGCCATGAGTGCTCAGAAACTCCAGAACACCATTTCCAATATGAAAGATCAGATAAAATTGGACAAAGCATCCTTGTATGCTAAATATCTCAAGATAAAATCCTTGGAAGAACTAGTTTTGCAGGTGGCATATGACCCTGCTAATGTAAAAGCAACAGAGTTATTAGTGAAGAAGAAAAATGAAGATATTGTAGCATTGAGGAAACAACTTAAAATGCCATCAAGTGAACATCCTCAAACCAAGGAAATAATAGAAGGACAGAAATAAAAATGTGACATGATGAATTTGATTTTTTAGTTGACAGCCCAAATCAAGGAAATGGAGATTCAAATGGACAAAATTGTCCAGGAAAAAGAAACACCAAAAGTACTATAAATTCCTACAGTTATTCCTATAATCACTACAGTTGTGCCTTCAAATTTAGCTAAAAATTTTGCACCCAAAGAATCACTGGCTACTACAGTGCTAGTAACTTCATCCACAACCTCAGCTACAGAATCATCTACAACAACAGTTCACCATACAGATGAAGCCAACAAATTAGTGAAAGCCATGGAAGAAAATTCTCTTAAGACAAGTGAAATCAACAGATTAAAATAAATGGGATAAAATCTTGAGAATTAAATCAAATTTTCTCAAATAAATGCAAAATCACATGAGCAAAAGGCCATCAGACTGAATGAAGAATTGAAGAAATTACAAAAGGAATTAACCTTGAAGGAACAAATTTCCTATGTGAAAAATCATTTGAGGAAAAATATCATAGAAGCCATCAATGATGTATGGCCTTCCATCCAAGTGATTTTTGAACAAAGAGACTTACTGAAAGCAGCATTGGAAGAGATCCAAAAGACTAAAGAGGAATTGGATAACAAACCAGAACAAACTTTGGAATTGATAAAGTTTCTCAACAGCAAGAACAGGAAAGAGTTGGAAGAACTCGAAATTACTGATAGAACTGAAACTATCCTTTAGATAAATAAGGTTATAACCAAAAAGAACCTAATGAAGCAGTTAGAAGAAAAGTGTGAGAACATGAACATTTCCATAACTAGGTTTATGGTCAAATTTGAAAATTTGAGGAAAAGAAGTTTACCTAATATTTTGGTCATCAATGACAAATTAATGCCTCAGGAGATTACAATAAAAATATCAGAGAATATGCCAAGGAACAAGTTGAAAAATAAGGAAGTGGACAAGGCATTCCAACAGGAAAACTCCTACTTAGAAGTTTTTGGGACTTATTCTATTTACAACATGAAATTAAACACTTGTTTGTCATCAAACCAAATTTATTCAAGTACACGGAAGCAGATGAAAATTTTAGAAATATGAAGAAAATAAAAATTCCAAGTGATGAATTTTGGGAGTCATTAACAGATTTACTGTAAAAGGTAAAAAGGTAGAAAGATAACAGTGAAAACAATTTGCTGAAATTTGCAGTCAAAAAGTTTTTTTACAATAGTAAAGATCTTTTACAGAGTTTAAAGAGTATCAGAGGTTAAAGAGAATCAATGAAAGAGTATCATTTAAAGCAGATCAGATTTCTGAATAGACTTTAAATATCTAAAGCCAGCTAGAAAGACAACAAGGCAGCCAACTGCTTCTTATCCTCAATCAGTTTCTATTTCTTTTGGATAGATAGGACAACTTGTTGATTTGTTGAGCAATTGTCTCTACTATTGTTATAAAGATATTTTATTTCCCTTAGATAATACCTAGAAGCATTCTAGGATATTTTGTAAACAATTATGTATAAACACTTCATCTTTAGAAGTATTTTTGTGGAATAAATTGCTGAAGATTTCTATAGTCATTTTTGTGGACTTCAAAGATTTTTGTGTTCAAATTTCGAGTAGCAGACTGGATCAGATCAACTAGCATCATATTTCAGGATTCATGTGATGAGCTATTTGGAGTGAAGTGTTTTCTAAATTTTTCATTGTTATCTTTCTTTGTTACATGCAATCCATTATGTGTTCTAAATTTGAATGAACGAATAGGAGGATTGCTTCAGGATTTTTTAAAAGCACCCTGTCTTAATTATTTTTCATTTCTATGTTTTCATCTGACTTCTAGTGTAGTGAACCATTAATTTCTCCCTCTCTCATTTTACTTCTGCCTACTACTTCCATTTTCCAGATCAAATAACCCTTCATTGCTCTTTATCCCAGTCATACCATCTCACAAAACAACTTTCCAAGATATCCAAGGGTTATCTATCTTGCCCTGAAAACATTTGACTTTTTGGCCTTGATCCTAGTTCTGTCTGCTTGAATTTTGACTCCTCATCCCAATGGAAAAATAGATTTCCCACTATCCATCTCTTCCAGTGATTTTTCCCACCAAACCAATCAAAACCAAAACCAATTGCACAATCATAACTAGCCTAATATTTTATAAAAACAAACAAAGTTAAATCTTATAGAGAGAGTCCTCTCTGAACCCTAAGAAGGCTAGATCCTAGAGTTTAAAAGTTGGTCTGTGGTTACCTCTAGTTTTCCCAACTAAAAACCAAAAATCTCACAACTAGAGAATTACTGGAGTGATAACAGGATACACATCCTAAAATTACTACAAGACAAGATACACCTCTCTATGAGGAGGAAACTCTAGAATCTTTGTAGGATACACATCCTAAAATTGTTTCAATACATGATACCTCTTCAAGACTTCCTCGTCCTTAACATCCTTCCCTTTTCCACTGGAAATATGCTCTACAGATAATACACATCCTAGTTCGAAGCTACATTTTACTTGCATAGTTGCAACCATTATCACTTCAGATGTAGGTTTATTCTTTCCCTACAATAATCTCTTTTCTCCATCATCATCCAGGCACTCAATATCCTTGTCAAAACAATCCACTTTAATCGTGTCAATGAAAAACCACTCCATTCCCGGAAGAATACTATATGAACCCAATTGAAGCAAATTTAAATGTAATGATGTAGGCATACCATTCAACTCAAATGCACAAGATTTCACCCAATGATGAAATCTTCTCTTGGTCCCCGTAGCCAACTACACCAACCAAAATTTTGCATGAATTCTTTATTCAAAAAATACTTATCCACCATGTCAGGACTGATATAACTATAATTTGATTGAGGATCAATAAAAATAGAAACAAATTTATTACAAAGTTTACCTTCCATATCAATAATGGATGCCTGATGGTCTGCTTTCCTGTTGTACATTGTTGCATAATTTCGATGAATACTTTGACCGACATCTCCAACTATATGTGCCTCTTGAGCACTGTAAATCTGAGTCTTTCCACCCTGGTGCGATGGGCACTCACTCCTATGACGCTCTCCACCACAATTCCAAGGGATTTTGGTCACCGCCCTTATTTTTCTCCTTAGGCTGTGACCAATGTCCTCTCTCAACTGCATTGAAATTATTATAAGGTGCTACATTTTCCTTTTCAATTACATTGTGAGGTATTCCTCGCTTCCATGGTCACTTTCCTTTCGTGTATTCATTCCCTTTACAATCATGCTTGAACTCAAACATGAAATTTGATTGCTCATAACGATGATTCAACTTTCTATTGGCTTCCTCTAGTGACCAAGGCTCATAAAACTCAATCTAGTATTTGAATGCTTCTGGAAACCCACTGATGAACCCTTGAATCCCTGCTTTCTCATCCTTAAGATAAGGCACATACCTCAATAGATCTAGGAATCTCTAGTATACTCATCATATATCATAGAACCCATCTTCAACTTATATAATTCCTTGTCCCTTTCATCATAGTATCTTTTAGATGTGTACTTCTTCCTGAAGAGTCTCTCAAAATCATCCTAAATCAATCTTCTTCTCTAATTCCTATGACATGCTTCACGTATTCCCACCAAATATCTACTTTTCCTTTGAGACTGAAGGTAGTTATCTTGGCTTTCATGTTCTCTGAATACTCATGCAATCTAAATAAATTCTTCATCCTAAGTAGCCATGCTTCTGCATCTTCTGTTTTCTTCAGCTCTCCATCAAATGTAGGAGTCTCGGCTTTCTTGAACTCCTCTAGAAAATATCCCTTCTCACTTCTCCTATATGTATGTTGGCGGTGATGTTGATGATGTCTCCTAGAACTAAAGTTAGAGAAGAAACCATGAGTAGCAGCCCTCCTATCAGGTGTATCGAAATATCTTCTAACTGTAGAAAATCTAACAACGGGATTAAAACTGATCTTGTAATGTATTAAAACAAAATATTGAATCCTTCTACAATTTTCGGAAATAAAATACAATCGCACAATCACAAAAATTAAGAGAAAGAGATAATCAAACGCACAACACAAGATGTATCTGGGGAAAGAAACTGGCAAAACCCCATTATATATATATTTCATAAAGTGAATACCATGAAACAATACAATGTTATTCCTCACACTGAGAAACATCTACACTCTATTGACTGTCTCACTCTGACCCTACTAGAATATGGATTATGATCTAAGCAAGTTTGGTCCAATATTTAATATTTTTCTTTCCTAGGCCTAACCCACCTTTATTACACATTCCTAGGATAATTGAGCCCCTATTAATTAGGAAAATCCCAATTAATGATTGCACAATAACTTCAAGGAATCATGATGACCTCATGCATGACCTATACAATTTTCTAATTATACAATTGATAGTTATCTTCCCTTTAACCTCAATCTCAATTGGGACTTCCTTAGAAATGACATGCAACATATATTTATAGTGAATTATCAGTTAACTGATTAATCACTACTTGTGAATTAAATCAGATTTAATTCACTGGACCTCTCACTATCTCATCACTTAGTTAGAACTAGTTAAACTAATTTTAACTCAATTAATTGAGTTAACTAATTATAACTCACAAATAACTATAAGTGGACCCCTTAAAATCATGGTATAACTCTACATGCCTCCTCTCTAACCTCTAACTCGAATTTTCTAAGCTAACCAAGTCTACATGACTCAGTTAACTAATGCAATTTTTCATGAGATAAAATTACAATTTCTCTTCAAATTTAATTAATTAAACATTAAATCATAACCCCCTATGGTGTCATTTATGGGTGCCATTTTCACTGTTTCTTGTTTCCAATTCAAACACTACCTTTGATTGTATCATCTTTATCCATCATGTTTCTTCTATGAGACTTGTTATCATATGTACTATTTGTCTTCTCCTCCTGCCTATCTCTGTGACTAATCCCCATTTGTCCTTACTTATGAAAATATGAAGGGCTTTGAAGAATCATTTCATTTCCCTTTGATTTCTTTTATTGAGTCATTGCAAGTTTTTCCTATGCCTCAATTAGCTTGTTATTATCTTCCTTGAAACTTCAAATCTATACCCTCAAAATCCTCAGTGTATTTTCTAGTTCAGGGGAATACTCTTCTCCTTGCTGCCCAACTGACCTTTCCCATTCCATAGTATTTACATCAAGCCTATAAGGAGAGTCATGTGAATTGTAATCCACCATTATGCTCTTCATCTATGATATTCTATTTCCTGCAAAATACCATGTTAGATAAACCAAATATAAGACATAATCAAAATTACACCTAAGTGTATCTTAGAGGAGGTTATCACATATGCATAATTCAGTTCATATTAGTATGTCACAATATCACAAGTATACCAAATCATACATGAATACCATAAAAATAACCATAAAAATGCATGCATAGTAAGCACATATACAACTGACATACATGCATAATAATAAAATTTACCTCAAGGTCCATTGTTGCAACTTGGCTTTGATACCAATTTGTAACACCTCCTCCAACATTTACCCGCTTTTACAAGCTCTACAGGGTACACATGAGTTTAATGTTACTATGACATGATCATACCTCTAAGTTCTGGTTATGGAAGTGAGGCCTTCTAACCGGAAAAATACTACCATGCCTTAGGGACCCCAGATCACCCAGGTGTCTGACAACCACCCTTGGTGATCAATCCCTAAGTTGGAACTTATTTTGGAAATGATTTACTTCCCAACAACACCATTGACACACTGTATATGCAGTTGGAAGGCTCCAACTGCACCCACAAGCCTTCCTGCATGCGATTATGACCGAAACCTTTGAGTTCTATACATATGGTTATGACATATATGCCATTTTTTCAAGGTTGGCCTACAAGCCACTGCCCATAAATTCCTAGAACTTTCTAGAATCAGGTATAATATGATAACAAGTCTTAACAATCAATAATAGGGTTATATCTTGTCCAATACATGGCTAATATGTGATAGGAATTTTTTCAAACATATGATAAACATAGAAGCTATAGATCATGAATCCATATCTGATCATGATCTTCTTAATTTCATCAGAGAATCATCAATAAGGTTCAATTCCCTCTCAAGCTAGATGCAACAACACTTGTTAGCCCACACATACATTAATAATTTAATAACTTATCAATCATGAACAAGATCCATAGAAAAAGCACATCATATAACTATGCATATAACCATAATAGAATCCATGAAAAATCAACCATAATATTAACACAATAACCAGTACATGTTCTCATCAATAATAATAAGAGAATAAATCATATTAGCACATGAAAAAACCAACCAATTTAGGGACTTCCACGTACCACCCAAACATAGATTGAGATGAACCAAATTTCTCTTTCAATCAATCACCATTGTGGCATATTCCAAGCATGAATGCGGGATCATATGGGTTAAACTAAAACAAAACCAACCAGGGCTTCTAGACGTCAAACCACCTCAACCCTTAACCACAGTGATTTCACCGGGTCGGTCAATAAATCACTAATAACAACCATATTGGTCTCTTCCCAAGCTATCCATGGCTCCAAGGACTACTTTATCAACCCAAAAGATACAGGGATCCCAAGTTGTTACAGGGCTCTAGAGAACTACCATATCGACCCACAACCTTGAGGGGACCCAATTTGTTCTAGGGATCCAATTATTCCATCCAAACCCACAACCAATAGGGATCCCGAGAACCAATAAAAAATCTAGATAGAGAACCCATTACATCATGGTTATCCATGAAATGAAAATGAAAGGCTGAAACCATTATCAATATAGACAAATCTCCATGTCAATGAAAACAAATAACCAAGGAACCACATGCATATACCATGCATCCAAATCTCAACAAGGAATTCAGACATGCAACATGTTACTTGCAATGTAGTCTTGTTGTAGCTGCTAATCCATATTTCTCCTTGTGCCCCCTTGCTTTATTTTTCTTGCCCTTTGTTTTCCTTTTCTTACTTTATTTCTTCTTGCCCTTTGTTTTCCTTTTCTTACTTTATTTCTCTATTCTCTTGGATATCTCTCTCTCTGAAATGATCAAAAGCCAAAACTGACAAAAAAATAAAACTAATCAATAGTTGTGAATTGTTTCTATGAAGTCTTTTTATTCTTTATGTCTCCTTTTTATTTTATTTTCCTCATTTTCTCAATATTTTTCCTTGCATGCATATTTGTGTCTCTTTTCACCTTCATTTTCTCTCATTTTCCTTCATTTCTTATATTAAATTTCCATTTATTTCCTCGTTTCTTTTTTCAATGCCTTTTCCAATTTCCATAACCATTAATAAACTACAAGTGATGCCCACTATAATATTTTTCCACCATTCAACTTGGAATACATGTTCCATGACCTTAGTTTTATTTTAGTTTTATTTACATCAACACTTGATGTAAATATCTGCGCCCATACTGTTAGTCATCAGTAATTTTTTGATTTTCATAGATGACTAAATGCTTACCCTAGATTTCTAGAAACAAAATTCATGAATATTGTGAGTTCTAGAAATATCACTGCCTTCATTATCCTTAGGATAAATTTTTCACTATTTCACTACTCTATCAAGTCATGGCCAACCTATCACTCCCAGAAGACCCATCATGAGCTCATGCCACTCATTTTTGTCCCATTTCTACACTCATGACCTCAGTACTATGTTCTGCCTACTTATAACCCTTCCACTTCCACCTCAGATTTCCAAGTGTCCTAACCTTTTCCCCTATTCACCAAGTGCCTCAAGCATTGGTGGTCTCAAGCTACCTCTCTAGGCTCTTTAGATAAATAAAAATCGGTAGTTTTGGGTCTGCAATGCATAAATTTTTTCATAAGCTCTGTTTTACACCTAAAGACCCCAAGTCAATTTTTCAGCCAAAGACAAGGCCAAAGAGCCTCCTAGTAGGTCATCTAGGATTTCATAGGTTATAGAATTTTTTTGGTGTTCTAAATCACTACTTTACATGTGCCAAGAAGATGAGATTAATTGGAAAGGAGGGTCAGCACTTGACTATCCAAAATAGATCAAAAATCCCTCAAGAAAGGCCTCCTTGGTCAAGACAGCGTTCTGCAAAGTTATAACTATGCATTTTAAACATTTCTACAGGAATTATTGAGATGGATATCATGTAGAAAATGAGGTAAGGTAAGAGGCTAGTTCCTTACTAAATAACATCTACAACAAAGAAAAGAAGGTAGGCCTATGTTTAAAGAGAAGCAGGGTTTTTAGGACTGATTGGCTAAAACAATGTTGCCAAAAAAAAAGCCAATGCAAAAGGCCACAAGGACAAAGGCACATCAACACAACCAAGCATAAATTGAAGATTTTTAGAAATTGTAAATAAATAAGGGAAAAATTTGAGGCCAACTGAACAGAAATGAAAGAACTTGAAAGGGCTATATATAACTTAGAAGACAACACTAATTATTTTTCTCTAACAGCCCTAAAACCTAAAGTTTTGGAAAGGTAGGAAAACAAGGTGACTATGAATCTCCATGATGGAAGTAGACAGAAGGTTGAAGAAGATATCAGAAGATGACCTTCAGGGTTTGCTAAGACAACAATGCTTCACTGCATCAAAGGGGGGAAGAATGCAAAGGGTATCAGTATGAGGGAGAATAAGCCTTCAAGTACAGTTAATTTCCCTCAAAATTTTCAAAAGGAGAAAAACATAAGGTTGAGTGTCAAAATGGAAAATCAAGCTGAGCATGAGATCACTGTTGAGTGACTAAAGGTTCTCAAACTCCAAAGAGTGACAAAAGGGAACAAAAACAAATGTGTCATAGGCACCTGCAAAAATCAGAAGTGGCCAATGGAAGACATAGCAGACATAATTTGTAGTCTTTTTCAAAGTGAGTGTATCATTGTTAAAAACATTAAGGAGATAAGAAGAGCATGTTTTTAGGTCACTAACACTCAGACATTTCAAAAGGGGATAAAAACATGTTTTTCAGTTTCCTAGTGCAAACAAGGAGAGGTTTGACAGTGCCAACACTTCCAAAGTTAAAGGATACCTCTTCATTGTTTTCAGCACATGCTCACGAAAAGAAGAAAAATCACTTTTGCAAGTTGCAAATCACCTGCAAAAAGGGTCACAGGATATCAGTGAAACTGATAAAGTGACAAAAACAAACTTAGAAAAAGTGGGTTTTCTAAAATTGATTTATCTTTCAGGGCAGAAAGGCTCCTCAGTTATCTTTTCAAACTCACTTGTCATTTTTCAAAGAAAGAAAACCTTCAGGAGAAGATTCAAAGTTTTTTGACTATTCCTGGGCAAAATTTCCCTTGCGCTGCGTGAATCAGGTGGCGCTGCGCTCACAGGCCCTGGCACTGCGCTTATCGAGTTTTCCACTGTTAAAAATTCAATGGCACTGCACGAATAAGGAGTGGTGCTACGTGAATCGGGTGGCACTACACACAAACAGGCCCGACATGCCTAGGACCCGGCACCCTGTTCCTAACACCCGGCGATGCGCTCACAACAAAGGCATGAGTTGTTGGCACTGTGCCCATAGGCCAACCCGACTGTTCGGGCAGGGCGCTGCACTAATGCAGAAAGTCTTCAAACAAAGGAATAACTTGCCCAAAAGCTCAAGGTCATCCTCCAAATTGCCTCCAAAGACCTGCAAGAAAGTGAAACTTGTAGGTGCCCCATTGTCTCCTCTTCTCAAACATTTTTAGTCATTTGGTGGCTATGGAATGATTAAACCCTAGTTGTGCAAACCCTAGGTCTTAAATGCATATTAAATATCTGCTTTTGGCCTCCTTGTACAAATTAATGGTCATTTGAAGTGGAGTAGACTAAGGAAATCACAAATCATCTCAAAATAAGCCCTCTTTAAAAATTCAAGCACTCATGTCCTAAATCTAACCTCCACATCACTCATTCAAATAAGATGCCTCACCACCATTTTAATTTTTCTCCTCCAAACCCTAGTTTTTCCACTAACAACTCCCATCACTATGTCAGGGGTAGAAGATAGTAGCAGCCGTGAAAGAGTCCAAGGGCCTATGAGGCAAAATCACAATGGAGGAAAATTGAACATATTTGAACCCCAGAGCACAGTAGATAGCACCTCATCTCCCATGATCCTCTCATATTTCCAGAATGTAGGGTGCTTCCAATTTTGTGAGAGAGTCAAACAAGTACAGAGCCACCCAGAGCTCACAAGGATTTTTATCCTTAACCTGCACAACAAACAATCAACCTTGTAGGGGTGGATTTTGAACTATCAGTAGATGCCATATCAAATGCTACTGTTATCCCTGTTGTTGGTGAAAAATGGTTTAAGAAAGCCAAATTGGACAATGATTATTATGAGCCATTTGTCAAGACTAGGTACAGACAAGGCTGCAAGTCTAATTTTCCCTTCTCACACCTCAAACAGAGATTTGCACCCTTCATGAAAGCCATTATGAAGTATTTTACCTATGAAGGGAGGTACTCTAGACTCTATTCCTACCATGTTAGACTCCTCATGAATTTCACAAGGGTCAATATGCTCAACTTTCCCTACTACCTCTATAGAAGTATGGACAAAATGTCTTCTATTTTCCAGATAATCCTGTCATTCCCAACAAATGCAGAGTTTATTTCACCATTCCTTGATCAAGATGGTGGTATTACATCAGTTGGAACAATAGGGTATACCTTGGGAGGTATTCATAGCACATGAAGTCTTCACAAGCCCACAACTCCCTCATCAACCTAGCTTGCCTTCATCATCTGCACAAGTTCCCTCACCTCAAGAAAATTTCGCTTCTTCCCCTTCTCTTGATGCATCAAATAAAGAATAGGTAGATGATGAGGAAGAAGAAGAAAATAATTAGGAGGAAGAGGTAAATGATGAAGTAGGGAAAAAAAAAAATGAAGAGGAAGAAGAAGGAAATAATGATGAGGAAAGGGACAATGAACAAACAGTGAAAAAAATAGCAAGCAAAACAGTGACAAAATGGAAGAGGATGATGAAGACAATGTGGAGGTTGAAAGTGGGAATGAAATGAGCACTGATGAAGAGGACGTCAGCAATAAAACAGAGGATATAGAGGCAGGGAATGAAGAGGAGAATAATGAGGCATAGACAAAAAATTATGATGAAGATATGACAAATCATGAAGATATAGAAGAAGATGACAATGACAAAGAGGTTGACAGTGAGGGAGATACAAAAATTGAAGGCGGCAATGACCAAAATGAAGCCAACCTCAGTGATGAGAAGGAAAAAAAAGGAGAAAATAGTCATGACAGTCAAGACAAAAATCAGCCCTTCAATGATTATGACAATGATGACAGTGCAGAAGATGAAGATGAAGGTAACACTAGTCACGATGACAGTTAAAAAGGGGAAGAGGCTCATAGTCTGAATGATGATCACAACCATGACAAAGAGACCAACAAAATCACCATCACACCTCTTGCATGAAGATACCATAGAGGGCCAAGGCTAGTGTTTGCTGTCTTCAAGAGGCAAGGGACCATGCCATCTTCCCCAGCTCAAAATCTTGACAAGGGAAAACAAAAAATGAATAAAGGTGAGAAAGGTAAGAGAGGCAGGAAAACAAAACAAAAGCCCCAATTCATTGACCTATACAGTGATAATGAAGATGAGGAGATGGCCACTAGAATACTACTACAAAGCAAAGATGCACAAATTAGGGAGTTGGAGAGAGATTTTGAGATGGCTCAGCGTATCATTTCAGTATTATAAGAATGAACACAAGTATTTTAAGAAGATAAAAAGGGGCCTTGCTCTCCAAAAAAATATGACCAAGCATTATGCAATGAAAAACAAAATTTTCTTGTGCTAAACTCAAAGAGGCCCTCATTGAAATCCAAGCACTAAAAGGAGGAGAAGACAAATATAGACTTGGAATTTTGGCATCAACTTCCCTACAGGTCTCTCAAAACCCTTGAAGAAGACCTCCACCAATTATGAAGAAATTTGGACAAGTTTTTGTTTTTTGAGATTTTGGAGGCCTATAAGCGCAGTGCAACTGGTGCTATGCTTTTCCCTTAGGAATCCTCATAGGTAAATATCCACATTTTTGGATTTCTCATGACCAGCACATTATTCTCACCACATTTCAGAGCAATTGGAGCATTTTTGACCCCTCAAAAGGTCAAAAAACACCTCAATTTTCACCATTCTACCTCCTTTTCAGGCCTGGAACTACGCTCAGAGCAGTATTGGGGATTTGAATTTTTAAATAGGTTACAGGTGCTCAATAAGAAAAAAAGGGCACATCTAGAAAGAGGACTCAACAATATTTCCAACGAGCCATCACGGAGAAAAATCCGACATTGGGAAGGCCCCCAAAACTTGGTTACAAGAGGACCTATTTTCTACCAAAGGTGGCGTTGCACTTATGGACAACACTATGTGTTTTTGGCCAAAAAGTCAACAAAACACACAAATTGATGGCAAAATGATTTTTTAATGTTTTCTTGGGAAAATCACTCCAGATTTGATTGAGGAGATATGTTATGTTATCTTTCATTTATTAGCTTAGATATTATGTGTCTTGGGCCTGCATGGTCTTTAAGCACATAAATGAAATTTATGATGAATTTAGGGTTTCTAGAAGCCTCTTATGGTTTCCACCTCCTCACTTGCTAAGATAAATAGAGCATGAGGATTCCATTGTAGAGGTTGGCATTTGATGAGTTTTGAGAGCAATACATGGTTTCTTGAACTTGAAGAAGAAATTGGTCTTGTGGAGTTTTTGAATGGATTGCTTTGATTGATGATGAAGGAGGATAGCTTGCAGGATCCCTGAGCTTGGTTATTGGTGAAGTGCTTCTCTTTCATGTTATTTTTTTCTCATGTTTTCATTATGTATCCATCCTTCTATGTTGCAGTATAACAGAAGAGTATAGGCTAAGAAATGTTGTTGGAGGCACCTTAGTCCTTCCTGTTGTCTATTGCCTTGATGTTTTCCTCTGCTGGGTTTGTTTAAGGAATTCTTAGCTGCTCCTTAGATCTAACTATGCATTTTTATTCCACAAATGGTTCAATATAGTAGTTTTAAAATAAGTTTTATGGTTAGCCATGCCTATTTGATGCTATTTAAACTCTATTTTGGAATCTCTCTTTGAAGTATTACTTGTTAGGTTTTAGCCAAAGAGGCCATGTTTTGATCATGCCCTTTTTCCATGCTTAAGAAGTTGCCTTAAAGTTCTTTGTAAATTTATCATTGATGTTTAGGCATTCCTTCTTCATTGATTAAATTTATTTGTTACCTTGAATGTTTTCTAAACCTTGAAGGTGAAATCACTAGAAGTTAAATGAGTTTCCCGCCTTCTATATTTCATTGGAATGTTTGTCTTGAATTTTTATTTGCGTAAGTTGAATCAAAGAGTTACTGGTTTGCTCTGTCTATTGATTAATTCTTCATGTTAACCAGTATTTGAGACATCTTGTTTAAAAGGTATTTTTTTAATGATTCTTCACTAACCTTACACACCTACTTTGTTCACCAACTTATTGTTCATTTATCTTCACACATGCCTTATAGATCCATTTGACCATGCTAGATTTTCATTGTTATGAATTTCATTTCATTATTGAGATATCCATGACCTTCATAGACTCCATAGCCCAATGATTTTAAGACCTCTCACTCCACCTATTTCTACTTGATCATTTTACCTCTTAGCCACTGATAAATTCTGTTATACAAAAAAGTGGCTAATTTGTTTCTTCAAAACTTCAAGAGATATTTCCCTTTGAAAACCCATCATCTGTGAAATTTTATGAATATAACTAACCTTTTAGTTAATCTTCACTGCTGTTTCCCTCATAAACCTGAAAAATTTGATGTTTGCCTGAAGAAAGAGACTACTGAAAAACCCCATTTTTTCATCATTTTTTCCCCCTTCTTTCCTCCGCAAAAAATCCCTCCATAAGCCTCATTTACCCTTCAAAATTCACTCCAACACCCTTTTTAAACCATTTGGTTTAAAATTTCCTTTTTCCCCTACCGGAACCTTCAAATTGGCTTAAAAAAACTATTTTTTAGCCTAAAAACACTCTTTTTTGCATATATAGAACTTTAGCCCCTGAGGGCTTAACTCATATAAACCTCCGCTTCATAAAACCCTAGCCCCGCAATCAGGTGCTTAAAGGACTTAAAAACCTTTTCATAAACCTTACTTTCCTTTGTATTTCCGAAAAATATGACTTTCCTTCGTTATTTCATAAAACCCAACGAAGTGATTCGGAGCAAATCCTGACCGTCGATCTAAAACCGATCAACAATCATTGGCCAATCGCATCACAAGTTTCCAACTCACCCTTCGTTATTTCCCCCTCCTCCGATGCAACCCAACGATCAAATCCCGACCGTTGATTTGCTTCATCGTGCCCGGATCCAACGGTCCACGTCGCTCCCCGTTCAAAACCCACCCTTCTGCCTTTGGCCTTCATGATTAAATCCCGACCGTTGATTTAGTTTTTAGATCGACGGTCCTCGTTCTATCACATCAAAAAATTTCTTTCATCAATTTCCTTTCTCTCCTCTGATTGTGATCCTGCGATTTAATCTGAGCCATTAAAATCCACAAGAACCAACCGCCCAGATTTAATCGCGCTCTGCCCATAGCCTCTGACATCGCGCTCACCGATTAATCTTGACCGTTGATCTCTCACCTCGATCCGACGGCTAGCACTTAATCGCGCATTGCAAAATAAAACAACCTGGTGTTTCAGCCTTTTCCCATTTTTCCGATGCGATCCAGTCTCCACCATTGATCATTCTTTGATCCAACGACCCACATTCACCCTCTTTCTGCCCTTATATAAAATAGTGGGCCCTCTCTTCTTTGTGTTTCTCTGCCTTTTTCCTTTGAAAACCTTACCATCCCTTTATATCCTTGTTTTCGACAGAAGGTTCTAAAAGTAAATCCTGACCATCGATCTTCAGAGATCTAAGGTCATCAGGCTCCATTTTTCCACCCTTTTACATTTTATTTCATTACCACCACTTTTTTCAATTATAACATTTATCAAATAAATTCAATGGTCGGATAGCCTTTTACCCCTCCATTGCGCGCCAATCCTGCTAACGTCACTCGGTCCCCACCTATTATTTATCCCGCAGCTCTTCATATATCATGCTCTACCTGCACCGTTAGATCTGGATCATCCCATCCGACGGCCTATAATCCATATTGCGTAATTTTTGAGCCCATCCCACAGTGCGCAACTTTTACGCGATATAGGCGGTTTTATAAATCCACGTGTCGAACGCAGACCTATATCGCGTTCCAAAAGCTAAAACCACATTACCGCCTCAGAGCCGTGTGAAAACCGCTGCTGGTTTTCTGCCAAACCACTTTCCTCCACAATGTTATTTTTTCTTTTAATCCTGGTCGTTGATTATCCTAATCTAACGGCTTATATTATAACGCTACCCCTTCGCTTGACCCCCACCTTTGCTCCCAAAGCTTTTCATTAAGTAATCTCCACCATCGATCTCTGAGATCTAACGGCCCGGACTTAATCTGATCATCATTTTAATCCGACCACCTCCCCATCAACCCAAACAAGCAATCCTGACCGTTGGTTTCTTTCATCCAACGGCTATGATATATTTCCACACCCAGAGCAGCCTAAACCTATCCTTCACAGATTTTCTTAACTTTTTTCGTTTTGTGTAGGTTTTCAAGGTTTCTCCATAGTTTTAAAAGAAATCAAAGGCCAGGGATGACGATCCCTCAGGCCACTATCAATGAAGCACATGAATATACAGGGTTCGAACAACCATTTTTACCATGTCTCATGAATATTGGTGATATTATAAAAACCCTTCGTGCACCTGTAACACAGCCAAGAAACATAGTCAGAGACCATTTATTGAAGAAAATCATCATTGAAGACAGGAGATTAAAGAGTATCAGGTTTTAAAAGTTCAAATCAGAGTTTTTAAGAGGATTAAGGCATAAACTCATAAAATAAAATGCCTGATCCATAGTCGGCAGAGTATGAAGACCTGAAGATGAAGATTAAGCCTAATTATACCTAAAAACACAGATCAAAGATAGATTAAAGGTGTTTTAGGAAAAATAGAGGAAAATATCAGTCCAAGTACACCTCAGAGCCACATCAAAGGGGTTAATTGAATCCCCCAGCTACCAAAGAGCCACCTGCAGCCTCAAAGCAATCAAAGAAGGCCTACTTATTGCCGAAGCAGAAGATATTTGTTTAAAGACAACTGAATAGTTATTTCAAACAAAAGAATATATTTTAAACTGTTAGTGAAGTTATTGTAAAGGATAAATAGGCCTCGAAGTCAATATTTTTACCCATTAAGCGTTAAAAATCATAAACAGAGTAAATGAAACAGAGTTGTAAATGAAATGCATTCATGCCTTAAGCCTTGCATGGTTTTTTAGGCTAGGAGTTGCATTTAGTATAGAATTTATTTCATTTCAATCCTAAACTCTTCCACCTCCTCATTTCTTCTATAAATACTTCTGAAGAAGATGAGATACAGGTTGGTTGATTGTTCACTAGTTGTAATACGGAAACTCTCTGAAATAATACATAATCTGTCTGAAGTTGAGGAAGAAATTGAAGTCTTGGAAGCTTGATGATGATGTTGCATGCTTGTTCTTGAGAAGGCTCTATCATTGGATCCATGAGCTTGGATGTTGGTGAATTATTCTGAACTATTTAATGTTTTCTCCTATTTTCATTTTGTTCCATAAATGCTTACTACAGTAGGATGGAAGTTTTAGGCTAAGAAATGACTCCTAGAAGCACCTTAGACCTGTTCAGCCTTCACTGTTTTATGTATTCTTCTGCTGAGGTATTTTAGAGTCTTCAATCTTTCTCTTTAGTCCTCATGCTTGTTTATTTCTCTAATATTTCAAATAGTTTTTTCAACATGATTTATGGTTTTCCTTGCTTGTCTGATGCCACTTGAAAGCTGTTATTGAAGTCTCCCTTTGAATTACCATTGTTCGAAGTTAGCTAAGGAGGTCTGTTTTGACCATGCCCTTTGTCCTTGCTTGAACACTTGTTTTGAAGGTCTTTATAGTTGTAATCATAGATGTTTTCAGGTGTTCCCTCTTCTATGACTACAATTATCGGTGAATCTTTTATGTTTTCTAAGTCATTTGAAATAAAATATTTGAGGAAATAGGATGTGCTCCTGAATCTTAGATTTCATTTTAAAAGTTGTTTTGAAGTCATTATTTGCTTAAAGAGTGGTTTGTAGAATTCATGGTTATCCCTGTCTATCAAATACCTCTTTATTGTTCAAGTTATGCTTTCAAATTCCCTTTGTTGAGAATTCAAATTCTCTTTCCAAATCATTAATGTCCATCTCATTCCAAAAACCAAAGGATCCTGTGGCCAAGTTAGATTTGCCCTTTGATATCCCATATCCATTGATGAGTTTGTCATGACCTCTTCTTGACTCCATTTCCCAATGAATCAGATGTTTCTCCTTTCTACATATCTTTCCTAGACCTTTCATGTTCTGCTATGTCATTCAACCAAACAAACACTCGCACTTAATAACTAGTCTAAAACCGATACTCAAAGCACACAAGATAAACCTTTGCAAAACAAAAAATTTGAGAGATCTCTCTCTGAGAACAGGAGGACTAGATCCTGGAACTCTAAATATTGGTTCTGATGTTTCCTTGCCTTTTGATTTTCCAATCTATCAGAACACAGGACACCAACATAATGGCGACCACAGTGGGAGCCTGAGTAAAATCCTTAAAACAAAAAACCCATTGTCTAGTATAACATAAGTAACTTTCTTCAAGCACTACCAAGCATAATGGTAATCATGATAAGACTTATTTGAATTAGTGACAAACTAAGTAACCCTTAGGATTCTCATAGAACCTTATAAAACCTTGAAGAAATCAGTTACCAAGCCATAAGAGTGAAATCTATATGTTTTAAACACCTTAGCTAAGTGTTGAATCAGATTTAGGATTCTATCCTAACCCATAAGTCGAAAAACTCATAAAAACCCAAAAGTATTTTTGATTGGCTTCATAATAAACATGGTGGTGGAACCATCCAATATTTTACCTTCATAGAAGCTAAAAGTTTCCACCCGGTGACTCCACTATCCCCAGTAGGCCTATTACCCATCTAGCTATCCAGATTTCCTTAAGATTGTGTTAACCAGTCTCGAGGAAGTTTAGAGGCCTAGTCCCATGCTAGATAAGACATTATGAGAGGAAAAATTTTCAAAAACAGTCCTAAAAAACTTCAGCCTTTCTCATTTTTGGAAAATAAGTTTGGCTTCACATAAGATCAACACTAGATCCCATCCAGATCCAAATCCCCCTACCATAGTTGACAATCCAGAGAAGATTTTGTGGCAAAATTCTAGATCTGTAAAATCAGTTGCTGATAGGATCCTCATAAGAACAAATCTGTCCCTAAAAACCTTGTTGTCTTAGAGGATTTACACTTTGACTTACATCACACAAAGAACATCTTTAGAACTAGATCTCAAAGTGATTTAAACCAAACTAATTTTGACATTGCAGATTTTCAACAAAGATTTAGTAGAGAAGCCTCACCTTCCACTCCTCCTGATTCCCAGTTTCTTCACAACTTTAGCCTCTTTCATAATAAATTTTCTCAAAACCATTTTGTTGGCCCAAGTGTTTCTTCCACTCCAATCCATACTACCACTGTTCAAAACAATTCATTTCAGCCCACTTTCCCTCTTGTAAATCCACCCTTCTTTCCAACCATGGCAACATGGTATGCCCCATTAGTGTTACCACAACCTCTGCTTCCCTTACCAAATGAGTACCAATCCAAAATTCCTCATTTCATTTCAAAAGAGTCTACAACAGCTCAACATCATGTAGATAGGATGGAGGATGCATTTTATTACATGGAGATAGAAGAAGAAATCATTAAGATGAGGATCTTTGCCCAAATTTTAGGAGGAGATGTAAAGAAATGGTTTAAAAACTTACCTCCTAACAGAATCAATGATCTCCCTGCTTTGCATCAAACATTCATCAACAAATGGGAAATGAAAAAGAACCCTCTCCAAATACTAGTATATTATAGTAGTCTCAAAATAAATCAAGGAGAGAGCGTTCATGACTATTCCACTAGGTTTAACAGTGTTTACAATGCTCTTCCACCTCACATGAAACCTCCCCAAGGCATGGCCTTAGTAAGATACCCTGAAGGTTTTGATGTTGAAATGGCTTATCAGCTAAGAGAGAGAGATTACTTAACTCTAGAGGACATGCAGAAAGGAGCTGTGAGTGTGGAAGCAAACATAATTGAGAAAATAAACAGGATGAGATCAGAGAAGAGGGTAACTTATAAACATGACATTGCACCCTTAGCCTCAACTTCTGACACTAAAATTGATAACCTAGTGAAGGTAATGGAGAGGATGCTTGAAAATATCAATTTGAATGATAGAGTGCCACCAAGAGAACCTCAAAAAAACCAAAATAGAAATAGAAATCAGAATTATAGAAGAGAAAACAATCAAGACAAGAAAAAAGAAAATGACTAATAGATTAGACCTCCCTTCCAACAAAACTATGTAGATCAATCGATCAATATGAGGAAGATAGGGAGATTGAAAGGTTGGGAGAAGGTCATGTGAACTTGATTGGATCAGATAGTGGGGATGATGTTTTCCTCACTGAAGAAGAACAAGGCTTCTTCTCCTTTGATCAAAATACAAACACCTATGAAGATTCTGATGATTATAGATTGGGGTTTGAAAATGCAATCATGGAGGTGCACAAACAATATGATCTTTGGAGCAAAGGGAACGTAGACAATTCAAAAGATAAGAACAATTGCACTGCTATCAAGAAAAACGCATAAAATCAGCCTAAGAAGACAGCAGAGAAACCCAACATTTTGGCTAAGAAAACAGATTCAAACAAGGACAAAAGCAGCCAGCCAAATGTTGAACAAAGCACCCCTAGCACTTCAGCTAGTGGTCCTAACAAAACTATCCCAATTACCAGTCCAAACAAGGTTCAACAAATCAAAATTGCTGAGAGGAATTCAATTGAAAAGACACATGTAAATATAACCAAATCAATTGTTCCTTTCAGCCTTGAGGAAGAGATTGCAAAGATAAAAATTACCATCCCTCTAGCTGAACTAGTAACCCAAGAAGTGTACAAAAACCAAGTTTTAAAAGCTTTGAACTTAGGAAGTGATACTGACACATTAAACTTGACAAATGACAGGCCTGAGTTGTTGTTTGGTCTAGAAGTTGAAGGAAAATACCAAGAAGGAGTTGTCCCTCCCTTCTATGTTAGTTTGAACATACATGAGAAAATTTTACACAATGCCATGTTAGACTCTGGAGCTTCACATAATCTAATGCCCAAGGTAGTAATGGAAAGCTTAGGCTTAGAAATTACTAAACCATACAAGGATTTGTATTCCTTTGACTCAAGTAGAGTCAAATTCTTGGGTTTAATCAAAGATTTATGTGTTAACTTATCTCAAATCCCTGCTAAGAGTCTAGTGATGGACATAGTTGTAGCTGACATTCCCCCTAAGTATGGTATGCTCTTATCAAGATCATGGGGAGCCAAACTTCAGGGAAGCCTTCAAATGGACATGTCTTATGCCACCATCCCAGTTTTTAACCAAAGCAGAAGGTTATATAGGGAATCCCACATGAAATACATGGTGAGCAATATAGATAAACCAAATAACTCTCCAATCTATTCTATTCAGTCAAGCTTAGATTCATTTATCTTGTACAATGAAGATGAAACTACTCAACAAGAAAAATAAAACATAGACCCAATCAGTTCACTAGAACAATCAAATCTTCCCTCGAATCAAATTCAAAACATTGAAAATCAACAGCAACAAGAAAATGAAAATGAGACTGATATACTTTGGATAATAAACTTTTATGGATCTTGTAATAAAACTAGTGTATGGGTAGGTGTATGGATTCAAAATACAAATCGGAGCTTTTCATATAAACTGGATTTTCTGTGCACAAACAATATCGCTGAATACGAAGCACTTCTCCTTGGCTTACAATTTCTTAAACAATTAGAAGCCCAAAGGATATCAATATTCGGAGATTCCGAACTTATCATAAGACAAATAAAAGGAGAATACTCAGCTAGAAACCCAAGACTTAGAGAGTATCGAAATGTTGCACTAGATTTATTAAAAACCTTTGAAAAGTATGAACTCAGTTTCATTCCAAGAGCACAAAATCATCTAGCAAATGAACTTGCTTTCAATGCCAGCAATTGCCAAATACCTAAAGTAAATGAACAGCTTAGTGTAAAGGTAAAACACAGGCATGCAGTGCCTGATAATGAGGATCACTGGCAAGTGTTTGACTCTGACAAACACATAGATGATTTTCTAAAATCAGAAATTATTTCGACATACCAACATTAGAAACCAACCATAAAGAAAACTGTTTGTATATTGAACAAATCCCAGAAGTTGAAATGGCATCTTCTGCTGATATAAATCAATATGAGAATCCTTTTGAAGTAGAATTAATTGACTGCGCAGACCAGAAAGACTTGGAAGTTTTACAGTGAAAAAGTGATACAATATTTATAGGACCAGTTTCCTAGTAATTTAAATGGGTTGGTAATGGAATGATTGAATGAAGGGAAAATGGGACTAAATGACCGAAATAAAACTATTTAAACTAACTTAAAACTGATAAGATAATTCTAAAACTAACTCGGGCATAAAATGTGAATACAACTTTTAATTATTTCAATTAACCAATAACCATGAAAATGTATTATAGCTTAGTTGAAATATGCAGTAAAAAATAAAGATAACTCTGTTTAAGAAATTAAACAGAGTTATAATGACATATTGCATTCATCATTATATATCGTTTGCATATACTATAAAAGATAAATATTTCTACACACTCAGAAATGATATGTATAAAGAAATATTGTAAAGCGAATACACATAAACGATAGCAATTTAAAAGAGAATATCACATAACATAAGAAAAATAATAGTGAATAGATATAAATACCATATCCATCTTGATACTTTCCAATGCAATTCGATATACAAATCTAGCAACTTCAATGTAAAATCGACTCCGAGATACAAAAATGCAATTCTTAAAGGCAATTTCACACAGAATCACCAGATGTGATCCTTTATGAAAAATATAAGAGTCAATGGAGTACAGAAATGTAATCTCCAATTCAAAATATTACAAATTCAGGACCCCTTTCTAAATGCATGAAAGGGGATTAAATAGGTACTTTAACAAAATAACTAAAACTATTCCTACAATCTATCTAAATCAAAAAATCTAGAACATAAATGCGATCTTGAGGTGAACCGACTCATTGATTATCTGTTGCATTTGATGTGCCCAGATGGCAGATTTTGAGCATTTCCTTCACTTCTTATGGATGACTAAGCTTTGAGTGCAACCGCCCTGTATATGTGGCATCAGAGAATTCGAGAATGATGCAATCGATGGCATTTGAAAGAAATTTTATTGTTGTTTGTTGACTATGCGGCTTGATAAGATAGGTCCACATTGTATCCCATGATATTCCTTGTAGTTTGTGAATTTGCTGATTTTTATTAATTATCTCTTGTTTCCATTTGTGATCAGTTTATTTTACCCTAGGTAATTGGCCAGGGGTACAATCTGAAATTAAATTTATTGCATACAGGTTATCATTCACCAGCTGTGTTACATTGTTCATTATGCTTTTAGCTCTGGATGTAACTCTTTCTGCTTTGATTAAACGTTGTTCCCATTCTGAAAAAATAATTTCTTTATGTCTCTCCATAATCTTGGGAAGATTTTATTTTCTTCTTGATTCTGAGTCTTGCCATAAAATAAATTCAGAGATCTTTTCATCAGCTTCATCAAATTCAATTTTAAGACTGACTCCTTCATCTACCAAGGAAGATGTTAATTCACATAGGGATTTTGCTTCTGCAACCTTTAGACAAAATTCATTTAATTGTTGAGACAATAACTTGTTTGTCTCTAGGGCTTCATTTTTGAATTGATCCAAATTAGGATAATTCTTAAACTTGTCTAATTTAGATTGAAACATCTTCTCTTGCTCAATCTTTGAAGTCTTCTCATTTTGTAGAAGAGCCTGTAATTTTGCTATTTCTTGATTTAGCTGTTGTTGCTTTTCTAAAGTCTGTTAATCGATATTTTCCTTTTCAATAGCAAGCTTCTCTTCTAATTGTTTGGATTTGAGCTCTCCATCTTGCAATCGCTATTCTAACTGAATGATTTTCTGCTGGTTCTATGTAACCTGTTCTTCTAACATGGCTATTTGCATATCCTTTTGCTTCATTAACTGTGTAACTTTAGAGGCCTTGTCTATAGTAGCAACACTATAGGCACCTGCATATTTGATCCAGGTGGATATTGGTGGCCACCCGCCTATTCCACTTGGCCCCCCACCATTGTCTCTTTCAGTTTTTCAGTTTCGGCATAACTTACTATTTTTAGCAGTTTTTCGGGTCCTGAACTTCCGGAGCCGTTTTGAGGCCCTAAACGACATTTTTTGGGCATTGCGCCTTTAGCTAATATCATTCCGTTTCGGAATGATATTTGTAGTGAAAGTTGTAGTCATTGGATAGATATTTCTAATGATGTATCATGTGCGTCAAACGGAGATATTATGACAAAGTTACGTCCCTGGGAAGTTGAAACACCAATTTACCCAAATGGGGCCCATAGTTTTGGCGCTTCATCTCCTAGGGTTAGGTTTTTGGATGTTTAGGGTTCTCCATTGTTTCTCAATAATAAATAGGCCCTCGAGCCTCATTGTAACTCAGTTCAGAGGCCTGTGGCCGCCACATCTCTTCTCAGAGATAGCTACCAGTGCCCTAGCTAGTTTTATTTCCATTCTGTCTGTAAGCAAATTTCAGTTCTTTGATATTAATGAAATGAAGTGTTATTTCCGCTGCATCTCTGTATTTATGGTTATATGTTTATTCTGTTGCGTTCCTACATAAATCCGGATCAGTGGTATCAGAGCGGTCTGCTTTTTTCTCGATACTTCTTTGCATGTCCCCAACAAGGTCGAGGTATAAGGAGCTAGGGCTTGATCTGGTGGAACCTTTGCAAGATCAGCCTCGCAAACCTCGACGGACACCCATGGGGGACGAAAAGAAAGATGAGGGAGTAGGATATCCTATCAAAATATTGCTCGAGGAGGTCCTCGAAAAACAAAGGAACGCGATGATGGATAACTTTGCTCAGATCCTTCAACGGCTGCCCATCGGCGGCGCATCTGCATCCAACAGCCACTCTGGAGGCGCGACTCCTTTTAAGGTACAAGTAAATTTTGACATTCCCATATCTGTGGGTCAAATAGACGCAGATGCCATAGATAGATGGTTGAATCTATTAGAAGGATATTTTTCTGTTCATGACTTTTTAGACCGGGAGAAGATTATTTTTGCACTCCTCAAAGCTACCCCCCATGTTAAGGACTGGTGGGAAACCTACTGTGAGAACAAGGACCAGACATAACCCTCTCAGTTCTCGGCCATACCAACTTGGAATTCTTTCCGAGACGTCGTCAAGGAACAGTACTATCCCGTGGGGAGCTATGAGGACAAGTACATACAATGGACCACGCTGCGACAACAAAGGGATCAAGATGTGCATGAGCTGACGAATCTGTTCCATACCCTGCGCACAAAGTTGGGTATCAAAGATTCAGAGAAACATCTCGTGCTAAAGTATCGCAGCTGTCTGCACAAATACATTCAGGAGGAAATGGAGTTCCTTGACATCTCCTCGCTTGGTACGGCATACCGGTATGCTGCCAAGATTGAGCAGAAATTCAAGCAGAAGAAGCGAGACTTTGGATCTGCGAATCAAAAGTAAGGGAAAGGTGCTTCCAAACCGCAGAACAAAGGACCGAGCCAAGGCATGGCGGCTAAAGACAACTCATCGAAGCCACAAGAAAAGAACAACATTGCAAAGCCAAAGAAGGACACGGGAAAGTGGTGTGAGTTCCATAAGAGCTCCACTCACAACACAAGTGAGTGTCGGGCCAAGCAGTCGCTAGTGGCCGAGATGAGGGCTTCTGAGTCAGATGCATGCTCCGACTCCAAATCAGAACCTGAAAAGGGGAATGAAAAAGGGAAATAGATTATTGATGCGGAGCCCAACGCCACTGTTGCCACTACAAAGGTCTAGAAGGAGGAACCGGAAGATCCAGAGGAGGAGGAACGTCTCTTCCACTCCCAGATGTGGGTAAAGGGCTCCCCTGTACAGTTCATTGTCGATAATGGGAGCCAAAAGAACCTCATTTCAGCAGATGTCGTGAAATGGTTGGGTTTGCCAACCACAACTCAACCACATCCATACACCATCGAGTGGCTTCACCAAGGACGAGATCTCCGCGTCAACCAACAGTGTCGCCTTCCCTATAGCATCAAGCCCTTCACGGATGAGGTATTATGTGACGTTGCTCCTATTGATGTTTTTGATGTATTATCAGGACAACCATACTTGTGGAAGCATCATGCTGTGTATGAGTCTCGGCCTCGCGCTGTTATTATTACTTTGGGAAATAAGTTGTACAGGATACCAGAGGTACCACCTCCTGCCGCTATCTCTTTGGTTACTACAAAACAATGTAGTAATCTCATTTCCCAAACCAGAAAATTCGTTTTCCTGATGATCCGCCCCTAGGGCAAGAAGAAGACTGTGGCCATGACCTCCAGACAAGGCTCCTCTGCACGAAAACAACAGACATGGATAAGGTTGTGGAGGAGTACGGGGACATCTTCACCTCACCCACAGGGGTTCCTCTGCACTGTCAGGTCAAGCACCTGATTGATCTGACCCCAGGTGCACTGCTACCCAATGGACCGATCTATCGACGCTCTGTTCTGGAGAATGATGAAATCAAGAGGCAGATTCAGGAGATGCTGCAGAAAGGTCACATCCGACCAAGTTCATCGCCCTGTGGGAGCCCGATCGTGTTGGTATAGAAGAAGGATGGGATGTGGAGACTCTGTATTGACTATCGGGCGCTGAAAAAGATCACTGTCCAGAATAGGTACCCGATCCCATGGATTGATGACCTTCTGGACCAACTCAAAGGTGCAAAATATTTCAGCAATATTGACTTGAAGTCGGGGTATCACCAGGTACCGATTGAACCCTCTGATGTGTGGAAGACTGCCTTCAAAGCCAAGGAAGGCCTTTTCGAATGGTTGGTCATGCCTTTCGGGTTGACGAATGCTCCCGCAACCTTCATGAGGATGATGGACGACATCTTGCGGCCATTCACCAACTAATTTGTAGTGGTGTACTTGGATGACATTCTGATCTTCAGCCAGACTTGGGAAGAGCACCTTCACCACATCCGACAAGTCCTCCAAACATTGCGGCAACACAAGTTGTGTGCCAATTTGGAGAAGTGCACCTTTGGCATGACCCAGGTTCAATATCTGGGATACATTATTGATGAAAGGGGGGTGCATGTGGATCCAGCCAAGATCCAAGTCATTCGTGATTGGCCAGCCCCGACTACTATAACAGAGCTTCGCAGCTTTCTGGGTCTTGCTAATTTCTACCGTAGATTCGTGCTGGGATTCTCTCATATCACTTGGCCCTTGAGTCAAGTCAACAAAGGAGGAGCGAGAGCAAAATTCTTTTGGTCGGAACCTCAACAGAAGGCGTTCAAAGAATTGAAAATCGCCCGTTCCCCGCCCTGCTCACATTACCAGACTTGCAGCAACCATTTGAGATCGAGACAGATGCCTTTGACTATGCTATTGGGGCAGTTCTTACTCAACAGGGACATCCAGTGGCATATCACAGTGAGACATTGTCTGACACAGTTCGCAAGTATCCCACTTATGACAAAGAAATGTATTCCACTGTGCAAGCTTGTCGACAATGGAAGCATTACATTTTGGGGAAGGAAACAATCATCCACACAGACCACCGGCCCCTGCAGTTCATACAGACACAAGGGAAGTTATATAATGATCGCCATTAGAAGTGGTCCACATATCTGCAACAGTTTCATTTGAACATCAAGTACAAGAAGGGTAGCACCAATAATGTTGCAGATTGCCTTAGCCGACCACTGATCGTGGCGCTCACCACCGTGCTCAACTCTTATGGGCATGAGACTTCTGATTGGCCGCTTCTCTATGAGAGTGACCCAGAATTCGTCCACACTTACAAGGAACTCTTGGGGGGTACGCAAGTTCCAAATTTTCACCTCCAAGATGCACTGTTATGTCACCTAAGACACCTTTGTGTTTCTTCAAGCGAGCGTGCCAAGATGATATGGGAAGCACACTACAGTCGAGTCGCTGGGCATTTCGGGGTCAAGAAAATAGTAGCAATCCTGCAGAAGTATTTCTATTGGTCGAACCTTCAAAAGGATGTCGAGAAGCACATCAAATCCTGCACTTCTTGTGCCATTGCCAAACCGACCATCAAGAAGCACGGCCTATATACTCCGCTACCTACCACTAATCGACCTTGGGAATCCATATCCATGGATTACATGTCGGGCCTGCCTTCTACTAAGTAGGGAAACGACTATGTTTTCATGGTCGTCGAAATATTCTCGAAGATGGCTATCATGGCGGCCTGCAAGAAGAATATCACAGCAGAAGCCACTGCTAAACTCTTCTTTGAACGAGTGTGGGTGCACTTTGGGATCCCACAGTCTATCATATTATATCAGGATAGCAGGTTCCTTAGCACATTTTGGTCCAGCCTCTGGTCAATGTTGGATACCAAGCTCACCAAGTCCACAGCTTTCCATTCCCAAACAGATGGCCAGATAGAGGTCGTCAACAGGATGCTTGTACACATTCTGTGCATGTACAATTCAAAGAATCCATGCACATGGGACGAGAGCCTCCCATATGTACAACATAGTTATAATCGGGCTCTCCACAGTTCAATCGGCCATAGCCCCTTTCAGGTGGGCTTGGGATTCCAGCCACTATGTCCTATTGATGTAGCCATACCATTTGCAGCTGCTCAGGCCGATTCAGCTCATGTCCAGTCTGAAGTTGACAAAGCAAGTAGCTTCATCGAGTGCATTCAACACATCCGCTAGCATGTTCATGATATATTGGACAGAGCCAATGCCAAGTACAAGCAACGCCATGATCAACACCGGGTGCCACACAACTTCCAGGTGGGCGACAAAATATGGCTACATTTTCAAAAGGAGCGCCTCACTGGACCCCGCCGCAAGCTTCGCCTGCTCCGATACAGGACGTACACCATCACCAAGGCTGTAGGGAACAATGCCTTCGAGCTCAGTATTCCACCATTCCTTGGTCTGCACCCAGTCTTCAATGTGGATCGCCTTTGTCCTTACTTCCCACCTCTACTGGACACCTCAGACATTGCAGAACAACTCACACCAACTGAGTTAAATCCAGACTGCATGGAACAGGCCACCACAGATTGCATCATGGACATGCAAATCAAGAACACTCGCCAGCAGAAGATCCAACTATATCGGGTTGTCAAAGCCGGCCAACTCCTGCACCAAGGAAAGTGGTTCACCAGGGACCAAGTTCAGCAGAAATTTCCTCATCTCATGGAGGAACTTAACGCAATGGGGACCATTGCTTCCTAAGGGGGAGGAATGATCCAGGTGGATATTGGTGGCCACCCGCCTATTCCACTTGGGCCCCCACCATTGTCTCTTTCAGTTTTTCAGTTTCGGCATAACTTACTATTTTTAGCAGTTTTTCGGGTCCTGAACTTCCGGAGCCGTTTTGAGGCCCTAAACGACGTTTTTTGGGCATCGCACCTCCAACGAATATCATTCCAGCGAATATCATTTCGTTTTGAAATGATATTCATGGCAAAAGTTGTAGTCCTCGGATAGAGCTTTCTAATGATGTACCATGTGCGTCAAACGGAGATAGTATGCCAAAGTTACGTCCCTGGGAAGTTGAAACACCAATTTACCCAAACGGGGCCCATAGTTTTGGCGCTTCATCTCCTAGGGTTAGGTTTTTGGGATGTTGAGGGTTCTCCATTGTTTCTCAATAATAAATAGACCCTCGAGCCTCATTGTAACTCAGTTCAGAGGCCTGTAGCTGCCACATCTCTTCTCAGAGATAGCTACCAGTGCCCTAGCTAGTTTTATTTCCATTCTGTCTGTAAGAAAATTTCAGTTCTTTGATATTAATGAAATGAAGTGTTATTTCCACTACATGTCTGTAGTTATGGTTATATGTTTATTCTGTTGCGTTCCTACATAAATCTGGATCAATCTTTGTGATATGCTTCTAAACCTTGCTTTTGCGCCTCCATTCCCTCCTGTTTTCCACTCATTCTCAATTGTTGCACCCACCTTTTCCCCTAACAGCACTTAAACCCTTTAGCCGCCTTATTCCTTTTTTTTCTTGTTCATGGTTTCCTTTACCTTTTAATGTTAATGCTTGAAAAAAACCCATTGAAACCCGTATTCCGCCTTTCCTCCTCAAAATCCCCGCTACCGTACTTCGCATTTCGCACTTTGCATTGTTTAAATCGTTCTCGTTAACACTTGTCACTCTTCTTGTCGATCATGATATTGTGACATCACATATCATGGATCACAACCTTTTCATGTTTCCTTCCAAACTTACCGCAATTTCCACATCACAAACTCACTTCACAACTCTTTTCCTTTTTCTTTAAGACTTACCGCTCATCGTTGTTGATTGCGATCTTGCGATATCGCATATCACAAATCGCACCATTCCCCTATTTCCTTTACACTTACCGCTCGTTCTTCGGATTATGATATCGGACCTGCCTCCATGTCACCACTCCGCATAATACATAGCAAATCGTGTTTCTCGTTTCTTTCATTAATGCATACTGCTCCAATTTTTCGAAGTTGCGATTGCAATATCGCATATCCCAACTTTTTTCTCCATCACATCTCTGTCATCGCATATTTCCATTCATTTATGCTCCAAAGCAATTTCTACCATATTATAATGTTTTCTAAGGTTTTAATCCCTTCTTTCCACTTCTAAGCCCAGTTTCATGCGCTAAGCCCTCAAAACGCCACTTTAGCCCTTTTCTTCCCTCCAAGCTGCAAATCAACCCCTTTTCAAGTAAAATTAAGTCATGGATAGCTTATTTGCATGGATAGAATCATGTTAGATAGACGATAGGATAAGGAGAGTGAATTTAGCTAATTTTCCAAGTTAAGTATGATTTAGAATTAGTTTCCTTTCTTCCATTTATTTTCAGAAATTTAGCTTAGCTTCTTTTTAGTCATTTCCTTTTTTGCCAATTAAACTAGTTTCATTCTCGTCATCTCCTTTCTGTCATTTCCTTCTAGTAATTTAATTTCCAGTTCTTATCATAGTTTAAGAAATAGCACCCTTTTGTAAAGCAGAAGAGGATGACATGAGCAGAATGCATCTGTTGTGCATATAACACTATCACCTCCAAGTTTTTATGAACCCTAGGTTAATAAAGTAAAGTAGGTGATGCAGGAGCATCAAGGACCTAGCCAGAAATGTGACATCTTGGTCACATGTTGTGGCTAAATTGAAGTAAAATAGACTTAGGAGTAGTATAATTAATTATTTTATTAAATTTTTTATTTATTTATGGAACATTGTTAGTTTTTTTTGTATTTAAATAAATTTGGAATAATTTTAGCAATTGGTTTCTTTCCCTACATGGAATAGAGCCAATATAGGAGTAGGTGCTTGAAAATAGGGAGGCATTGGTTTGTTGAAGAATTCTATTCCGAGAAAGATAAGCTTCATACATTTGTATAAATAAGAGTGTGTGAAAGGGAGAGGAGAGAATTTGAGTTAGAGATTGTAATTGCAGAGGGGCAACTAACGATTATTAGCCCATGCAGTAGTTTGTTTGATTGGAAATTTTATTTTCAATTTCTTTCTGAGTTTGTGAATACATATATGCGTGGTATATATATAAAAATGAAAACACAAGTATGATATGTATAAGCAATGGTGAATTACAGAGTCTGCGTTGCTAGCGTAACAGGAATTGGGCAATATATATATGAATCAAATTGTGTATTAGCGTTGAATGGATGCAGCGTTACATTTGAAGGGCCAACGTTGAAGGTAGTAGCAGCGTTAAATGGATGCAGCGTTACATTTGAAGAGCCAGCGTTGAAGGTAGTAGCAGTGTTACATTTGTATTGAACTGGAGTTGGGTGACAACGTTAAGTACCAATGAGATGAGGGGATTAACGTCAAGAGACAACGCAGATGAAAGAAAACGAAATAATTGGCGTGATAAAGCTACGGCTAAAGGCAAAACCACAGGTAATATTTATTTAAAGTCTGCATTTGATGGGATGTTCAAATGTGGCCAATCGTTTCAAACATAACGTAGAGTTATGTTGTCTACCACCGATTTTGCAATCAATATGTAATGGGTTTTTCATTCCATTATTACATATAAATAGAAATTCTTACCTGCAATGGGATTCACAGCTATGAAATGAAGTTATATAATAAAACAACGCTGCAATAAATATCACTAGTATATGTAATTAATGGACATGGAATTTAAAGCTGCAAATTAAGAAGCAAGGGACAAATATATCTTATCATTGAAGAGAGTGATTCTGGGACTTATTAAAGTTAGCGCATTTGCTACAATTGGTTGTTTCTACATCATTTGTGGTATCAGAGCCTGTTGAGTTGTTCTAACACATTGCAGAGAATGCCGCCCAGAAGAGGAGCTAGAGTAGGTGGAGCTGGGATAGGTCGAGGGAGACCTATAGCAAACGCAGTTTTGCTAGATGAAATCTGGAACTTGCACACGAGAATAGCTACAATGGAAACTACTTAGAGGAGAGCGACAAATGGTGGAGTTTCCAGTGCCGATGAAGAAGAGACCACTGACGAAGAAGTGGAGGAAGAAAATGAAGCAGCTAAAGTCATGAAGATGCTAGTTAAAGCCAGCATCCGACCAAGAATAGAGGTACCTTTATATGATGGAAGTCTTAGTGTGGAGGTGCTAATGGAGTGGATCAGTTCATTAGATAAATACTTTGACTATGAAGAAGTCGATGACAAGAAGAAAGTGAAGTTTGCAACCACGAGATTGAAAGGCCATGCAACCCTATGGTGGGATGAATTACATCTATCCAGGGTGTTAGTCATCTATATTTTTCACTATCTGAAGATGACTAAGTAGTGTTCCTATATTTCTAGAAACAAAATTCATAAATATTGTGAGTTCTAGAAATATCACAACCTTCAATATTATGAGATAAAACTTTCTTATTTTCATCTTCCTATCTAATCATGACTGGCCCACTACTCCCGGAAGATCCATCAGGGGCTCAAGCCATTCATTTTTTAACCTAACTGGTATCCTTGGCCCAAAAAAATATATTTTTTCTTACCTACACAATTCCCCACCACCTCCTAAAAATGCCAAACAGAGCAACTTTGTTGTGCCTCCTTTAGCAACTCTCAAAAATTGGGTGTCTCTGCAGAGCCTTTGGATAGTCAAGTATGTGTGTTGCATCTTAAGCCCACAAATTCACAAAGCTTGGCATGGATCCTGTCTTACACTTGTAAACCCTAAGCCTAGACCTCAGCCCAAAAAACCCAAGTCCAAGAAGGCCTCCACTAGATCACCTAGGGTTTCACAAAATCTTAGGATTGATTTGGTGCCCCACAGATTTTTTCCTTCTTCTATATAAATAAATACATTCAAAAGAAGGCGATAAGTCACTCTGTCCTAGATTCACCAAAGAGATCAGTCAAACAACTTTTATGCCTAAAGACATGACTCTTGCAAGGAGACAGTTTCTCTTTGGTCACATCTCTACAAAAGTAGTCAAAAGGAAATAAGTTCAGCAAAAAGGCAAGGTAGTGGAGTAAAAATTATGCTTCATGAACAAGCAGAGAGGATGTCAAAGGGACCTCCAAAAGCAGCCTTTTGTTTCAGCACCTAAACATACAAAGGATAAACTATTACCTCCAAACCTTTCTACAAAAATACCTTGAAGAGTAATTTGAAGCAGAGATGGAAAAGAAAGGAAGTACATTTGAAATTGTTCTTAAGGCCATTCTTTGATAAGAAGACACAGGAAACATAAGTCAAAGAGAAACACCATGAGTTTATGGTAAATCAATGAAAATACTGATCATCGAAAGGCTTGTGTTCAAGGAGAAAAGGGATGATTTTGTTAGCCACAAAACAATGGTGGTAGGCAAGAAATCATCACGAAGGCCACCAAGGACAAAATCCACTGCAACTGCTGTGCACATTAAATTTTATTTCAAAGTGATGAGTAATATTTGAGAGACTACAGAGGGTATACAAGGGATATCAGTTTAAAGGGGAAATATGGAAAAAAAGGGATAGTCTTGTTGTTTGTATAAAATGATGAAGGATCCAAAGACAATTCTCTTTTCCTTTGAGAATGGATAGAGATAATATTGATATCTTCAAAAATATTGGTAAGATTAAAGAGAAAACCGAGAGGCCCCCAGAAAACGGAGAAAAGAAGCGTTTTAGATCAAACACGCCACCTGTAACTCCAAACAGTCAAAAAGGGGCACAGTGAAAAATATGAATAAAACACTAAACATTACAAAAGTGGGTTTCATATTTTGATTTTTCTTTTTTCAAAGGCATTAAGTATTTTTGAATTATTTTAGTGAATCATTCCTGCACTTTTCCAAGAGAGAAAAAATTCAAAGAGAGAAAAAAAAGTTCCTGGGCCATTTCTGGGCAAATTCAGCAGGCGCTGCGCAAAATCCAGGTGCTACGCAAAGACAGAGTCGACGCTACGCAAAGAGCCTTCCTCCCCGTTTTTTTTTTCACAGCGTTGCGCAAAACCATCTTCTTTGCTGTACAAAGTTCGTGCGCTATGCAAACGGCACCTGACCCACCCAGAAACGTGTGCAGAGTCTGTTTTGTGGCCCTGCTGCTATGAAAATAGGCGCTACGCATACATGCGCCCAATTCCAGCACTGCGCAAACATGCGTTCATATGCTCGGCGCTGCGCAAATAGGCATTGAGACGCCCGACACTGTGCAAATAGGCGTTCAGACACCACGACGCTATGAAAATGGGCGTTCAGCCACCCAGGCGCTGCGTAAAATTCTGGGAGGTGCCAAAGAGGCCAAAGGACCCCCAACTGCACAAAATCTTCTTCAAGGGTGCCTCCAAGTCTAAAACCAAAGTGGTAAGTGGTTTTTTTTTTTCTCTGCAATCCCTAAGTCAAATTTACAAAAACTTGTTGTTTCAAATGGTTAAAATGATAACCTAGGAGGGTGAAACCCTAGGTCAAAGACAAGGAAAAGTGACCCTTTGAAACTAAAATAAAAATAGTAGAAAGTGTGGGGAAGGAAATTAATTCTGATTGACACACTAGTGATTAGAAACCTTGAGTTGCAGGAAACACTCAAAAAGCCTCAAAAATCCCAAATCAGTGCCCTCCCCCCATCACCATTTCAGAGATGGAAAACAACAGTGATAGTCAAAGCAATCAAAGACCTCCAAAAACAAAGCATAGGGGAGGGAAAGTCAAGAGGTTGGAACCCCAGAATATAGTGGCCATCACATCCTCTTCTAGGGTATTGTCATGCTTCCAAAACACAAGATGTTTTCAGTTCCTTTGAGAGGATCAAAAAGGTGAAGAGTAATCCTGAGCTCACAAGGCTCCTCATCCTTAATTTTCAAAACAAATATTCAGACCTTGCAGGGATTAAATTTGAGATTTCAACAGTATCCATATCTGAGGCCATTGGTATCCCTCAGTGGGTGAGAAATGGTTCAAAAATGGTAAGCTGGAAAGAGATTTTCTTTTACCATTTCTCAAAAGGAGGTACAGATAGGGCAGGACCATTGTTTTTCCTTTTTCACATCTCAAACACAGATATGCACCTTTGATGTTGGCTATCATGAGGTATTTCACTTGTGAGGGGAGATACTCCAGGGTCTATACCTATCATCTTGGACTCCTTGTTGGTGTCCCATGTTTTGATAGTTTGGCAAATCAAAAGATAAGGCAACATCAGAACCAATATTTAGAGTTCCAGGATCTAGTCCTCCTGTTCTTAGAGAGGGATCTCTCAAATTATTTGTTTTAGCAAAGGTTTATCTTGTGTGATTTGGATATTGGTTTTAGAATAGTTATTAAGTGCAGGTGTTTGATTTTTTGTTTGGTTGAATTGATACAGCAGAATATGAAAGGTCTAGGAAAGGTAGGTAGAAAGAGGAAGTAGTAGCTTCATTGGGAAATGGAATCAAAAAGAGGTCATAACAAACTTATCAATGGATATGGGATATCATAGGGAAAATCTAACTTGGCTGCAGGATCCTTTGGTTTTGGAATGAGATGGACATCAATGATTTGGAAAGAGATATTTGATTCTCAACGAAGGGAACTTGAAAACATAACTTGAACAATAAAGAAATATTTGATAGACAGGGCTAACCATAAATTCTACAAACATTCTTTAAGCAAATAATGACTTCAAGACAATTTTCAAAATGAAATCTAAGATTCGAGGAACACCCTAGTTCCTCAAATATTTTATTTCAAATGACTTAGAAAACATAAAAGATTCACTGATAATTGCAGTCATAGAAGAGGGAACACCTAACACATATATGATTACAACTATAAAGACCTTTAAGCCAACTTCTTAAGAAAGGACAAAGGGCAAGATCAGAACAGACCTCCTTGGCTCACTATAAATAGAAATAATTCAAGGGGAGACTTCAATAACAGCCTTTAAGTGGCAGCAGACAAGCAGGGAGAACCATAAATCATGCTAAAGCCAACTTATTCGAAGTATCATAGAAATAAACAAGCATGAGGACTAAAGAGAGAGATTAAAGACTCTAAAATACCTCAGCAAAAGAAAACATGAAACAGTGAAGGATGAACAGGTCTAAGGTTCTTCCAGGAGTCATTTATTAGCCTAAAACTTTCGACCTGTTGTAGTAAGAAACTATGGAACAGAATGAAAACAGGAGAAAACATTAAATAGTTCAAAATACTTCACCAACAGCCAAGCTCATGGATCCACTGATAGAGCCTTCTAAAAAACAAGCATGCAACAACATCATTAGGGCTTCCAAGACTTCAATTTCTTCTTTAACTTCAATAGACTATGTATTATTCCAGAGAGTTTCAGTATTACAACTAGTGATCAACCAACCAACCAACCAACCAAAAAACAATTTCTCATCTTCTACAGAAGTATTTATAGAAGAATGAGGAGGTGGGATCTGATGAAATATCCCCCAGGGTAATTAATACAGACTAATGACTTCTCAACCTTTGAGGGGCTCTATGAAGAAGCTTACATACATGTCCTCTGTATTAAATGTTTTTTCAATTAAGATTAAAGCTCGATGGGAGCTTTTATTGACTTTTAGGCTCTGTTTTAGGATGTAATAACTCTGCTGATATTTTTTGCATTAAGTTCCCTTAGCAGAATTAAAACTTTGGCTGCGCTGAGGCAAATATCTTCGGTTGATCAATAACTTCGGCCTCTATTTGAATTATTTGAGGCACAGGTGGCTTTGTGGTAGCTGAGAGGATTTAATTTGCCTCAGATGCGGCAGTGGAGGCCTTTCTGTTTGATAAACACTTTATGATTTTCTTTAAACTATGTTTTAATTTGGAGGATTAGGCTTTTGATAATCAATCTTAGCCGTAATCCTCACAAATTTGTCTTCAATATTTTGTTCTAGTGTGTTTCATCTTCGACACTGATACTCTTTAATTTGATCAAATAATATTGTGTCTTGTTGATATGCAGGGCCACGCAGGGCTCACAAGGCATCAATTCCCATGAAGCATCGACGAGAGGTGGAGTTTGAACCTTGAAAATGGTTTTCTTTTATGAATCGAAAGCATGAGAATCGTCATTCCCAACCTTCGGCTTTTCCTTCATTATAATGGACAAAACCATTAATCACCTGCAAAACACGAAACTAATTAAGAAATCCTACGTTATTTGGGGTAAACTGATTCGGAGGGTGTGGGGAGGAGCGTGGCCGTTGGATGGCATCATCCAACAGTGTAGATTTGTTAGAGGAGATCAGAAAGGAGAGTAGAGGGAGAAAATATGTTAGAACCATTGATCGCGCAGAGATCAACGGTTGGGAATAATCGAGAGAATTTATAATGTAAATGGTCACATTACAGGGGTATGGCGAAAATGCAAAGAAATAAGGTTTAAAACCTTTGTTTCAGAGGAAAATATGGCGGAAAGGAGTTTGGGTTTGGGACGGTCGTGGGCCATCGGATCAGATTGGACCTCGGAGGTCAATGGCGGATATTAAATCGGGAGATCAGAAATTGGGGCTTTATAATCGGCGGGGAGAGAGTAGGGGTGCAATAGAAAATGCCGATGCGATTGGCGCGATTGGGGAAAGGCCGATGCGATTATGCGGTCGGACCATTGCAATCGGAGGTTGGGCCTTGTCTTTTCGATCTACCCATTCAAAAAAATTCTTCGATGTGATTAATATCCTCGGGATCTTTATCCTTTGGTCCCGGGCATAAGTCATATGAGTAAAGCAGGGGAGGGAAGAGTTTATGTAAAAGGGTTTCAATCGCATCAGAGAAAATGATGCAGGTCTTTTAATCAACCCATTTTTCATTAAAAAGCATAACTCCGGCGTGTTTAAACCAAACTTTGGATAAGTGGGTTTTCTGGATTTACAAAGGAAAAAAATAATCGGGAGTGAACATTTATAATGTTACAGCGCCCAACTGTGGGCCCACGAGTTGTATGGAGAAATAATATGATCGGGGTTTATGAAACAGAGGGATAATTGCATCGGAAAACTTGTGAGGCAAAAATACTTGCGCGCTGCATATCGTTCTGATGCGATAAGCGTTGAAAGGCTCTTGCACCTGGTTCTAGGGTGCGGGCATATGGAGGGGAAGTGTTTTAGGCTTAGCTTAAGGGGCTTAAGCCTTTATACAAAAATTATGTATTTTTTGCGAAATTTTTCAATTTTTTCAAGTGAGGGAAGGGGAAAAATGGTGATTTTGCAGCAGTATTTTCTCATGAAATCAACATAATTTCTGAGCTTTGAAGTGGGAATAGCAGTGAAGATTTGGACAGAGGCATGAGGAATTCAAGAGTCTTCAAGAGATAACATCTTTTTAGCAATAAAACTTGTTTCTTGAAGACTCCAAAAATGTTTTAGCCAGCATTTGATATAACAAATTTTATAGCTGGCTAACAGTGGCTCCACTTGGGGATGGTGCCTTCTTGAAGGTATCAAGAATTTCAGACTTGCATTCTCTGGGGGATGACCAATGTCTTATCCATTGGGCTGCCTTTCTTTACTTGGATGTTCTTCTTTTTCTCTGAAAAATGTTAGCAGCCACAAAAACAATGGATCTTTCATCAACAAGCTTTCTACCTACCCAATCCTACTGATCTAACATTTTTTATTCTTTAAAGTGCTCTTGGATTGGCAAACTCTCTTACAAATTTTTATTCTTTTGAAAGCAAGAAACTAATATATTTCTATCCTTATTTCTCCATAAACTTAGATTAAACAATTGAATTCATATGTTTCTCTACCTAATCTACTATCTGTTAGGATTAAATAGTCTAACATATTTTTATTCACTAATTTTTAAGACAGAAATTTAAAAGCATACAAGTCAGGATTGAATAGTCTAACTTGTTGCTGATCTATGGCATAAAACAAAAAGCTGCACATAGATATTATTTTGCAGAAATTCAAATCAAAATGGAAGGCTTAAGGTCTGAAAGTTCAAGCACTTCCTTCATCTTTTTTTTAGCTCTGTTTTTACTTCTGTTTGAGCTGTTCTTTGCTTGTCCTCTGATCTAATTTTGAGTTGATTAGAACTAGTTTTACCTCTATTTGACTTAGAAATTAATAGATTTGAGTCATCTCTCTTTGGAAACTTAGGTTCAGTTTTTAGGCATGCTTGAACCTTTAATTTCTAGCCTAATCTACCTACTGATAAGCCAAGATTAAGTTGTTTGGCAAATCTATTTCATTAACCTATCAGCAGTAAATTGAAAACTAATTAGTCATGATTAAACTGTATGACTAAATAGAAGTGTGTTTTTTAGGAGTGGAATTTGAGCTTGCACACTTTTAGATTTTTGTTTCTCTTTTTTGGTATGGGGCTGTACCTTTCTTGTTTTAAAATCTTCCCTCTTTTCTTTTCTATTATTTTTTGTATTTTTATTTTTTCTTCAAGACAAAAATCAACAACTAACTAAATGCTCAAAGGCTGAGCTTTATTGACATTCCTATCTAACCTAATCTAACTTGGAATATTTACATGTTTAGCTAATGAAATCTCTTTTCCAGTACAACCAATCCAGTAAATGATTCCATGATTGATCCTTCTTCATCCCTTTGGGCAGGCTGGACAAACAGGGCCACTCCCATTCTTTTTTTTTTCAGCAGCAGTGCTAAATAATCCTCTTGCTTTTGGTAATATACTGCTCCTAATAACCTTTATCCTTTCTTTAAATATTTTCAAGAAGTGAGCATAGGGATCTTGAAATAATGCCTGGTTAAGAGTATTTGGAAGACATGGTTCTACCAGGATCATTTCTTCTTTCTTCACTGGATCAAGTTAAAGATTATTTTGGGAAAGAACCTTTTCTTCATCTTCATTATTATCTGAACTGGAGGACTCATCATATATTGCAGTGTTTTCCTCTTGTAGTCTTGGTATGCTCTAATTCAGTGGACTGTACTTTGTGAAGATATCATCATGTTCTTGAGCAGGGGTATCTTTTATTACCTCAATCATCTCAAGAGAAGGCCCCTTATCTTCATCCTACTCAAGAAATTCCTCTTCCTTTTTAATCTCAACCTTACAACTAATAGATTGTTGATTCCCAATTATGTGAAAGCTATTTCTGATGGATTATATGGGCTGATTGATGCTTTCAAGATGATGATAATGAATTTCATGACACCAATCCACTGCTGGTTGCCCTGCATGATTAGTTTATGTTTGGAGCTCATTATCATCATTAGATTGATCAGAAGTTGAAATTTCATTAGTATACACAATTTCACCAATCAAACATATTGGGTTATCATTTTGTTCCTCTTTGAGCTTTTCTATAACTGTGTTTTCTGATTCAAGACAACAAGGTTCAGTAAGTAGATGAGCAGAAGTGTTTTGTTCAAATCGAGGTTTGGAGGTTGGATGTCTGTTTAATATTAGATCAATCTCTTCTTCTGATAAGAGAGAAGGAATTCTCTTTTTTCTTAGGACAAAAGTACAACGGTCTTCATGAGCCTCTTCTAATGGATCTCCATTTGAGTTTGCAGGGGAACTTTGAGGTTTCTCTTGTTTTTCCTGGTCTATCTCAGTTTTGAATAGCTCCTCATTATTTTTGTGACAGTTATTTAAAATATGGGATTCGGGAGTTGTTTCTAATAGATTATCAGGATGCCATTCTTCTTTAATCATCTGAAATGAGTCATGACATAAAGGAAGAGACTCTGGTTGTGTTGTCTCTTCTCCTATTTCAGATTTTGTGGGTTCAAAATGGCTTATGTTTTCCTCAAGGCACTGCTCACTATTAGTTTTTGCAATCTATTCATGAAGTTCTCTTAATAGCATGGTACAAGATATAGGTAGATAATCAGGAATTTCCCGAAAACCTTTTTCATTTCTTTCTTTGTAATCTTGTTCATCGCACATATCTTGTAATGTTTGGGTTTGTTCTTGATTTGAAGGGAGCATGGGCTGCTCTAGATCATCAATATTAAAATTAGCCTCATTCCATTCAATTCTTTTCCCAAGCATATACACCATTTTTTCCATCATGACCAACAATTTTTTTTTATTTTTTTCTCTATAGTCTTGCTCACCTTATTCTATAAAGTCTTGATCATCATCTATATATTGCTCATTGTCTAGGTCTTTTAATGGTTGAGTTTGTGTTTGATCTGGGAAAAACATAGGTTGCTCTGGATAATCAACATTTATATCATCCTCATGCTTTCCCAATCTTTTATCAAGTATGCACACTATTTTCCCAATTAGGTCCAATAATGTGTTTAGTTTAGCTTCTCTGTCCATACTTGGATCCATGTTTATAATAAGAGGTCACTGTATCTTTCTAACTAGTTCAAAGTCCTTTACCAGTGGAGTTATTAGGTATTTTGGGATTGTGGAGTCGCCAGGTGGAAGATTTTGAAATTTTCTGTCCACCAACAACATGATTGGGTTTGCTCAATGCATTCCCAAGGGAGTCTACATCGACTGGAAGGGTAATAGGCCTTTTGGAGGCTAGTGGAGTCACCAGGTGGAAAATCTTTAGCTTTTGTAAAGGTAAAATGTTTTATGGTTCCACCACCATGTTTATTATGAAGCCAAACTAAATATTTTTGGTTTTTCTGAGTTTCTATGGTTGTTTGAAAGACTAATGAATTTATAAGAGCTTTCTAGGCAACTATGAACTCAGTGGTCCCACCTTGATCGCCATTATGTTGGTGTCCTGTGTTTTGATAGTTTGGCAAATCAAAAGATAAGGCAACATCAGAACCAATCTTTAGGGTTCCAGGATCTAGTCCTCCTGTTCTCAGAGAGGGATCTATCAAATTATTTGTTTTAGCAAAGGTTTATCTTGTGTGCTTTGGATATTCGTTTTAGAATAGTTATTAAGTGCAGGTGTTTTATTGTTTTTTTGGTTGAATTGATACAGCATAATATGAAAGGTCTAGGAAAGGTAGGTAGAAAGAGGAAGTAGTAGCTTCATTGGGAAATGGAGTCAAAAAGAGGTCATAACAAACTTATCAATGGATATGGGATATCAGAGGGCAAATCTAACTTGGCCACAGGATCCTTTGGTTTTGGAATGATATGGACATCAATGATTTGGAAAGAGAAATTTGATTCTCAACAAAGGGAACTTGAAAACATAACTTGAAAAATAAAGAAATATTTAATAGAAATGGCTAACCATAAATTCTACAAACATTCTTTAAGCAAATAATGACTTCAAGACAACTTTCAAAATGAAATATAAGATTCAGGGAAAACCCTATTTCCTTAAAGATTTTATTTCAAATGACTTAGAAAACATAAAAGATTCACTGATAATTGCATTCATAGAAGAGGGAACACCTAACACATCTATGATTACAACTATAAATACCTTTAAGCCGGTTTAAGCAAGGACAAAGGGAAAGATCAGAACAGACCTCCTTGGCTCACTATAAATAGAAATACTTCAAAGGGAGACTTCAATAACAGCCTTTAAGTGGCAGCAGACAAGCAGGGAGAACCATAAATCATGCTGAAACTAACTTATTCGAACTATCATAGAAATAAACAAGCATGAGGACTAAAGAGAGAGATTAAAGACTCTAAAACACCTCAGTAGAAGAAAACATGAAACAATGAAGGATGAACAGGTCTAAGGTGCTTCCAAGAGTCATTTCTTAGCCTAAAATTTTCAACCTACTGTAGTAAGAAATTATGGAACAGAATGAAAACAGGAGAAACATTAAACAGTTTAGAATACTTCACCAATAGCCAAGCTCATGGATCCAATGATAGAGCCTTCTCAAAAACAAGCATGCAACAACATCATCAGGGCTTCCAAGACTTCAATTTCTTCTTTAACTTCAACAGACTATGTATTATTCTAGAGAGTTTCAGTATTACAACTAGTGATTAACCAACCAACCAACCAACCAAAAAAAAATTTCTCATCTTCTACAGAAGTATTTATAGAAGAATCAGGAGGTGGGATCTGATGAAATATCTCCCAAGGTAATTAATACAGACTAATGACTTCTCGGCCTTTGAGGGGCTCTATGAAGAAGCTTACATACGTGTGCTCTGTATTAAATGTTTTTTTCAATTAAGATTAAAGCTCGATGGGAGCTTTTATTGACTTTTAGGCTCTGTTTTAGGATGTAATAGCTCTGTTGATATTTTTTGCATTAAGTTCCCTTAACATAATTAAAACATTGGCTGCGCTGAGGCAAATATCTTCATTTGATCAATAACTTCGACCTCTGTTTGAATGCTTTGAGGCACAGGTGGCTTTGTGGTATCTGAGAGGATTTAATTTTCCTCAGATGTGGAGGCCTTTCTGTCTGATAAACACTTTATGATTTTCTTTAAACTATGTTTTAATTTGGAGGATTAGGCTTTTGATAATCAATCTTAGCCGTAATCCTCACAAATTTGTCTTCAATCTTCTGTTCTAGTGTGTTTCATCTTCGACACTGATACTTTTTAATTTGATCAAATAATATTGTGTCTTGTTGATATGCAGGGCCGCGCTCACAAGGCATCAATGCCCATGAAACATCGATGAGAGGTGGAGTTTGAACCTTGCGAATGATTTTATTTTATGAATCGAAAGAATGAGAATCGTCATTCCTAGCCTTCGGCTTTTCCTTCATTATAATGGACAAAACCATTAATCACCTACAAAACATGAAACTAATTAAGAAATCCTATGTTATTTGGGGTAAACTGCTTCGGAGGGTGTGGGGAGGAGCGTGGCCGTTGGATGGCATCATCCAATGGTGTAGATTTGTTAGAGGAGGTAAAAAAGGAGAGCAGAGGGATAAAATATGTCAGAACCATTGATCACGCAGAGATCAACGGTTGGGAATAATCGAGAGAATTTATAATGTAAATGGTCACATTACAGGGGTATGGTGAAAATGCAAAGAAATAAGGTTTAAAACCTTTGTTTCGGAGGAAAATATGGCAGAAAGGAGTTTGGGTTTGGGACGGTCGTGGGTCGTCGGATCAGATCAGACCCCGGAGGTCAACGACAGATATTGAATCGGGAGATCTGCAATCGGGGCTTTATAATCGGCGGGGAGAGAGTAGGGGTGCAATAGAAAATGCCGATGCGATTGGCGCGATCGGGGAAAGGCCGATGCGATCATGTGATCGAACCATCACAATCAGAGGTTGGGCCTTGTCTTTTCGATCTACCCATTCAAAAAAATTCTCCGATGTGATTAAGCTCCTCGAGATATTTATCCTTTGGTCCCGGGCATAAGTCATATGAGTAAAGCGGGGGAGGGCGGAGTTTATGTAAAAGGGTTTCAATCGCATGGGAGAAAATGATGCAGGTCTTTTAATCAACCCATTTTTCATTAAAAAGCATAACTTCGGCGCATTTAAACCAAACTTTGGATAAGTTGGTTTTCTGGATTTACAAAGGAAAAAAAGAATCGGGAGTGAACATTTATAATGTTACAGCACCCAATTGTGGGCCCACGGGTTGTATGGGGAAATAATATGATTAGGGTTTATGAAACAGAGGGCTAATCGCATCGAAAAAATTGTGAGGCAAAAAGACTTGTGTGTTGCGTATCGTTCTGATGCGATAAGCGCTGAAAGGCTCTTGCACCTGGTTCTAGGGTGCGGGCATATGGAGGGAAAGTGGTTTAGGCTTAGCTTAAGGGGCTTAAGCCTTTATACAAAAAGTATGTATTTTTTACGAAAATTTTCAAGTTTTTCAAGTGAGGGAAGGGGAAAAATGGTGATTTTGCAGCAGTATTTTCTCATGAAATTAGCAGAATTTCTGAGCTTTGAAGTGGGAACAACAGTGAAGATTTGGACAGAGGCATGAGGCCTTCAAGAGTCTTCAAGAGATAACATATTTTTAGCAATAAAACTTGTTTCTTGAAGACTCCAAAAATGTTTTAGCCAACATTTGATATAACAAATTTTATAGCTAGCTAACACTCCTTATGCATTTTACAAGGGTTAAGGCACTTTACCTACCCTATTATCTCTATAGGAGTATTGTGAAAATGAGTTTTGTTGTTCAAAGGAGAAATTTTCCCCAACAAATGTCTAGCTTGTTCCACCATTTCCTGATCAAGATGGTGGTTGAACATCATCTCAAGCAACAAGTTGTACCTTGGGATGCTTTTATAAACCATGAATTCTTTTCTAAACCACAACATCCTCTTCAAACAAATATGTCTTCCTCATCTGCACAAGTACCTTCACCACAAGCACACATCTCTTCCTCTCCTTCTCTTGATGCATCAAGTGAAACAGGAAGTGGACATCAAGAATCACATGGTGATCTGAGTGGGGAAGAAGAAGTTAGTGAGGCCAACACAGAAATACATGAAGAGGGAGAGGATATGGGAAGTGATGGGAAAAATAGTGATAGAACACAAGGCAGTGGGCAAGATGAAGAAGAAAGTCATCATGATGTACAAGGTAGCCAAGGAAATGTTCATGACAGTCTTGACAGCTGTCAAGACTATCATGACATTAGTCAATTTTCTGAGGATCAAGGAACTCAAAGTGATAATGCAAAAAATAAAACAAGTGGAAGACCTCAGTAAATAAAAAAGCCAAGAAGAGGGACAAAGCAATGATGAAAACATGTTCAAAACTTCCATCACCATCCCTTACATATGCACATACTTTAGAGGACAAAGAGGTGTGTTTGCTATCTTAAAAAGGCAAGGGGCCATCTCTTCTCAAGCCATCAAAGGAGTGGACAAAGGAAAGAAGAAGATAGAAAGAAATGAGCAGCAAGAAAAGGTAAGGAGGAGCAAGAGGCTAAAGAAAACTACCCAAGGGCCTGAATTCATTGATCTAGATAGTGATGAGCAGGATGAGGAAATGACCACTAAAATGTTGCTCCTAGAAAAAGATGCACAGATCAAAGAATGGGAGGAAGATTTTGAGAGAGCACAACGTGTCATCCAGTACTATAAAATTGAACACAAGTACTTCAAGAAGATCAAGAGAGGCATTTTCCTCCAAAGGAATATGACCAAACATTATGCAAGGAAGAGTAGGCTTGCAAATGCCAAACTCAAAGAAGCCCTCCTTGAGATAAAAAACCTAAAAAGCCCAAAAGAGCATGAAAGCCCTGGAATTTTGGCTGAGGCTTCTCAGAAACTATCTAGAAACATCTAAGGAGGGTCCACACCAATTTTGGGGAAATTTGAAGGAGTTTTTGTTTTTTGTAAAATTTTGGCCTATTTTGCGCAGCGCCACTGGTGCTACGCAAAAATTTGGGGCATCTTCTGAAGACCAGCTTGACATTTTTGGGTTTTTTATGACCTGCATATCTTCCACAAAACATTTTGGAGGATTTGGAGCTGTTTTGACACCTCAAAAGGTCAAAAAACACCTTTCTGCCCCTATTTTGGGCCTGGCGCTATGCAAATGATAGGCTGGAGATTTTTGAATTTTTGACAGTGTTACAGGGACTGGATCAGGAAACCACAAGAATTTTTGTAAAGTAGACTCTTCAAGCTTTCCAAGAGCTATCATGGAGGCAAATCCGACATCGGGAAGTGGTTCAAAATCTAGTTTCAAAACAGCCTATTTTCTGCAAAAGTGGCGCTACACAAACAGACTGACATAGGCCAAAAAGTCAACAAAAGACACTGATTAATGACAAATTTGTTTTTAAATGTTTTTTTTGGGAAAATCACTCTTGATTTGATTTGGGAGTTATGTTTTGATGTTTTATCTTATCTCTTATGTGTCTTGGGCCTTGCATGGTGATTAAGCACATTTATGACATTTATGGCTAAATTAGGGTTTCTGGAAGCCTCTTATGGTTTCCACCTCCTCATTTTCTCAATAAATAGAGCATGATGCTCTTGTATATGTTGTTGGATGTTGATGACTTATGTTGAAGTAATACATAGTCCCTTTAAGCCTTTGATGAGAAATTGATGTCTTGGAGCTTATGCATGATTCGATTCACTTGTTGATGGAGAAGGATTGTTTGCAGGATCCATAGGCCTGGTTGATGGTGAAGTTTCCTCTTGTTAATGTTTTCTAAGTTTCTCATATGTTTTCCATCCATCTATGCTGCAGTAGGAAAAAAAATTTAGACTAATATATGTTTGTTGATGGCACCTTAGATCTATTTGTTTCCTTCACTGCCTTAATGTTTTCTTCTGCTTAAGATACGTTAGGGAATTCATCTCTTGATCTCTAATAATTTGTTGGCTTGTCTATTTTCTTAAATGATTTATATCAGTTAGTATCAATAATGATTTATGACTAGCCCTGCTTATTGTTACCTCTGAAGTACTCTGTTCTTGAAATCATCTTTTAAAGTAGCTTTGCCTATAGTTTGTCAAAGAAGTCTATCTTAACCATGCTCTTTGCCTTTACTTAGCTAAAATTGTCTCAAGTAACTTTCATAGCTATCACTGCGGATTTTAGGGTTTTCTCTCCTTCTACAGTTATAGTTACTTGTGCAACTTAGATGTTTTTCCTGCTCCTGATGATAAAATCCATGAAAGATTAAATAATTTTTTTCCTTTCTATTTTTTATCTGAATGTTGTCTTGGTCAATTATCTACTTTCAGTCTGAAATAAAATGGATTAGGTGTTGCTTAACCCTTTGACTCTCTTTCTATGCTCATAAATCTTCTAACTCCCTCAGTTTAACAAGTATATAAAGGATTCTATTTCTTCCCTTTATTAGCTTGTTGTTCTCAAGTTTAATGTCCATCTCATGATCCTTCACAACCTTAAAGATCCACCAACCAAGTTAAATTTCCCTGAAAATGCTCTTGAAACCATTGATGAACTCATTCATGACCTTGTTTGACTCCATTGCCCAACGACTTAACAATCTTCCTTGGTTTCTATCTAAATCTATCTGAGCATCATACCCAACCAGAAACAATCAAAATACCCTACACTTAACATCTAGCCTAAAATCAACCCTAATCAACAAACAAGTTCACATATTTGCACCTACTAGAGAGATCCCTCTCCAAATCCAGGAAGGCTAGGTCCTAGGATTCCAAAGCTTGGTTTGATGTTACCCTGTACCTTTGTATCTCAATAAATCTAGAAAATTATGGGGAACTAACATAATGGTGATCACGGTGGGACTCTGAGTGATAAAAAAACTTAGACTTACCTAAACCTTTCAAAAAACCTTTAAGAGTACTATCTTATGGATTTATTCCATTGCTTACACCAACATAATGGTGATCACGGTGGGACTGAGTTCATAGTAGTCTGAAAAACTCTTATAGACTCATATACATTCCTAGTTTGAATTAAAAACTAACCCATAGCTAGAGTAGAAACTAATTACTTCACCATCCTAGCAAGATGATGACTTAGTTAGGGGATACTCATTAACCTTAAGGCTGCATAAAGAAACTAAAAACCCAAAAGTACTCCCTAGATTGATTTTTTATCAAGAATTTGGTGGTGGACCATTGTATACATATCTTCAAATTTTCAAAAAATCCACCTAGCGACTGCACTAGCCTCTAGTAAGCCTTCCTCATCCCACTAGTCCCATAGGTTGTTCTAGGATTGTGTCAAATCAGTCCAAAATAGTTTTTAAGGCCTAGTTATACCTTGTGTGAACAAAGAGATTTGGCTTCACAAAAGATCTATACCAGATCACACCCAGACCCAAATCCTCCTACCGTAGTTGATAACCCAGAAAATATTTTGTGGCAAAATCCTAAAGCTGGAAACTCACCCACTGTTAGGACCATCCATAGAGAAATTTCTGCACTAGAACACCTCACAGTTTCACAATATCCTCAGTTTTAGTTGCACCATACCAAGAACCTATTCAGGACCAAGTCACAAAGTAGGGTTGACCAGGATGACTTTGAGCCCATAGATTTGCAGCAAAGCTCCAGTAGAGAAGCTTCTCCTTCCACTCCACCTGATTTTCAACTTCTCCATCACTTCAGCCCTTTTCATCTCAAATATACTCAGAATCAGTCTTCAGTTCCAAGTACCTTAGCTACACCCATCCATACCACCTCACTCCATCCTCCTCCACCTCTCACAAATCCTCCCCTTGTAAATCAGCCTTGGTTTCCTTTCCCTCCCATCATGGTAGCCTGGTATGCTCCACTAGCTCTACAACAACCACTATTACCTTTCCCAAATGACTATCAGTCCAAAATCCCCCACTTCTTAGGGACTGAATCCATCACTACTCAAAAAAATGTAGATAGAATTAATGATTCTTTTGACTACATGGAGATAGAAGAAGGAACCATAAAAATGAGGATTTTTGCACGGAGCCTAGGGAGAGAACCCAAGAAATGGTTTAAAGACTTACCTCCCAACATAATTCATGATCTCCCTACTCTATACCAAACCTTTGTGAACAAATGGGAAATCAAGAAGAACCCCCTCCAAATTCTATCCGAGTATAAAAATCTTAAGAGAAATTCAGGAGAAAGTGTTCATGACTACTCCACTAGGTTTAACAGTGTTTACAATGCTCTCCCACCTCACATAAAACCTCCACAAGGCTTGGCCCTGGTGAAATATCCCGAAGGCTTTGATGTTGATATGGCCTATAAACTAAGGGAGAGAGATTACCTAACTCTAGAAGACATGCAAAAGGGGACTATGAGTGTAGAGGCCAATTTGATTGATAAAAGGGCTAGGGTGAGATCAGAAAAAAGGGTGACTTATAGAGATGACACAACCCCTGCACCCTCCTCTTCTGACACCAAACTTGACTCCATAGTTAGGAAGATGGAGAGGATGATGGAAAAATTCAGTTTGAATGAGAGAATACCTCCTAGGAAAAATCAAGCCAATCTTCAAAACAGGAATAGAAATCAAAATTTTAGAAGAGACCGCCCCCAAGTCAGAGAAAGAGAGAGTGACCAAAAAATCAGACCCCCTTTCCAAGACAACTATGTAGATGAAGAAGAAAGAGAGTCTGAACAGTTGGAAGAAGACCAAGTGAATGTCATAGGTTCGGATGATGAGGATAACACATTCCTTACTGAAGAAAAACAAAGGATGTTTTCTTCAAAACCACCTAAGAAATCATGTGAAGATTTCGAAGACTATAGATTAGGATTTGAGAATGCCATAATGGAAGTCCATAGGCAGTATGACATTAGGATCAAAAAGAGTCAAGATGTTCCTAAAACCAATCATCCAAACACTGTTGTTATAAAAACCTCTAAACCTATCCCTAAAAAGACAACAGAAAACAAAAATACTATGGCCAAGAAAACTGAACTAAACAAACCAAAGACCAGTCAACCTAACAAAGATTCAAGCTGCCCTAGTACTTCAACTAGTGGCCCTAAAAAGATCCTGCTTTCCAAACCATTAAATCAGAATCAGCAAATTAAAAATGTAGAAAAGTTCATGGCTAATAAAACTGATGTAAATGCAATAAAGACACCTACACCTTTCAGTTTTGAGGGGGAGATTGCCAAGATCAAGATAACCATACCCCTCACCGAGCTGGTAACCCAAGAGATATATAGATCCCATATTTTTAAATTTTTAAATATAGGGAGTGATACCGATACTTTAAACTTAACTGATGATAAACCAGAATTTTTGTTTGGTCCTGAAGTAGAGGGAAAATATCAAGAAGGAGTTGTCCCTCCTTTCTATGTAAGTCTGAACATACATGATAAAATTTTGCATAATGCTATGTTAGACTCTGGTGCCTCACAAAACCTCATGCCAAGGGTTGTGATGGAGAGATTGGGCTTAGAGATTACAAAGCCCTACAAAGATTTGTACACTTTTGATTCTAGTAGGGTCAAGTGTCTAGGCCTCATCAAGGATTTGTGTGTTAATCTGGCATAAATCCTTGCTAAAAATCTAGTCATGGATATAATTGTGGTTGACATCCCCACAAAGTATGGCATGATTTTATCTAGGTCATGGGGGGCCAAACTCTAGGGAAGCCTTCAAATGGACATGAATTATGCCACCATCCCAGTTTTCAATCAAACAAGGAGATTATACTGGGAATCCCGCATGAAATACATGGTGAGTAACATAGATAGGCCAAATAACACACCAGTTTATTCCATTCACTTAGACCTTGAATCCTTCATCCTGTACAATGAAAATTACATAGATGAACAAACAGATGACAAGGAGGAAGAACTAAGCCCCTCAGAACAACCAAGCCAGTCCTATGACCAAGAAAATGACACCCCAAATCCTAGCAACCCCAAAGTGCAGAATATTGACAAAACTGAAATTGACACCCTTTGGCATATAAGCTTTTGATGGCTCTTGTGGTAAGGCTAGTTTAGGAGCAGGGGTTTGGTTCCACAACACAAATAAAGGCCATTCCTATAGGCTATATTTCCAATGCACCAACAACGTTGCAGAATATGAGGCTATCCTTATTGGTTTACACCTACTGAAAGACCTCAAAGTTAAGAAAATATTGGTTCAAGGAGATTCATAACTGATCATAAATAAAATTAAGGGAGAATATTCAGCCAAGAACTCTAGGCTAAGGGAATATAGAAATGTTTCCCTAGACCTTCTCAAGACCTTTGAGAAATATGAGCTCACTTTCATCCCTAGCGCCCAAAACTGCCTTGCCAATGAGCTTGCCTTTGCTACCAACAATTGCTATTTATCTTATGAAAATAATCAATGCCTCATCAAAATAAATAATAGGCCTACTTTACCAGACAACTTGAACCATTGGAAAGTGTTTGACAATGATGACCAAACAGATGATTTTCTGCAATCCATAAATGACTTTGCAAGCACAAAACAGAGTTTGAGATTTGAAAGAAATAAATCTGCTAAAAAAGAAACTCCCAAAACAGAGCTACCCTTTGATGATGATATAAACCACCTTCAAAACCCTTGTGTTATAGAATTATTTGATAAATCAGATCAAATAGAAATTGAAATTGTGCAGTACAAAGATGACACCTTGCCAAGAGGCCTTACACCACTAGAAGAGTTGTTTGATTTTAATGATGTAGCTAAAAAACCCAAGATGGAATCCACTGAAACAAATGTAGAAGAGTGTAACATTGGAGGGATGAAAGAGCCCAAAATAATCAAGCTGTCCAAAACTCTCCCATCTCACACAAAACAGAAATACATTGAGATTTTTAGAGAACTCAAAGATGTGTTTGCTTGGGGGTATGAAGACTTGAAATCCTATGACAACAAAATCATCCAACATAAAATTCCTCTAAAAGAAAATCAGAAACTATTTAAACAAAAGTTGAGAACAATAAACCCCCTCTTGTTACCCTCAGTTGAGAAATAAATAAAAAATATGTACGATGCCAGGATCATAGTCCCTGTCTGATACTCATAGTGGGTGTCCAACCTTGTGTCAGTTAGGAAGAAGACCGGGAAAATTAGGCTTTGTATTGACTTCAGAAATTGAACAAAGCCTCCTTGAAAGACAATTACCCCTTGCCTAAAATGTATCACATACTCCAAAAAGCAGTTCGATCACAAATAATCTCATTACTAGATGGCTTCTCAGGTTATAACCAAGTTCTAGTCTTTCCCAGTGACCAACTTAAAACTGCTTTCACTACACCTTGGGGTACATTCATGTATGTTAAAATTCCATTCAGTTTGATGAATGCAGGGGCTACTTTCCAAAGGGAAATGGACATAGCTTTTTCAGAAGACATAGGTTACTTCATAGTCATATATCTTGATGACATCATTGTCTACTCTAAGACTGATGAGGAGCACTTAGTCCACTTGAGAAAATTCTTTGAAAAATGTAGAAAGTATGGCCTGTCCCTAAGTCCTAAGAAAACTTTTTTTTGCCTTCAGGAAGGAAAACTCTTAGGTCACAACATCTCTGAGGAAGGAATCAAGATAGATCCCAAAATAATATAAGGCATCTTACAAATCAGCCATCCTAGAAACATTAAAGAGCTGCAATATTTCATTGGAAAGATTAACTTCCTAAGAAGATTCATCCCTAACCTGGCTAAGATCCTCAGAAATATCATGAATATGTCAAAAAGGAAGTAGGAGTGAAGTGGAATATGGAAGAAAAACAATCTTTTGAGCTAGTAAAACAGGCACTCACACAAACACCAGTCTTAATCAGCCCTGACTTCACCAAGGACTTTTACATTTTCTCCTTTGCCTTTGAACATACTATGGCAGCAGTATTGTTGCAAAAATAACATCATGGGGCAAGAGCAACCCATAGATTTCTTCAGCAAAGCCTTAAGGGATGCCCCTCTAAAGTATAACATTATGGAGAAACAAGCCTTTGCCTTAATCAAAGCTTTGAAGGATTTTATAGTTTATATTTTGCATTGACATATCATATCCTTTGTCCCAAACACAGTTGTCAAAGATATACTTAATCAAGGCCCTGATGGTACAAGAGGAAAGTGGATTGCTACCATTTTAGAATATGATTTGGAAATCAGACCCACTAAATTGATTAAAGGATAAGGACTTGCAAAACTTATGGCTGACTCAAATTTCCAAGCTCTAGACATGAATATGGTTGGTATGTTAGAAGAAACTGAAGAAAGTGCAGCATCATACATTGAAGAAATGTTTCTAAACTCACCTTGGTACGCTGATATTATTTATGTGCTTCTTTATCTCAATGCTCCCCCTTCTTTGTCAAAAACTAAAGCAAGATTCTTAAAACAGAAAACATTAATTTTTTTTTATTTTAGATGGAGTATTATACTGGAAGAGTTTTGTTGGTTTGCTGCTTAAATGTTTTCTTGAAGATGATGCAGAGAAAATCATGCATGAATTACATGAGGGATAATGTGGGGGTCACCTCTATTGGAAGACCATAGCCAACAAGATCCTTAGAGCTGGATACTATTGGCCTACATTGTTTTCCGATACTCACAAACTAGTCATGGCTTGCCATAAATGCCAAATATTTGATGGCAAAATAAAGCTTCTACTTTTACCCTTGCACCCCATTAGTGTTGAAGCCCATTTTCAATAATGGGGTTTGGACTTCATAGGAGAGATCCATCCTACTTCATCTGCCCAACATAAGTGGATCCTCACTGCCACTGATTATTTCACCAAGTGGATAGAAGCTATCCCTTCTAGAAATTCCACTGACTTAGTCATCATCAAATTCCTTGAAACCAACATCCTATCCAGGTTTGGTTGTCCTAAAAAGATCATCACCGATAACGCTGCTGCCTTTACATATAAGAAAATGGTGGAATTTTGCTATAAATATCACATCACCCTCGGTCACTCCACTGCCTATTACCCACAAGGTAATGGACTAGCTGAGTCCTCTAACAAGAGCTTGGTAAACATCATTAAGAAGCTCTTAGAAAAAAATCAAAAAGCATGGCATAGAAAACTAGTGCATGCACTATGGGCTGATAGAATAACCACCAAGAAATCTATTGGTATGTCTCCCTATCAACTAGTGTATGGCATGGATGCAGTTTTTCCCACCTCTTTAGGAGTCCCAGCCATTAATCTTCTTCAAGAATTTCAATCAGAATAAAATGACATGCAGAGGAGGCTGAACCAAACCATTCATTTGCAGCAGTGAAGGGAAGAAGTTTACAAAAGGACACAAACTATTCAGGACAATATCAAGAAAATTTTTGATAGGAGAACCAAAGCAAATGATTTCCAGACTGGATACATGGTTATGAAACGGGATTCAAGAAGAGAAGAAAAGGGCAAACATGGCAAGTTTGAAAATCTATGGAAAGGCCCCTATATCATTGATTCGGTGAGAGGCAATAATGCTTTCTTTTTGCAGGAACTTGATGGAACTGAAATGTTTGGAGGTCTTGTAAATGGGAGGATGCTTAAACATTACTTTTGTCAAGAACCTTAGTTTAACATTTCTCATTCCTTGTACATACCATTTTTTGATGAAAGGATATAAAGACAAAAAACCCTAAAAAATAGAAAAGGGAAAAAGAGGGCAGAAGTTGAAAGAAAGGTACAGCCCCATACCAAAAACAATAATATTTTTGAAAGTGTGCAAGTCTAAATGACACTACTTGTTTTTAAGAAGAGAAGTCATGTTCAGTTATCCAACCTAAATCATGACTGAAACATGTTTCAATTTTTTTTTTTGATAGGCTAGTGAGAGAAAGAACTTGTCAGAAGACCATTCAATCTTGCCTTATCAAATAGAATAGATTAGCATAGAAGGACAATGGCTCTAAAAAGATTAAAACCTAAGCCAAAGAAAGAAAGAAGGATGTTTACTATGCTTTCAGATCTTAAGCCTTCGGTATTTTTTTTTACTTTTCTGCTAATAAATTCTATGTGCAGCTTGTACATAATGCTATAGATCATAGCAAATCAGACCACTTAATCCTGATTTGTCTATGTTTTTCAATTTTTTTTTCAGTATTAGTGAATAAGGTTTGTCAAACAGCTCTGTTAGCTCCCCGTAATAAAAAATATTGGCAAAATTTCGGTCACAGGGAGAAACATCGTTTCAACCACTTTGGGATTCTAGGATCTAGCCCTCCTAAATCCAAAGAGGGATCTCTCCAAAAAGCACAAAGATGGATTTGTCTTTGAAGTTTGGGGTAATGATATTAGGCTAGTTATGAAGGCCAAGGGTTTGTTTTGTTTTTGGATGGTTGAGCATGATTACTGTTTGAGGTGGAAAGTCCTAAATGCAAAGAGTTTCAAAGGTGAGAAGTTGTAGGCAAAGAGAGTAAGCTTTGGCCAAAAAGATGGATGGTTGTAGGTTTTAGTCCATTGGGCTATGGAGTCATAGTAGGGTTTAATTGGAACAACAAGAGGCAAGAGTGGTCCATGGGGCAAGTCATATATGTCTAAGGATCTCTTTGAATATTGATTTATGGAATGAAATGATACAACAAGGAGGAACATTCAACAAATGCAGAACAAAGAGCAGCCTAGAATCTAGTAAGTACTTTTAAACTAGTCAGCCTTTGATATACTTTCAATAGAAAACATTTTAAGACAAAGGGAAACTTGAAGGCAACTGTTGGAGTAGAAACTAGCGGGCCGGGCTCACCACAAATCCTCTCCTAGCTCTGCTTTACTTATTTACTTTAAAGAAAAACAAAAAGATAACACAAAATGGCCTAGGATTTGGTAAGTACTTTGAAACTAGCCAGCCTTTAACACATTCCAAGGGAAACATTCAGATAGTCTTTGGGGATAAAACTAGGACCAGGGCACACCATATCTTCCTTAGTTCATCTTTACTTAACTAACACTGAACATAACATTCAAGAATAATATTCAGGTAAGGCAATAAGACGAGGGAACGCCAACATTCCTATGCTTAAACTGAATTAAATCATTCCCAAATAACACAGATAGGAAGAAAACATTCAGATAAAGATTTTCAGTCAGAGAAGGTTACTGATATACAGTAGGTCCTAACTCTATGCATGCTATTCCTTATATGAGAAGATGAAACATAGTGAAAACAGAAACAAAATGACAAGTTACAATGAGAAAAACATCACCGTCAACATAGACCAGGATCCCATAAATCAGCTTGTATTGATGCTCCAAACCAGTTACAGCTTTAAGTCCAATGCTTTAATTTAGCAACCATCTACACATCTCATCCTAACCTATCTATCACCAGCAGAGCTCCAAGAGCCAGTGAACACTATTTACAGATAGAAGACTCAAGCTAAATTACATTTTAATGTTCAGTAAGTACATCAACCAACCCCTCACTCATCTTCTGCAAAAGTATATATAGAAGAATGAGGAGGTGATATCTGATAAAAGATCTCTAAAGACAATCAATAAAAACGTAAATGGCTTCTCGGCCTTTGGGGGGCTCAATGAAGAAACTTACATACATATATTCTATATTAAATGATTTACATTAAAGATTAAGCTCGGTGGGAGCTTTTGTTGACCTTTGAGGCTCTGTGTGATGTCGAAGTTACTCTACTGATGTTTTGTCATTAGTTTTTCTGAAGAACTTATCCTCTGGCTACATTATGAGGAAGATATTTGGTCCTGATCAATAACTTCAGCCTCTGATTGAATACTTTGAGGCATAGGTGGCACTTTAGTAGCTGGGAGGAATCAATTTGCCTCATATGTGGCAGTGGAGGCTTTCCTGTTGATAAAACACCTAAGATTTTCTTCAAAATGTGTTTTAATTGGGGATTAGGCTTTTGATAATAATTCTTAGCCGTGATCCCCGCAAATCTGTCTTCAATCTTCTGCCCTGGTATATTTTGTCTTTGGCGCTGATACTCTCTGACTGTGCTTGATTTACTATGTTTTTTGCTGATGTGCAGGGCTGCGTAGGGGTGATATGGCATCAATGCCTCATGAAACACCGATGAAACGTGAATTTTAAACCCTGCAGATGATTTTCTTTAATGGATCAAAGGTAGGAGGATCGTCACCCTCTGTTGAAAATGCAGCAAGATGATGGAGCTTAGTGAAATGAAGTCGCCTTCACTAAGTGGGCCCGCAGGCAAATTCTGGCGCAAAAATCTATTTTTAGACATATGGAGCATGGTTCGGGGATTCCAGTTTGAGATTCTTGAAGTATGTGTCATGTTGGTAAAAATAGATGAGACTCTATTTTTGAGGTCAAAGAGGTCGAAGTCTATTTTTAGACTGCCTCTCCTTAAAACAGGGAAGTCAAATATTGTTTACCCTTAATAATATTTAGACTATAAACAACAGTTTATTCTCTTGGAGCACTTCAGTTCGAGCTACAGAAGTGGCTCATGCATCTGACAGAGGAATCATGTGGTTCCCAAGGGTTTGATGGCATCATGCATGGTTGACTTCAGTTGGACTTCAGTGGCAGAAGTTTGGAGGAGTTAATGAGACAGATAGTGGAGTTGTGTTCTGCTTATTTTAGTTGAACTAGTTGAGATTAGTTTAACTAGCTAATCAATTAGTTATGAGTGGAGTGAATTAAATATTATTTAATTCATTAATTAGTAACTCATTATTCAACTCAAGAACACATCAGTTGACTACACTATATGATCAGTTCAGTGGAGACTAGTGAAAGAGGTAGATGAAAGGGTGGAGTTAGCTATCAGTTGTGACTATACTTTTGCTATTTGCAACACACAGATAGGTGGAGTAAGCCCATGAGGATTGCGCAGTTCAGGCTGGTGGTTTATCTATATAAAGAGGCCATCCCATAGCATTGAAACATGCAATAGAGGCAAGGCAATTGGCGGTGAGTTTTGAACCAGTAACCTGTTCAAAACCGAGCTAGATTGTGAGTAACTGTATGAGAAAGTACTGAGTACTTGTGAGGAGTATTGTACTGAGTTTGTTACTTGATTTCTCCATTATAATATACACAATAGCTGCGGGTTTTTCAGCTATAAGCTTTCCCCATACATACTGTGTTAATGTGTATGATGATTTGATGTGTTATCGCTTGATTTTATTTCCGCATGTTTGATGATCTGAGTTGATCTGAGTGGAAGAGATTATGTGTTGCATATAAATTCGAATTGTATGTGACCAGGATAGTATCGGTGGATAATTAATCATTATTCAGCAAATTTCTACATGGTATCGGAGCTATTGAAGCAAAGATTGATCATCACAGTGATTACAAACTTATTTTGGTAGACAGAGTCTGCATGCGGGCCAGGTAGCCTCCGGATTCATCTTTCTTCGGAAAGTGAAAGGTCTGGTAAATGCCCCTTGCAGTCAATCTCTGTGCTAGAAATAATTTGTTCTCACGATCTAGAGCAGCTGAGCTTTGAGGTGGAATTCGAAATTTTGCAGCAGTTTTGTTTTCTTGGTGCCAGTGTTGAAAATGTCTTTCAACGGTTTGCGACTTGAATATGCTCTTGAAGGCAGTTCGAATTATGTTGCATGGAAGGATCGCATGGAAGCAGTATTAGAAGATAATGGTCTCAAGGAGTTCGTATATACGGATGTCCAAAAGCCCACTGATCCTGCTGAAGTCGATGCATGGAAAAAGAAGATGGCGAAGTGTCGAAGGATCCTATTGGAGGGCGTCAAGGATTATATTGTATCCAGCCTGCATGGAAAGGCTTCTCCATTTCTAATGTGGAAAGCTTTGACGGATCTATTCCAGAGTAAGAGTGACCAAAGGAAGCTAGCGCTCAAAGATAAGCTCAGGAACATCAAGATGGAGAAGGGCGACAGTATCGCCAAATACCTCACGAAGTTCACTCAGTGCAGAGATGAGCTGGGAAGTGTGGGGGTGACTGTCGAAGACGAGGACATGGTCGACCTGGCTCTCCTTGGTCTTCCGAAGGCTTGGCACTCATATCAAGATAGTGTAAATGGTCGGGAGAAGCTGCCGGGATGGGAGCGCCTTTGGGCGGATCTCATGCAGGAGGAGATAAGGAGGACTACTCGAGATGGATCTTCATCAAAGGGAGTTGATGAAGAAAACTGCGCTTTGGTTGCCAAAGCAAAGAAGGGGAAGGGTAATAAAACCTCTCATTCTGGTGCAAAGGGCAAGAAGCAAGATATGGCGAAAGTGAAGTGTTTTCACTGCCATGATCACGGACATTATGCTACCAATTGTCCAAAGAAGAAGAAGAACAAGCAAGCGGGAAGATCTGCAGATGGAGAAGCTTTGGCTTCACAGTTCGAGCTTGACTTTTCACTGATCGCATGCTTGGTTTCAAGTGTGATGGGATCGGTATGGTTCCTGGACAGCGGTGCGTCATTTCATATGACGGGAGATCGGGATTTGTTCTCAGATCTGGAGGACAAAGATTTGGGTGTGCACATCGAGATGGGCGATGATGGTAGATACAGTGCGACTGGTATCGGTACCATATCCTTTCAGAGGGAGTCTAGTAAACCCTTTGTCTTGAAGGATGTCATGCATGTACCTGGATTGAAGAAGAACCTGATTTCTGTGGCGATGTTGGAGGATAAGGGGTATGATGTGGTCTTCAGCGAAGGAAAAGCCTTCCTGCGCAATAAGACTACTGGAGAGACCCGGAAGATAGGGGTTCGGACCAAGAACCTTTATCAGTTGCAGGTAGATGGCTGCGCAGCTATGGCATGCAAAGCGGGAGAAGTGGTGAGCCGGGATGATGAGGGCGAACTGTGGCACAGGAGATTGGGCCACCTTCACCATGGAGCTTTGAAGATTCTGCAGCAGATTTCTACCGGGCTTCCTAAGGGCACCCTTGCGCAGTCAGATCAGTGCAAGGGGTGTACTTTAGGGAAGTATGTGAAAGCCACCTTTCACGAGAAGGATAGTCGTGCCATGACGATCCTTGAGAGAGTTCACACAGACGTGTGTGGTCCTTTCTCAGTTGCTTCGACAGCAAAGCACAAGTATTATGTGATCTTTGTTGATGATTTCTCTTGAAAGTGTTGGATCTTCTTCATGCAGAAGAAGAGCGATACATTCACGAAGTTCTGTGAGTTTAAAGCACCGGTCGAGAAGGAGTCGGGGAAGAAGGTGATTGCTCTAAGGAGTGATAACGGTGGTGAATTCATCTCGGCTGAATTCAAGGAGTTCTGCAGCGCAGAAGGGATTCGGAGAGAGCTCATCGCACCCCATAACCCACAGAAGAACGGGGTGGCTGAGCGGAAGAACAGAACGATCGTGGGTGCTGCACGGGCGATGTTGCATGATCAGGGCCTACCCCTTCACTTGTGGGCTGAGGCATGCAATACAGCAGTGTATGTGCAGAACCGTTGTCCTCACAAGGTTCTTGGCATGAGTACACCGGAGGAGGCTTATTCTGGCAAGAGGCCTGATATTTCCCATTTTCGGATTTTTGGTTCTCCTGTCTACATGCATGTGACGAAGGATGCGAGAAGGAAGCTGGATCCAACTGCTGAGGTTGGAATATTTGTGGGGTACACTGATACACCTCACAACTATCGCGTGTATGTGCCAGACAGTCGCAAGACTGTTGTGCGACGGGATATAAAATTTCAGGAGGAGAAAGCCATGCAGTGTTCGCTTGAGAGGGAGCTACACTTGCATGCAGATGAGGAGCTGTTAGTTCCTAAGGAGGAGCTTCCGGATGTGGATCAGCCACAAGAGGAGGTTCAGGAGGTGGAAGAAACTACCCAGGCAGCGCCAACCATCAGAGGGCGCATGCGCACTACAGAAGCTGAGCGACTGGCTCGGGATGCAGAGAAGGTTGTAGGACCACCTACAGCACAGCGCAGACAGAGACAGTCACCGGATCGGTACACTGGATACATGGCTCTTATGAGTCAATGTGTTGTGACAGAGCCATCCTCTTTTGAGGAAGCTGTGGAGGAACTCGCATGGGTTGATGCCATGATCGAAGAATATGATTCGATCATCAGGAACAGTGCATGGGAGATTGTCCCAAGACCGGTTGGGAAATCAGTTGTAGGTTCGAGATGGATCTACAAGGTGAAGCAGGCGGCTGACGGGAGTGTGGAGAAGTACAAGGCGAGATTTGTCGCCCGTGGCTTCTCACAGATCGAGGGGATTGACTATGAGGAGACTTTTGCACCCGTCGCAAGGTACTCTTCCATACGGACGATCCTTGCTCTCTCAGCGCAGATGGGGTGGCACATTCATCAGATGGATGTGAAGACTGCGTTCCTCAATGGAGTTATCGAGGAAGAAGTGTACATAGAGCAGCCTGAAGGTTTTGAGATCTTCAGCAGTGAGTCGCATGTGTGCCGACTCAAGAGAGCACTGTATGGGCTGAAGCAAGCACCTCGTGCTTGGTACACTCTGATAGACAGCTACTTCACCGGGCTTGGATTCTCCAAGAGTGAGGCGGATCCAAACCTGTACCAGATTGTGGTGGAGGGGAAGCTGTTGATCATCGTACTGTATGTAGATGATCTGATTTTGACTGGCGACGAGCAGCTGATACTTTCATGCAAGGAGGATCTTGCACGAGAGTTTGAGATGAAGGACTTGGGCATCCTTCATTATTTCCTGGGATTGGAGATTTGGCAGCGCAGCGGAGGACTGTTTGTTTCTCAGGGAAAGTATGCTCGGGAGATTCTGGAGAGGTTCAACATGCAAGGCCGCAAGCCTGTTGACACTCCTCTTCCTGGTGGTTGGAGGAAGGAGGATGCTACTTCAGCGGAGGTAGTGGATGCCACTGTCTATCGACAGTTGGTGGGGTCGCTTATGTATCCGGTCAATACACGACCCGATATATGCTATGTTGTTAACCAGCTTTTGCAAGCTATGGTTAAGCCTACCAAGCTCTTTTGGAAGGCAGGCAAGCATGTATTGCGTTATCTTAGTGGCACATCGGGATATGGTCTATGGTACAGACAGGAGGATGGAGCAAAGCTTTCTGGCTTCACTGATGCAGATTGGGCAGGGAGCCCAACGGACCGGAAGAGCACATCTGGAGGAGTTTTCAGCATTGGGTCGACAGCAGTTTCCTGGTACAGCAGGAAGCAGAGATCCGTGGCACTCAGTTCAGCAAAGGCCGAGTACATGGCAGCTAGCTTGGCTGCATGCGAGGCTATTTGGATGAGGAAGATCCTCGCAGGTTTGTTCAGGTTGCATTTGGAGCCTACAGTGATCTACTGTGATAACCAGAGCTGCATCAAGCTCTCGGCTAATCCAGTACTTCATGATAGGTCCAAACATATCGACATCAGGTACCATCACATCAGAGATTGTGTTCAGCGGAGGATCATGATGCTTTCATATGTTCCCACGGAGGATCAGGATGCCGACATCCTGACGAAGACGCTCACCAGGAGCAAGTTCGAATTCCACAGAGGCAGGATAGGGATTGCAGATAATCCATATCTTGCTGAGAGGGAGTGTTGAGAATGCAGCAAGATGATGGAGCTTAGTGAAATGAAGTCGCCTTCACTAAGTGGGCCCGCAGGCAAATTCTGGCGCAAAAATCTATTTTTAGACTATGTCTATTTTTAGACATATGGAGCATGGTTCGGGGATTCCAGTTTGAGATTCTTGAAGTATGTGTCATGTTGGTAAAAAATAGATGAGACTCTATTTTTGAGGTCAAAGAGGTCGAAGTCTATTTTTAGACTGCCTCTCCTTAAAACAGGGAAGTCAAATATTATTTACCCTTAATAATATTTAGACTATAAACAATAGTTTACTCTCTTGGAGCACTTCAGTTCGAGCTACAGAAGTGGCTCATGCATCTGATAGAGGAATCACGTGGTTCCCAAGGGTTTGATGGCATCATGCATGGTTGACTTTAGTTGGACTTCAGTGGCAGAAGTTTGGAGGAGTTAATGAGACAGCTAGTGGAGTTGTGTTCTGTTTATTTTAGTTGAACCGATTGAGATTAGTTTAACTAGCTAATCAATTAGTTATGAGTGGAGTGAATTAAATATTATTTAATTCATTAATTAGTAACTCATTATTCAACTCAAGAACACATCAGTTCACTACAGTGTATGATCAGTTCAGTGGAGACCAGTGAAAGAGGTAGATGAAAGGGTAGAGTTAGCTATGAGTTGTGACTATACTGTTGCTATTTGCAACACACAGATAGGTGGAGTAAGCCCATGACGATTTCGCAGTTCAGGCTGGTGGTTTATCTATATAAAGAGGCCATCCCATAGCATTGAAACACGCAATAGAGGCAAGGCAATTGGCGGTGAGTTTTGAACCAGTAACCTGTTCAAAACTGAGCTAGATTGTGAGTAACTTCATGAGATAGTACTGAGTACTTGTGAGGAGTATTGTATCGAGTTTGTTACATGATTTCTCCATTATAATATACAATAGCCGCGGGGTTTTCAGCTATAAGCTTTCCCCATACATACTGTGTTAATGTGTATGATGATTTGATGTGTTATCGCTTGATTTTATTTCCGCATGTTTGATGATCTGAGTTGATCTGAGTGGAAGAGATTATGTGTTGCATATAAATTCGAATTGTATGTGACCAGGATAGTCTTGGTGGATAATTAATCATTATTCAGCAAATTTCTACACCCTCGACCTGTGAATTTTCTTTAGCATGGCGGAAAAACCATTTGACCCTGCAAAAAACGAATAAATATTATGAAATCCATACATGTACAGGTTTATTGCTTCAGAAGGCACGTGGAGGAAGCATGGCCGTTGGATGGCATCATCCAACGGTCGAAATTGATTAGAGGAAATGAAGGGAAGGTGGAAAAATAAATTAAATTGGAGCCATCGATCGTGCAGAGATCGACGGTCGGGAGCAGAGGCGAAAATTCAAAGCGGAGGAATCAGGGCGATGAATTGTGGGTCGTCGATCTGCAGATCAGATCGACAGTGGAGATGCTTTAAATGCCATGCCGTATCCCAGTTAACCGTTGGGCTCCTTTAGAGAGTGATCATCGTTCGATGAGCAGCCTCAGATCGGATGGTGGATGTCAATATCGCACCGGGTCCATGTCCGATCTTTAACGCGCGATGAACGACGGTTTTGTGAACAGTGCCTAGGCCACGCGTCAACCGGTGTATGGAATCGCTGCAAAATGAAAAATACCGCCCCACTCTTAAAAGAAGTATGATGGATACCGCGTGTTTTTTGCAACAGTGAGTGGATGGCGGGGACCACCGGGCGATGGATGGCGCGCCGTTGATCGGCAGATCAGATCGACGGTGGAGATTGATTTGAACATCGAACCGGCGGAAAACCTTGGGGCAAAATAAAAATTGAAAAATTCATATAACCGAAGGTTTAAAATATTAATTTCAACGTGGCTTGGCGCCCGATTGCGGGGCCAGGGGTTATATGGAGAATCATATGACCGGGGGTTTAAGAGGAGGGGCTAATCGCAATCGGGCAACGCAATAAGCGCTTGGAAGGCTGGCGCTCGGTTCCAGCACCATGGCGTATGGAGGGGAGGGTTAAGGACTTAGCCCAAGGGTGCTTAAGTCTATAACATCTAAAAAATATGATTTTGATATATTTTCAATGATTTTCAAAGGGGTTTGGGGGTTTCGATAAGGTTAAAAAAGGGTCTTAAACTTTACCAATGGGGTTTTGATGAAGGGGAAAAGGGAAAAAAGGAAAATGAAGGTTTTTCAATGGGGAACAGAGGGGTTAAAATGAGGTTGGATTTGGAAGAAGGGGGAAAAGGAAAATGGTACTTGCAGCATTATTCTTTCTTGGGAATCAGCAGGATTTTCAGATTTTTTCAAGACAAGAAAAGCAGTGAAGATTTGGACAGAGGCATGAGGCCTTCAAGAGTCTTCAAGAGCCAACACTTTTTAGCCATAAAAATTTGTTCCTTGAAGGCTTCAAATATTTTTAGCCACCTTTTTCTATAATCAAATTTTATAGGTGGCTAACAGTGGCTCCACTTGGGGATGGTGCCTTTTTGAAGGCATCAAGAACTTCAGACTTGCATTCTCTGGGAGGTTGACCTGTGCCTCATCCATTGGGATTCCCTTCCTTTTCTGGGATGATCTTACTTTGAAAACATATTAGCAGCCATAAAAAAAAATGGATTTACATCAATTCAAGCTTTCTACCTACCCAATCCTACTGATCTAACGTTTTTTCTTCATTAGAGTGCACTTGGATTGGAAAACTCTTTTCACAACATTTTTTCTTTTGAAAGCAGGAAATCTAATCTATTTTGATTCCTTATCTCTCCATGGACTCAGATTAAACAGTTGAGCCCATGTAATTTTATACCTAATCTACTGTCTGTTGGGATTAAACTGTCCAACAGACTTTATTCTCTAAATTCTACAACATAAATTTAAAAAATATTCAAGTCAAGATTAAGCTGTTTGACTTGCTGTGATCTATGACATAAAAACAGGCTGCACATAGACATTTATTTTGTAGAAAATTTACAACAAAAATGGGAAGGCTTGAGATATGAATTTTGAAAACATTTCCTTCTTCTTTTTATAACTCTGTTTTGACTTTTGTTTTGAGCTGTTCTTTCTTTGTTAACTGTTCAGATTTTGAGCTGATTAGAACCAGATTTTACATCTCTTGACTCAGAATTTGAAACTGATTTGAGTCATTCTTTCTTTGAAACCTTAGGTTCATATTTTGAGCATGTTTGAACCTTTAATTTCTATCCTAAAATATCTACTGATAAGCCAAGATTAAATAGTTTGGAAAATCGAATTCATTATCCTATCAGCAGAAAATTTAAAGCTAATTAGTCAAGATTAGGCTATTTGACTAACTAGAAGTGCGTTTTTCAGGAGTGGAAGTTAATCTTGCGCACTTTCAGCATTTGTTTCTCTTTTTTGGTATGGGGCTATACCTTTCTTGTTTTCACTATCTACCCTCTTTTCTTTCTTTTCTTTGTTTTTTGTATTTTTGATTTTTTATAACTTTGAATGCAATAGTGGATGAGATATTTACAATGAGAAAAAGATAAAAAGGATTTCAGAACACAAGATGGATTAAGAGAAGTAATGTTTAAGCATCCTGCCATTGACAGGACCCCCAAACAATTATGCTCCATTCAACTCCTGCAAGAAAAATGCATTGTTACCAGCAGCTAAATGAATGGAGTAAGGGCCAAGCCATAAGTTGTCAAATTTTCCATGCTTTCCCTTGTCTTCCCTCCTTGAGTCCCATTTTAAAAAAATTTCCCCAATTTTGAAATTGCTGGCCTTTGTTCTTCTGTCAAAAATATTTTTAATGCTATCCTATTTCTGAAATTCTTTGTTATAAACTTCCTCTCTGTTTTGTTGAAGATGAATGGTCTAATTTATTCTTCTGATCATGTCATTTTCTTCCGTTTTCAACTCTTGAATCAACTTCATCACTGGTACACCAAGGTTGTTTGGAAAAATTGCATCAGTACCATACACAAGTTGGAAAGGTGACATGCCAATAGATTTCTTCAAAGTCAATCTGTCAGCCCAAAGTGCATGAACTAGCTTTGTGTGCCAAGACTTTTTATTGTCCTCCAAAAGTTTCTTAATAATGTTCACTAAAATTTTGTTTGAGGATTTTGCAAGTCCATTACCCTGGGGGTAATAGGCCGTGGAATGCCCCAATGTTATCTGATATCTCTAACAGAACTCAACCATCTTCATTGATCCAAATGCTGCTGCATTATCAGTGATGATCTTGGTAGGACAACCAAATCTGGAGAGAATGTTATTTTCCATGAATTTTATAATAACTGAATCATTGGCCTGCCTACAAGGTATGGCTTCTATCCACTTAGTGAAATAGTTTGTGCCAGTGAGAATCCATCTATGCTGGGCAGAATATGGGGGATGGATTTATCCTATGAAGTCAAGTCCCCACTGTTGAAATGGGGCTTCAACAGTGATCGGATTCAGAGGCAGGGGTAACAATTTTGTTTTTCCTTCAAAAAGTTGACATTTATGACAGGCTATGATCATTTTGTGCACATCATGGAACAGAGTAGGCCAATAGAAACCAGACCTCAAGATGTTGTTGGTTGTTGTCTTCCAATACAAATGACCTCCACACTCTCCTTCATGGAACTGGCTCTTAACCTTCTCTGCATCAAACTCAGGCAAACATTTAAGCAATACACTACTTGCATTTTTCCAATAAAGACATTTATCTATAATGCAATAGTTGACAGCTTTTAACTATAAGAACCTTGCCTTTGTTTTTGTCAAACCAGGGGGTGTATTTAAATTAAGAAAAACATAAATAATATCAGCATACCAAGGAAAATTCATAAAATGGTCTTCAATAATGGGAGTTGAGAAATCTTCTTGGTCATCCAAAGCATCAATCATATTAATATCAAGAACTTCAAAATTTGACTCAGCCATTAATCTAGCCAGACCTTGGCCTTTGATGAGTTTAGTGGGTTTTATCTCCAAATCATATTCAAGAATAAAAACAATCCACTTACCTCTCTTACCATCTGGGTCCTGTGCTAGAATGTCTTTAACAACTGAGTTTGGGACAAAGGCAATGATGTGTGAGTGAAGGATGTACACCCTGAAGTCTTTCAAAGCTTTAACCAAAGCAAAAGATTGCTTCTCCATGATGTTATACTTCAAAGGGGCATCCATAAATGCCTTACTAAAGAATGCAATAGGCTGCTCTTGCCCTTGTGGATTTTTCTGTAAAAGGACAACATCTATGTTATGTTATGATGCAAATGAAAAAATATAAAAATCTTTTGAAAAATCAGGACTTATTAGAACCGGTGTTTTGGTTAAGGCTTGTTTCACCAGTTCAAAGGACTTCTTTTCTTCCAAAGTCCATTTTATCCCTTGCTCCTTCTTCAACATGCCTGTAATATTTCTAAGGAGCTCAGCCAATTTGGGGATGAACCTTCTCAAAAAGTTAATCTTTCCAATGAAAGATTGCAACTCCTTGATGTTCCGAGGATGAGAGATTTGCAATATGGCCTCAAGCCTCTTTGGATCTATCTTTATACCCTCCTCAGAAATAATGTGCCCAAGAATTTTACCTTCTTGGAGACCAAATAGTGTCTTCTTAGGGTTTAAGGATATCCCAAACTTTCTGCATTTCTCGAAAACTTTTCTTAAATGTTCTACGTGCTCTTCATCTGTTTTTGAAAACATAGTAACATCATCAAGATAGATAATGATGAAGAAGCCCAATTCCTCCAAGAATGCTATGTCCATGGCTCTTTGAAAAGTTGCTCCAGCATTCATTAGACCAAAGGGAATTTTCACATACATGAAAGAGCCCCATGGTGTAGTAAAGGTTGTCTTTAATTGATCAGCGGGGTGGACTAAGATCTGATTGTACCCTGAGTAGCCATCAAGCAAAGAAATTCTTCTAGGCCCTACCACCCTTTGTAAAATATGATCCATCTTAGGTAAAGGGTAGTTGTCTTTCAACGAAGCTTTGTTTAAGTCTCTAAAGTATATACAAAGCCTGATCTCTCCAGTTTTCTTCCTAACTGACACCAGATTAGACACCCATTCGGAATATCTAATAGGGACAATAATACCAGCCTCGTACATTTTCATGATATCCTTCTGAACCAAAGGCATCTGGACAAGGTTTATTCTGCGCAGTTTCTGTTTAAATGGTTTTTGGTTTTCTTTGAGAGGGATTTTGTGCTGTATTATTTCAATGTCATAGGATTTAAGATCTTCGTAACTCCACACAAAAACATCAGAAAATTCTCTAAACAGCTCTATGTATTTGAGTTTAATGTGAGCTGGTAAAGTCTTAAATAGTTTAATCATCATAGGTTTAAGTTTACAGCCTATATTTCACTCTTCTACTTCAGTCTCTACAGGCTCCAGTTTTGGTTTCTTGGCCACACCGTTAAAATAAAAAAACTCCTCTAAAGGGGCCAGACTGCTAGGAAAACTCTCATATTTAGAGTGCAGAGTTTCCAACTCCTCTGTTTCTAACTCTGCATTCATCTCTGTTTTTTGTTTTTGTTTTGTTAGTCAGAAGATTAATATTGAAAAGCTCAGGAGACAGCTCTTCTTCGCCAAGAAAATTTTCTTCACCACAGTCTGTATCATAGTCTGAGTCCGAACTGTGTAGTTCGAATTCATTCCTGAATTGCATGAAGTCTTCTATTTGTTTGTCTCCGTCAAACACCTGCTAGTATTTTTTATTATCAGGCATGGCTGGTCTAAATTTTATCTGAGTTGTGCAGTCTTTGGTTTCATATGGCATTAAGCATATTCTAGCTGCAAAGGCTAAATTGTGGGCTGCAATATTTATTTTTCTTGGGACAAAAATCAGTTTGGACTCCTCGAATGTTTTTAAGAGGTCCATGACATCGTTGCGGTAGGCCCTAAGTCTTGGGTGATTTGTGTTATACTCCCCATTGACTTTCCTAATGACTAACTCTGAATCCCCATACACATTGATTCTTTTGGCTCCTAACTTCTTCAACAATCGTAAGCCTAAAATAAGGGATTCATATTATGCTATGTTATTTGAACACTGGAAGTTTAATCTACAGGAAATGCTTTCTGTGTGGTTGTTTTCAGTGTTACAAATCCAGACACCTACACCAGCATTGGTCTTAGTGCAAGACCCGTCGAAGTGCATACTCCATAGAGGACTAGTTTTGATTCATCTGTTTGGTGAATGTCCTCATAAACTACTGTGCTTTCTGATTGTTCTTGAGTATTAGCACTCAGTTGAATTCATTTCATTTCCTCAGATATATTATTGGGTTGAGGACTGCTTTTTTGACTCTCAATGTTTAAAAGCAAAGGACACATAATTTGTAGCTCAAGACCTATGTTTTGTTTGCTAGATTTTACAGGTTCAGCAAACTATTCTGACACACCTACATTATCTTGTTCCTCCTCTCTATCTATCATTAATCATGTTATAGTGAATTTTTCACTAAATTTTTCATCGTTAAACATAATAAAAGAATCAAGACCTGTATTTACAGAATAGAGGGGAGAGTTTTGTGGTCTGTCTTGGCTTGTAACTGTGTATTGCATATGGGATTCCCTGTAAAGTCTTCTATTCTGATTGAAAACAGGGATGGTCACATAGGTCATGTCCATCTGCATAGTCCCTTCTAACTTATCCCCCCATGATCTTGATAACAACATTCCATATTTGGGGGGAACATCAGCCACAACAATATCCATTACTAAGAATTTGGCTGGAATTTGGGCTAAGTTAACACAAAGGTGTTTGATTAATCCTAAACATTTTACTCTCCTTTAGTCAAAGGAGTACAGGTCCTTGTAAGGTCGAGTGATTTCTAAACCAAGGCTCTCCATCACAGCTTTAGGAATTAAATTATGAGAAGCCCTGGAATCATACATAGCGTTGTGCAAAAATTTTTCATGAACGTTTAAACTGACATAAAAGGGAGGAACAGGTCCCTCTTGATACATACCTTCAATATTTGGACCAAAAATAAGCTCTGGTTGGTCATCATTAAGATTGACAGTGTCCTCATTCTCTTCAATGTTTAAAGCCTTCAAAATTTGGGTCCTATATACATGTTGGGCAGCTAACTCTTTCAGGGGAACATAGATTTTGATCTTTGAAATTTCCTGCTCCAGGCTGAAAGGAATTTGACTCTTTAAAGCACTGATCTCAGCCCGATTAGCTGTCATTCTATCAGCAACATCAGCTTGCTGATTTGTTTTATTTATATTTAAGAAGATGGTTTTAACACGAGTACTAGCTGAAGTGTTAGTACTGCTAAGATCTACACTCTGTTTTGTAACGTTTTGAGTGCCTTCTTCTTTAGCATTACTAGAATTTACAGCCATTGTTTTGTCCTTTTGTTTGACAATTTTAGGCTTGGTCGGAGTGCTGTTTTGTGAAGATTTGTCAGAGGTTTTGTTGTGGGGAGTTTGTTGACTGGTTTTTCTTCTAAGGTCATATTCTTTTTGAGATTCTATGATGACATTTTCCATGTCTTGATAATAATTTTCATCATCATCTCTTTTGTCATCATAAGGTGTGTATAGACCTTGTTTTCTATCATAATGAATCTCAAAATCATCATTATCTACCCCCAGCATGTTGATATCATCCTCCTCTGTTATTTCATCTATTTCCTCAACCTCACTTACATAGTTTTGATGAAAGGGCGGAGTGATCTGCTGATCATATTCCCTGGGTCTGTTTGGAGGTTGATTCCTTCTAAAATTCTAGTTTTGGTTTTGGTTTCTATTTTGAGGAGAAGTTTGGTTTTGACTGGCTTGTGCTCTCTTAATTATTCTCATCTCTTTCATCATCTCTTCCATCATTATCTCCATCTTTGAGTTGGAAGTAGAGGGTGTAGATTCCTCTCTAAAGGACACTCTCTTTTCATTTTTCATTCTTGCTCTCTTTTCCATTAAGTTGACTTCCACAAAAAGAGCACCCTTTTGCATCTCTTCAAGAGTTGCAGGATCTCTTTCCCTCAGCTGATAGGCCATATCAGGGTCAAACCCTTCAGGAAAATTGTTTAAAGCTAAGCCTTGTGGAGGTTTTAATTCTGGGGAAAGTGCATTATACACATTGTTAAATCTAGTGCAATAAGCTTGCACACTTTCCCCAGTGTTTCTATGGAGGTTCTTGTAATCAGAAAGGACTTGAAGAGGGTTCTTATTTACTTCCCATTTTTTTAATAATGTTTGATGGAAGGCTTGGAGATCATTAATACTATGGGGGGTCAAGCCTTTGAACCATTTTCTTGCTTCTCCCCCTAAACTCTGAGCAAATAGTATAAGCTTGACAGAATCATCATCAATTTCACTTCTGTCAAAGTAGTCATTCATCTTATCCACATGTTGTGATGCAGTTGTAGCATTGCTAGCATCATACAATGGAATTTTGGACTGATAGTCCTGTGGAAAATTGACTAATGGAAGAGGAAGGACTAAGGGAGCATACCATGCTGCCATGATATGTGGTGGGGGTGGATTCAAAAGGGGTGGATTAACAAAAGGGAAAGTGGGCTGAAGTGGAGTGGTTTGGACAGTGGATGGACCGGAAATAGACTTCCGAGATGATCTTGGATGAGAGACACCTAGGTTGTGAAGGAAATGTAAATCAGGAGGTGTTGTTTCTCTGCTACCAAGATTTTCACTTGTTTCAAGAGATGAAAGTGAAGACTCAGAATCTAACTAATCTAAATCACCAAGATACCTAGTTCTAAAGGGATTTACCAAGTCAACTTGTGATTGTTGTAGAGCTGAAAGATTTTCAGGGACTGAATTGGCTCTCAAGGGTGATATGAAAACAGTTGATAATTTAATCCTAGGATACTTCCTAAGGATAATTTCTGGGTTATCGACTATTTCAGGTGGATCAGGGTCTGGGTAGGCTCTAGTATGAATATTTCTAAAAGCCACTATGCTGTGTTTTTTAGACCCAAATAAACAGAGGAATTTCAACCATGTATGACAATCTTTAAGAGGTTAACTCGTCTGTTTTAGAAAAAATTTAATCCTACAGTCCTCTAACTGAGTTTTAAACCATGTTATAATGAAAAAGGTTCTTCCCAGTGGAGTCTTAAGGTCTGTTAAGGATTGTGGAGTCACCAAGTGGAATTTTTTAGCTCATAAGGAGGTAAAAGGTTTTATGGTCCACCACCATGTTTATTGGATACCAATCTGAAATATTTTTGGTGTTTTTTCTGAGTTATTTTTCTGTTGTGTGGTTTCTAAGAATATCCTAACTTTGTTTCAAAAATTAGCTATGGTGATGAGACAAAGACAGTGTACTCTTATGGCTAATCCAGCTGACTTTTCAAGGTTAGATAAAATCTTATGAGAATCCTAGGGTTTGCCTAGTTTGTCACTGATTCAAACAAGTTTCATCATTATTACCATTCCTCGGTAGTGCTTGGAAAAGGATGCTTTTTACTCACAAGTTTTATGAAGTGTTTAAGGGAACTTAAAGTGATCATTCAACTGGGTCCCCAGCGGAGTCGCCAGAAATGTTATTTTTTGGTGGCTCAGCTGGTTGATATAGCAGATGTTCTTTGACACAACTCACTGATGTCCAGTGGTTACCTTAAAATGAAGATGATCCTGGGTTTGATCCCCAACAGAGTCGCCAGAAATGTTAACTCCCTGTAATCATCAAGATTGGCAAAAGTCCGGTCGCAGGGAAAAACATCGTTTCAACCACTTTGGGATTCTAGGATCTAGCCCTCCTGAATCTGGAGAGGGATCTCTCCAAAAAGCGCAAAGATGGATTTGTCTTTGAAGTTTGGGGTAATGATATTAGGCTAGTTATGAAGGCCAAGGGATTGTTTTGTTTTTGGATGGTTGAGCATGATTACTGTTTGAGGTGGAAAGTCCTAAATGCAAAGAGTTTCAAGGTGAGAAGTTGCAGGCAAAGAGAGTAAGCTTCGGAAAAAAATATGGATGGTTGCAGGTTTTAGTCCATTGGGCTATGGAGTCATACTAGGGTTTAATTGGAACAGCAAGAGGCAAGAATGGTCCATGGGGCAAGTCATCTATGTCTAAGGATCTCTTTGAAGATTGATTTATGGAATGAAATGATACAACAAGGAGGAACATTCAACAGATGCAGAATAAAGAGTAGCCCAGGATCTGGTAAGTACTCTTAAACTAGCCAGACTATGACACACACTTAAGAAGAAACATAAAAACAAACTAGGATCTGGTAAGTACTTTTAAACTAGCCAGCCTTTGATATACTTTCAATAGAAAACATTTTAAGACAAAGGGAAACTTGAAGGCAATTGTTGGAGTAGAAACTAGCGGGTCGGGCTCACCACAAATCCTCTCCTAGCTCTGCTTTACTTAGTTACTTTCAAGACAAACACAAAGATAACAAAGAATGACCTAGGATCTGGTAAGTACTTTGAAACTAGCCAGCCTTTAACACATTCCAGGGGAAACATTTAGATAGTCTTTGGGGATAAAACTAGGACCAGGGCACACCATATCTTCCTTAGTTCATCTCTACTTAACTAATACTGAACATAACATTCAAGAATAATATTCAGGTAAGGCAATAAGATGAGGTAACGCCAGCATTCCTATGCTTAAACTGAATTAAATCATTCCCAAATAACATAGATAGGAAGAAAACATTCAGATAAAGATTTTCAGTCAGAGAAGGTTACTGATATACAGTAGGTCCTAACTCTATGCATGCTGTTCCTTATATGAGAAGATGAAACACAGTGAAAACAGAAACAAAATGACAAGTTACAATGAGAAAAACATCACCGTCAACAGAGACCAGGATCCCATAAATTAGCTTGTATTGATGCTCCAAACCAGTTACAACTTTAATTCCAATGCTTTAATTTAGCAACCATCTACACATCTCATCCTAACCTATTTATCACCAACAGAGCTCCAAGAGCCAGTGAACACTATTTACAGATAGAAGTCTCAAGCTCAATTACATTTTAATGTTCAGTAAGTACATCAACCAACCCCTCACTCATCTTCTGCAGAAGTATATATAGAAGAATGAGGAGGTGAGATCTGATAAAAAATCTCTAAAGACAATTAATACAGACTTAAATGGCTTCTCGACCTTTAGGGGGCTCAATGAATAAACTTACATACATATCTTCTGTATTAAATGATTTACATTAAAGATTAAGCTCGGTGGGAGCTTTTGTTGACCTTTGAGGCTCTGTGTGATGTCGAAGTTACTCTGCTGATGTTTTGTCATTAGTTTTTTTGAAGAATTTATCCTCTGGCTGCGTTATGAGGCAGATATTTGGTCCTAATCAATAACTTTGGCCTCTGATTGAATACTTTGAGGCACAAGTGGCACTTTAGTAGCTGGGAGGAATCAATTTGCCTCATATGTGGCGGTGGAGGCTTTCCTGTTGATAAAACACCTAAGATTTTCTTCAAACTGTGTTTTAATTGGGGATTAGGATTTTGATAATAATTCTTAGCCGTGATCCCCACAAATCTGTCTTCAATCTTTTGCCCTGGTATATTTTGTCTTCGACGCTGATACTCTCTGACTGTGCTTGATTTACTGTGTTTTTTGTTGATGTGTAGGGCTACGCAGGGGTGATATGGCATCAATGCCTCATGAAACACCGATGAAACGTGAAGTTTAAACCCCGCAGATGATTTTCTTTAATGGATCAAAGGCAGGAGGATCGTTACCCTCGGCCTGTGAATTTTCTTCAGCATGGCGGAAAAATCATTTGCCCCTGCAAAAAACAAATAAATATTATGAAATCCATACATGTATAGGTTTATTGCTTCAGAAGGCACGTGGAGGAAGCATGACCATTGGATGGCATCATCCAACGGTCGAAATTGATTAGAGGAAATGAAGGGAAGGCGGAAAAATAAATTGAATTGGAGTCGTCGATCGCGCAGAGATCGACGGTCGGGAGCGGAGGTGAAAAGTCAAAGCGGAGGAATCAGGGAGATGAATTGTGGGTCGGAGATGCTTTAAACACTGCGCCGTATCCCGATTAACTATTGGGCTCCTTCGGAGAGCGATCATCGTCCGATGAGCGGCCTCAGATCGGACGGTGGACGTCAATATCGCGTCGGGTCCATGTCCGATCTTTAACGCGCGATGAACAACGGTTTTGTGAACAGTGCCCAGGCCACGCGTCAACCAGTGCATGGAATCGCTGCAAAATGAAAAATACCACCCCGCTCTTAAAAGCGGTGCAATGGATATCGCGTGGTTTTTGCAACGGTGAGTGGATGGTGGGGACCACCGAGCGATGGATGGCGCGCCGTCGATCTGCAGATCAGATCGACGGTGGAGATTGATTTGAACATCGGACCGGCAGAAAACCTTGGGGAAAAATAAAATTCGAAAAATTCATATAACCGAAGGTTTAAAATATTAATTTCAATGCAGCTTGGCACCCGATTGTGGGGCCAGGGGTTATATGGAGAATCATATGATCGAGGGTTTAAGAGGAGGGTCTAATCGCAATCAGGCAACACGATAAGCGTTTGGAAGGCTGGTGCTCGGTTCCAGCACCAGGGCGTATGGAGGGGAGGGTTAAGGACTTAGCCCAAGGGGGCTTAAGTCTATAACATCTAAAAAATATGATTTTGATATATTTTCAATGATTTTCAAAGGGGTTTGGGGGTTTCGATAAGGTTAAGAAAGGGTTTTAAACTTTACCAACGGGGTTTTGATGAAGGGGAAAAGGGAAAAAAGGAAAATGAAGGTTTTTCAATGGGGAATAGAGGGGTTAAAATGAGGTTGGCTTTGGAATAAGGAGGAAAAGGAAAATGGTGCTTGCAGCAGTATTATTTCTTGGGAATCAGCAGGATTTTCAGAGTTTTTCAAGACAAGAAAAGCAGTGAAGATTTGGACAGAGGCATGAGGCCTTCAAGAGTCTTCAAGAGCCAACACTTTTTAGCCATAAAAATTTGTTCCTTGAAGGGTTCAAACAGTTTTAGCCACCTTTTTCTATAATCAAATTTTATAGGTGGCTAACAAGCTCAATCTTGACAAATGAGTAGTCTAGGTAGAGAATAATAAGAGTTCACTAGCCAAATCTGAACTCTTGAAAGAAATAAGGGTACAATTAGATAGTTTGATTTTTGTTTTCAAAAAGAAAAGTGCCAAGGGTTTTCCAGTTCAAATGAACCCAACAAAGAAAAAATGTTAGGCAAGTAGGTTGGGTAGGTAGAGATGATGTTGATGTTAATCATGTTTTTTAGATTACTAAGATTACAGCTTCAAGCAAGCATCAACAAGTGAAGGAGGTAAAATCTGCCCAATGGATGAGGCACTAGTCTTCATAAGCCAGAAATATGAAGTTCTGGACACCTCCTGAAAAGGAGCTGCCCTCCCTAAGTGGAGCCATTGTTAGTCATCTATATTTTTCACTATCTAAAGATGACTAAGTAGTGTTCCTAGATTTCTAGAAACAAAATTCATAAATATTGTGAGTTCTATAAATCTCATGGCATTCATTATTCTAAGATAGAACTTTCCTATTTTCATCTTCCTATCTAATCATGACTAGCCCACTGCTCCCAGAAGATCCATCAGGGGCTCAAGACATTCATTTTTTAACCTAAATTGTCTCCTTGGCCCAAAAAACTCTGTTTTTTCTTACCTACACAATTCCCCACCACCTCCTAAAAATGCCAAACAAAGCAGCTTTGTTGTGCCTCCTTTAGCAACTCTCAAAAACTGGGTGTCTCTATAGAGCCTTTTGATATTCAAGTATGTGTGTTGCATCTTAGGCCCACAAATTCACAAATCTTGGCATGGATCTTGTCTTACACTTGTAAACCCTAAGCCTAGACCTCAGCCCAAAAAATCCAAGTCCAAGAAGGCCTCCACTAGATCACCTAGGGTTTCACAAAATCTTAGGATTGATTTGGTGCCCTACAGATTTTTTCCTTCTTCTATATAAATAAATACATTCAAAAGAAGGGGATAAGTCACTCTGTCCTAGATTCACCAAAGATATCAGTCAAACAACTTTTATGCCTAAAGACGTGACTCTTGTAAGCAGACGGTTGCTCTTTGGTCACATCTCTGCAAAAGTGGTCAAAAGGACATAAGGTCAGCAAAAAGGCAAGGTAGTGGAGTAAAAAGTATCATTCATGAACAAGCAGAGAGGATGTCAAAGGGACCTCCAAAAGCAGCCTTTTTTTTCAGCACCTAAACATACAAAGGATAAACTATCACCTCCAAACCTTTCTGCAAAAATACCTTGAAGAGTAATTTGAAGCAGAGATGGAAAAGAAAGGAAGTACATTTGAAATTTTTATTAAGGCCATTCTTTGATAAGAAGAGACATCAAACTTAAGTCAAAGAGAAACACCATGAGTTTATGGTAAATCAGTGAAAATACTTATCATCAAAAGGCCTGTGTTCAAGGAGAAAAGGGATGTTTTTGTTAGTCACAAAACAATAGTGGTAGGCAAGAAATCATCACGAAGGCCACCAAGGACAAAAGCCACTGCAACTACCAAAAAATGCACATTAAATTTTATTGCGAAGTGATGAGTAATCTTTGAGAGACTACAGAGGGTATACAAGGGATATCAGTTTAAAGGGGAAAGATGGAAAAAAAGGGATAGTCTTGTTGTTTGTATAAAATGATGAAGGATCCAAAGACAAGTCTCTTTTCCTTTGAGAATGGACAGAGATAGTCTTGATATCTTCAAAAATATTGTTAATATTAAAGAGAAAACCAGGAGGCCCCCAAAAAACGGAGAAAAGAAGCATTGTAGATCAAATATGCCACTTGCAACTCCAAACAGTCAAAAAGGGGCACAGTGAAAAAGATGAATAAAACACTAAGCATTACAAAAGTGGGTTTCATATTTTGATTTTTCTTTTTTCAAAGGCATTAAGGATTTTCGAATTCTTTGAGTGAATCATTCCCGCACTTTTCCAAGAGAGAAAAACTTCAAAGAGAGAAAACAGAGTTCCTGGGCCATTTCTGGGCAAATTCAGTAGGCGCTGTGAAAAATCCAGGCGCTACACAAAGACAAAGTCGGCGCTATGCAAATAGCCTTCCTCCCCATTTGTTTTTTCACGGTGCTGCACAAAACCATCTTCTTTTCTGCACAAATTTCATGCGCTACGCAAACAACACCCGACCCACCCAGAAACGTGTGCAGAGTCTATTTTGTGGCCCTGGCGCTGCGCAAACTGGCTTTCTAACGCCCAGGTGCTACGCAAATAAGCGCCCAATGCCGGCGCTGCACAAACATGCATTCAGACGCCCGGTGCTGTGAAAACAGGCGTTTAGATGCCCAACGTTGCGCAAACAGGCGTTCAGACACCCCGACGCTACGCAAAAGGGCGTTCATCCACCCAGGCGCTGCACAAAATTCTGGGAGGTGCCAAAGAGGCCAAAAGGCCCCCAATTTAAAAAAATATTCTTCAAGGGTGCATCCAAGTCTAAAACCAAATTGGTAAGTGATTTGTTTTTTCTCTACAATCCCCAAGTCAAATTTACAAAAAAAAATTGTTTCAAATGGTTAAAATGATAACCTAGGAGGGTGAAACCCTAGGTCAAAGACAAGGACAAGTGACCCTTTGAAACTAAAATCAAAATAGCAGAAAGTGTGGGGAAGGAAATTAAGGCTTATTGCTACAATTTTGATTAGAAACCTTGAGTTGCAGGAAACACTCAAAAAGCCTCAAAAATCCCAAATCAGTGCCCTCCCCCCATCACCATGTCAAAGATGGAAAACAGTAGTGATAGTCAAAGCAATCAAAGACCTCAAAAAAAAAAGCATAGGGGAGGGAAAGTCAAGAGTTTGGAACCCCAGAATACAGTGGCCATCACATCCTCTCCTAGGGTATTGTCATGCTTCAAAAACACAAGATGTTTTCAGTTCTACGAGAGGATCAAATAGGTGAAGGGTAATCTTGAGCTCACAAGGCTCCTCATCCTTAATTTTCAAAACAAATATTCAGACCTTGCAGGGATTAAATTTGATATTTCAAAAGTATCCATATCTAAGGCCGCTGGTATCCCCTCAGTGGGTGAGAAATGGTTCAAAAATGGTAAGCTGGAAAGAGATTTTTGTTTACCATTTCTCAAAAGGAGGCACAGACAGGGCAACATCATTGTTTTTCGTTTTTCACATCTCAAACACAGATATGCACCTTTGATGTTGGCTATCATGAGGTATTTCACTTTTGAGGGGAGATACTCCAGGGTATATACCTATCATCTTAGAATCCTTATGCATTTTACAGGGGTTAAGGCACTTGACCTACCCTATTATCTCTATAGGAGTATTGTGAAAATGAGTTCTGTTGTTCAAAGGAGGAATTTTCCCCAACAAATGTCTAGCTTGTTCCACCATTCCCTGATCAAGATGGTGGTTGAACATCAGCTCAAACAGTAAGGTGTAACTTGGGATGCTTTTATAAACCATGAATTCTTTTCTAAACCACAGCATCCTCTTCAAATAAATATTCCTTCCTCATCTGCATAAGTAACCTCACCACAAGCACACATCTCTTCCTCTCCTTATCTTGATGCATCAAGTGAAACAGGAAGTGGACATCAAGAATCACATGGTGATTAGAGTGGGGAAGAAGAAGTCAATGAGGCCAACACAAAAATACATGAAGAAAAGGGAGAGGATATGGGAAGTGATGGGAAAAACAGTGATAGAACACAAGGCAGTGGACAAGATGAAGAAGACAATTAGTATGATGTACAAGGCAGCCAAGGAGATGTTCATGACAGTCTTGAAAACTGTCAAGACTATCATGACATTAGTCAGTTTTCTGAGGATCAAGGAACTCAAAGTGATAATGCAGAAAATAAACAAGTGGAAGACCTCAGTAAAGAAAAAAGCCTAGAAGAGGGACAAAGCAATGATGAAAACATGTTCAAAACTTCCATCACCATCCTTCACATATGCACATACTTCAGAGGACAAAGAGATGTGTTTGATACCTCAAAAAGGCAAGGGGCCATCTCTTCTCAAGCCATGAAAGGAGTGGACAAAGGCAAGAAGAAGATAGAAAGAAATGAGCAGCAAGAAAAGGTAAGGAGGAGCAAGAGGCTAAAGAAAACTACCCAAGGGCCTGAATTCATTGATCTAGATAGTGATGAGTAGGATGAGGAAATGACCACTAAAATGTTGCTCCTAGAAAAAGATGCACAGATCAAAGAATGGGAGGAATATTTTGAGAGATCACAGCATGTCATCCAGTACTATAAATATGAACACAAGTACTTCAAGAAGATCAAGAGAGGCCTTTTCCTCCAAAAGAAGATGACCAAACATTGCACAAGGAAGAGCAGGCTTCCAAATGCCAAACTCAAAGAAGCCCTCCTTGAGATAAAAAACCTAAAAATCCCAAAAGAGCATGAAAGCCTTGGAATTTTTGCTGAGGCTTCTCAGCAACTATCTAGAAACATATAAGGAGGGTCCACACCAATTTTGGGGAAATTTGAAGGAGTTTTTGTTTTTTTGTAAAATTTTGGCCTATTTTGGGCAACGTCACTGGTGCTACGAAAAAATTTGGGGCATCTTCTGAAGACCAGCTTGACATTTTTTGGTTTTTTATGACTTTCACATCTTCCACAAAAAATTTTAGAGGATTTGAAGCTGTTTTGACCCCTCAAGAGGTCGAAAAACACCTCAAAAAACACCTTTCTGCCCCTATTTTGGGCCTGGCGCTGTGCAAATTGCAGGCTGGATATTTTTTCATTTTTGACAGGGTTATAGGGACTAGATCATGAAACCACAAGAATTTTTTTAAATTATACTCTTCAGGCTTTCCAATGAGCTATCATGGAGCCAAATCCAACATCGAGAAGTGGTTCAAAAGCTAGTTGCAAAACAACCTATTTTCTGCAAAAGTGGCGCTACGCAAACAGACTGACATAGGCCAAAAAGTCAACAAAAGACACTGATTAATGAAAAATTGGTTTTTAAATATTTTTTTTGGGAAAATCACTCCTGATTTGATTTGGGAGTTATGTTTTGATGTTTTATATTATCTCTTATGTGTCTTGGGCCTTGCATGGTCATTAAGCACATTTATGACATTTATGGCTAAATTAGGGTTTCTGGAAGCCTCTTAGGGTTTCCACCTCCTCCTTTGCTCCATAAATAGAGCATGAGGCTCTTGTATATTTTGTTGGATGTTGATGACTTATGCTAAAGTAATACATAGTCCCTTGAAGCCTTTGATGAGAAATTGATGTCTTGGAGTTTATGCATGATCTGATTCACTTGTTGATGAAGAAGGACTGTTTTCAAGATCCATAGGCCTGGTTGATGGTGAAGTTTCCTCTTGTTAATTTTTTCTAAATTTCTCATATGTTTTCCATCCATCTATGTTGTAGTAGGACAAAAAATTTAGACTAAGATATGTTTGTTGATGGCACCTTAGATCTGTTTGTTTCCTTCACTGCCTTAATGTTTTCTTCTGCTTAAGATATGTTAGGTGTTATGGCCTAAATCTACCTTAGGCTGAAAAAAGGCAGAATCTAGGGTAACATCAAACCACGCTTAACCTAGTAGCTAGCCTTACCAGATCGGGAGAGGGCTCTCTCCTTGTCAATCTCAGCAAAAAATGATCAATGAGGCTTGAGATGACTGAAATGAAAACTGATTTTAGGCTAGGTATATATGTAAGAGAGTTTGATTTGATTTTGAAGGTGTTTGTTGGATCAAAAGGAAAGGCATATTTTGGGTCTGGGGAAAGAGGCCTAGTTTTTGCATAGATCTGAATGGGGCAAGGTAGGCAATTTTTTTGACACTTTAATTTTGAATGAAATGGATAGCTCAGACCGGTGAGGAGTTTAAGAGGGCAAGAAACTTTTAGGAATCCTCTTCAAACAGTTGAAAACATATAAAATTAAACAAACCCTAGGTATAACATTGCAAATCTAATGAATTCCACCTTTATTCTTGTTTGTTTAACTTAAGAAGAAATAAGAGGGAAGATGATACACATAAAGCACCAGTAAACTTACGATAACAGAGAGAAAAACATCATCAAAACAAAAATCCACATGAATCCCAAGGAGTGCTGCAAACCCTGGTCTATTCCTTTGCCAAACTGCAGAGATGAATGTACAATGATGCTCAAAGCAATCCCAAGTGTCCAACCATGCAAATGACTGAAAAACTACAAGATATAGACAAGCATAACTCATCCCCAGCCTCTAGGGGTTGATCTCACAAGTTTAGGAGCTGTTTCAACAAGATCTAAACTAAGAACTGGAAAATAAGCAGTGGAACAACTTGCCTCTATAAGATAGGAAATTGATTCATTCAGTTGCAATTCACCTTTTGATGGATGAATCTACTTCCATGAGTAAAAATTTGACAAAATTACATAAATACCCATAAAATTACATCAAATTAAATCATGAGTTTAACATTTGGAAGTAATAAATTCAAACTGTCCAAAACTAGGCAAAAAACAGAGTTACTGAGTCAAAAATGAGCAAAATCCTCCAATGCGTCGCGCCAATTTTCTCTATGTGTCGCACCAGTTTGGAGCCGATTTTGGAGGCCTTCCCAGTGTCCAAATTTTCTCCACGTGGGCTTGTTGGAAAGGTATGCCTGTCTACTTTCCAACACAAGTGGAATTTCTAAATTTGGCTTCCATTTTCCTCTCCAAAAATGATTTTTCCCAACACTTCTTTCTGTGTGTCCAAAAAGGGGCAGAAAGGTCAATTTTAGGGTGTTTTTGACCCTTCTGGAAACCAAAAACCTGTCCAAATATCTTGGCCATAGGTAGGCATGCATAAATTTTCATGAAAAATCCAAAAAATATAAAGTTTTACCCAAGAGGAGCCCCCAATCATAAGCGTGCGCCAAGTGGCGCGACACGTAGAGCTGAAAAATCTGTGTTTAGGCCAAAAAAAACAAAATTTGCAAAATGTGTTGTCCTCCATCATGTACTATGCTGGGCCAAGGAAGCCTCGGCCAAAATCTGAAGTCTATCTTTCCTTTTCCGACGCTTTGATTCCCTCTTCAACTTAGCCTTCAAGATCTTGATTCGTGCCTTGCAAACATTATTTATTGCCCAATAATGATTCGCCATGTGCCTCAACATGTTATTTTCCTTGTTGGCCTTCTCCAACAGCTTTTCCAAATGAATATTTACCCTTTCAAGCCAAGTTTCGCGATCAGCCTCAATCTCTTGCTCAATGGATGTCATATCGGTTTGGCTCCTTTTGGCAGCTTGTTGGTTCTCACGTATATTTTGCAACTCCATGATAGTTTGCTGATCTTCTAGCTATTTGTTTCTCTACTCAAGGTAGTTGATTATCCATTTGGCTCTTTGTAACTTGACGGAAAAAGTGTTTATTTCCGCCTTCTGCTCCTGAACAATCTCTCTCAGCTTTGAGCTTGGTGAGCCCAAATCATCATCAATGAGTATGAAATCTGTATCCTGGCCTCTTGAAGGCCCCTCATCATGTATGGGCCTCTTGCCCTTGTCCTATACCTGTGCTGCTGATGAATGAAACGATACCCCTTCCACCCCGAGTGGAGATAATACTCGCCTAGCTGCTGCAAATAACCCTCTAGTGCCCTTCTGATAGGTGATAAACACTGGCACACTAGCGGTCTGTGTCTCATGACCTTCATGCTGATATGAAGGTTCACTTGCCTCATGAAAAACCTCCGAAGGTCCCTGAGGAGCTGTGAATAAATCATTAGAAATGGAATCCTCCCATGAAATACCCTGCAAGCCAAGCTGATGCATAACCACAATTTTGATGAGTGCAAAGTGATAGATACTGCTATACTGCTGCTCAGGAGTTTTCCTTTGCACAAGAGTGGTCATCTTCTCAATATTCCGGCATATGAAATAAGGGAGGTTCATCATTCTCACCCTAGTAAAATGCATCAGCAACCTGATATGATAGGCATAGAGACGTGAAAACCGTCCCTCAAAACTGAAATATTTAATAACAAGTTTCATCAAAGGAGCATATGAATCTTTTAGGAACCGGAAGGGAAAAAATCTGCTGAGTTGTCTCACAAAAATAGGCTTGATATATGGCTCATAGTGTTCCCTGTCAACCTGCTGCCTTTTTTTCCATTGCTCTCCAACATTTGGAATTCAGGTTGCTTGAGAGATAGTTTCAGCTGTTAAAGTGAATGTCACACCTGCAAGAGTGACTTGGCCATTATGTAAATGCAACACAAACAATCGGGCCAATTCATGATGGTGGTGAACTCTAGCAACCATTTCACAAAATTGATAACAAGAATGTTGTTGAAAACATGAAATAGCAAGAGGACAGGCCTGCAGCTCAGCCAATGAAGTAGGCTCCTCCCTCACATGTCTTCCACTCTTGTGAGGTCTCCTAGGTGCATGAAATTCAGTTGTGAAGCCACTGTCTCGGTCATAAGAGGTATCTGTCTCCATGATTTCCAAATTCTATGTTGCCTTAGATGAATATGAGGAGTTTGGTGTCTTTGGTTTTGTTGCCAAATATGTGATAATAAGTGAGGGACTATGGAGGGAGAGGGTAGGGGAGATGATGGGATATTGCCAATTGAAATCTGTCAATTGAAGAGTTTAGGGGCAGTTACTAGGTTTTTTGGGATAGCATTGGGGTTTGGGAAATTTATAATTAGGATGGGACAATGGGAATTGGGATAGGGAATGAGTGATTTAGGGATACGAGGGAATAGGGAAATGGGCTGATGGAACAAGAATAACAGTAATGAGGGAATAACAAGGTGGGGAAATGGAAGTGATAGGCACAAAATCAAATTCTAAACCCTAAGGAAACAATCCTTGAACAAGAAAATAGGGTTTGAATTTCCTTGTATTAAATCCTCATAAACAACACAAGACACATGTTCATTGGCAGTGGAGGGGTTACTTGACTTACTTGGACTGAAAGGGACCGAGCAGATTTGAAGTTTTGAGAGGAATGGAAATGAAATTGCTTGCGGCCCTACGCGTCATGCAACAAACCCAACGCGCCGCGTAACTCCTATGCGTCGCGCAGGAGTAATTTCAACACAGTGGGGGCCGACCCAATGCGTCGCACCCGTCCAATGCGTCGTGTCGCCCAGCCATTGCGCCGCGCAGTGATACTTGCACAATTTCACCTTCAAATGCTTCCTTCGCTCCTCACAATTTCTCCTTGGCTCACTATGTCCTCTTGGCATACAAATGAGCTTTTGAAACATAAAAATGATTTATATACCAAGGATTTGAATTCTCCATTTCAAAAAAACCCACTTTGTAATGTTTCAGATTTTGACACTTTAAAAAAAAACTCTGTTTTGCTTCATTTGGCTTTTTGACTTGTTGAGATTGCAACAAGATGATGAGCTTAGTGAAAAGAGTCGCCTTCACTAAGTGGGCCCGCAGGCTATTTTTGGCGCAAAGTCTATTTTTAGACATATGGATCATGTTCTATGAGTTGCAGGATGCTATTTGTGGATGGTTGGTCAAGTCGGAAAAAATAGATGGACTTCTATTTTTAGGCATATTGGGCGGAATCTATTTTTAGATTGCCAGTCTAAAAATAGATATGTCAAATATTATTAGCTCTTAATAATATTTAGACTCTAAACATTATCTTATTCTCTTGGAGCACTTCAGTTAAGTGCATAGATGTGGCACAAGAGCTGACAGAAGGAATTATGCTATTCCTGAGGGTTAAGTGGAGCTATTGCATGGATACTTCAGTTAGAACTCATGTGACAGAGTTTGGTGGAGTTGATTGAGGAAGTTAGTGGAGTTGTATTCAATTTAACTAATCTAAACATCATTGAGCTATTTGTATTCAATTTATCTAATCTAAACATAGTTGAGCTATTTGTATTCAGTTTAACTAATTGATACAATTAGTGAGAGTGGTGTGAATTAATTATTAATTAATTCACTAATTATAAACTCATTAATCAACTAAAGAATGCATCAGCTAACTTCGGGGCAAGGACAAGCTGGAGACCAGTGCAGAAATAGGTGAAAGAGCAGGTTAACTATCAGTTGTGACTATACAGTTGCTATTTGCAACACACAGATAGGTGGAGAAGCCCATGAGGATTGCGTAGTACAAGCTAGGTGGTTTATCTATTTAATTAAGCCATCCCATAGCATTTAAAAATCAATAGAGGCTGGTTATCAAGTGGCAAAATATTGGAGCATGTGTTTTGCTAGATCTAGCTTGATAGTGTGTAGCAATTGAGGGTGTGCATGAGAGCTTGTGAGGATATTTTGTACTATGATTTTTACATGATCTCCATGACATATAATATACAGATAGTTGGGGTTTTCAGCTTTAAGCTTTCCCATTAAATACTGTGTTCATATGTGTGATTGTTTGTGGTTTTAATGTGCGCATGCAATTGATTTTATTTCCTCATGTAATGATCAATGGTAGAAGAGATTTTGTATTGTGCATGAAGCTAAAATAGTGTGTGATGAGGAGAATCTCGGTGAATAATATATCAATTATTCAAATTTCTACATGGTATCAGAGCGATATTGATCATTGGAGCAATTGAAAAACATTGAAGCGGTTGAGTTTTGTGCTGGTGGAATTCGAATTTGCAGTAGTGTTTTCTTGGTGTCGAAGTTGAGATGTATTTCAACGGATTGCAATTGGAGCATTCCCTTGAGGGCAGCTCAAATTATATTTCATGGAAGGATAGGATGGAGGTGGTGTTGGATGACAATGGGTTGAAGGAGTTCATAGATGCAGAAATTCCAAAACCTACTTCTAGTGATGCTGCCGTATTTGACGCATGGCAAAAGAAGACAACAAAGTGTTGAAGGATTCTGTTGGAAGGTGTGAAGGATCACATAGTGTCCAGCCTTCATGGTAAGGCTTCTCCATTCTTGATGTGGAAATATTTGACAAATTTATTTCAAAGCAAGAGCGACCAGAGGAAGTTGACGCTCAAGGATAAACTCAGCAACATAAAAATGGAGAAAGGCGACAGTATGCCCAAGTACCTCACGAAGCTCATCCAATGCAGGGATGAGCCGGGAAGTGTGGGGGTTACTGTTGATGACGAGGACTTGGTGAGCTTGGCTCTCCTTGGGCTTCCTAAGAGTTGGCATTCCTATCAGGACTCTGTCAATGGTCAGGAGAAATTTCCAGGATGGGAGCGACTTTGGTCGGATCTTGTGCAAGAGGAGATAAGGTGAAGTACCAGGGACGGATCTTCATCAAAGGCATCTGATGAAGAGAATTGCACTTTGGCTGCCAAATAAAAGAAGGGGAAGAGCAAGAAATCTTCTCAATCCGGTGCGAAAGGCAAGAAGCAGGACATGTCCAAGGTGAAGTGCTTTCACTATCACCAACACGGACATTACGCCACAAATTGTCCACAGAAGAAGAAAAATAAGCAGGCTGCTGGATCTACAGCTGGAGAGGCCTTAGCCTCATAGTTTGAGCTGGATTTTTCGTTGATCGCATGCTTGGTCTCAATTTTGATGGGTTCAATGTGGTTTCTTGACAGTGGTGCGTCTTTTCACATGACAGATAAAGATTTGTTTACTGATCTGGATGAGAAAGATCTTGGAGTGCAAATCGATATGGGCGATGATGGTAGATACAGTGCGACCAATATCAGTACCATTTCCTTTGAGAGGGAGTCTGGTAAACCCTGCGTATTGAAGGAAGTGATGCATGCTCCAGGATTGAAGAAGAATCTTATCTCTATGGCGATGTTAGATGACAAGGGATATGATGTTGTATTTAGCGAGGGAAAGGCTTTCCTGCGCAGTAAGGAAAATGGTGAAACCCAGAGGATAAGGGTTTGAGTTAAGAGCCTTTATCAATTGCAGGTAGATGGCTGCGCAGCAATGGTAGGCAAGGAGTGTATATGGTGAAGCTAGGATGATGACGAGTTGTGGCACCGGAGATTGGGCCACCTTCAACATGGAGCTTTGAAGATACTACAAGAGATTTCTACCGCTTCCTAAGGGTACTCTTGCGTAGTCGCACGTTGCAAGGGACGTACCTTGGGGAAAATTTGTGAAATCCACCTTTCACGAGAAGGAGGTCCTGCCACGACGATCCTTAAGAGAATTCACACGTACATGTGTGGACCTTTCTCGCAGCTTCGACAAAGCATAGGTATTATGTGATATTTTTTGATGATTTTTCTCGTAAGTGCCGGATCTTCTTCATGCAGAAGAAGAGCGAGACATACTCAAAGTTCTGTGAGTTCAAGGCACTGGTTGAGAAAGAATCGGGGAAGCACGTGAAGGCTCTAAGGAGCGACAATGGTGGTGAATTCGTCTCTGGCGAATTTAAGGACTTTTGCAGCAAAAAAGGAATTCGAAGAGAGCTCATAACACCTCATAACCCACAGCAGAACGGGGTTGCTGAGCGGAAGAACAGAACGATCGTGGGTGTTGCACGGGCAATGTTGCATGATCAGGGCCTACCCATTCACTTGTGGGAGGAGGCATGCAATACTGCAGTATATGTGCAGAACCGCTGTCCTCACAGGATACTTGGCATGAGTACACCCGAGGAGGCGTTTTCTGGTAAGAGGCCTGATATTTCCCATTTGAGGATTTTTGGTTCACCTGTTTACATTCATGTGACGAAGGATGCCAGGAAGAAGCTGGAGCCGACTGCAGAAGTTGGGATATTTGTGGGGTACATCGATATGCCCCACAACTATCGTGTGTATTTGCCAGACAGTCGCAAGATTGTTGTGCGACGGGATATCAAATTTCATGAGGAGAAAGTCATGAAGTGTTCGCTTGAGAGGGAGCCACACTTGCATGCAGATGAGGAGCTATTAGTTCTTAAGGATGAGTCTCCGGATGTGGATCAGCCACAAGATGAGGTTCATGGAGTGGAAGAGATCACTCAAGCAGCGCCAACCATTAGAGGGCGAAAGTGCACTACAGAAGCTGAGCGATTGGCTCAAGATGCAGAGAAGGTTGTAGGAGCACCTACATCACAATGCAGATAGAGACAGTCACCTGAACCGTATACTGGATACATGTCTCTTATGAGAAAGTGTATCATGATAGAGCCATCCTCTTTCGAGGAAGCTGTGGATGACCCTGCATGGGTAGATTCCATGGTGGAAGAGTATGATTCGATTGTTAGAAAGAGTGCATGGGAGATTGTCCCGAGACCGAAGGGGAAATCACTGGTGGGTTTGAGATGGATCTACAAAGTGAAGCGGGCAGCTGACAGGAGTGTGGAGAAGTATAAGGCAAGATTTTTTGCCTGAGGCTTTTCACAGATTGAGGGGATCGATTATGAGGAGACCTTTGCACCTGTCGCAAGGTATTCTTCCATACGGACGATCCTAGCTCTCTCAGCGCAGATGGGGTGGCACATCCATCAGATGGATGTGAAGACTGCGTTCCTCAACGGAGTCATTGAGGAGAAGGTGTACATAGAGCAACCCGAAGGTTTCGAGATCTTCAGCAGCGAGTCGCATGTGTGCAGGCTCAAGAGAGCGATGTATGGGTTGAAACAAGCACCTCGTGCTTGGTACACACAGATAGACAGTTATTTCATTGGGCTTGGATTCTCCAAGAGTGAGGCGGATCCTAACCTATACCAAATTGTGGTGGAGGGTAAGTTGCTGATCATTGTACTTTATGTAGATGATTTGATTTTGACCGGTGATGAAATATTGATACTCTCATGCAAGGACGATCTTGCAAAAGAGTTTTAGATGAAGGACTTGGGCCTTCTTCATTATTTCCTGGGATTGGAAATTTGGCAATGCAGTGATGGAATGTTTGTTTCTCAGGGTAAGTATGCTCGGGAGATACTGGAGAGGTTCAACATGCATGGCCGCAAGCCTGTTGACACTCCTCTTCCTGGTGGTTGGAGGAAGGAGGATGCTACTTCAGCGGAGGTAGTGGATGCCACTGTCTATCGACAGTTGGTGGGGTCGCTTATGTATCTGGTCAATACACGACCCGATATATGCTATGCCGTTAACCAACTTTCGCAAGCTATGGTTAAGCCTACCAAGCTCTTCTGGAAGGCAGGAAAGCATGTATTGAGATATCTCGCAGGCACATCAAAGATATGGATTATGTACGTACAAGAGATGAGTTGAGGTGCATGGCTTCACTTGACGAGATTTATCATATCAAGGATGAAAAGTGTGGAAGGTCATGTTACTTTCATACATTCCTACGAAGGATCAAGATGCTGATATCTTGACGAAGGCGCTCACCAAGAGAAAATTCGAATACCACAGGGGCAGGATAGGGGTTGCAGATAATCCTTATCTTGTTGAGAGGGAGTGTTGAGATTGCAACAAGATGAGGAGCTTAGTGGAAAGAAGTCGCCTTCACTAAGTGGGCCCGCAGGCTATTTTGGCGCAAAGTCTATTTTTAGACTATGTCTATTTTTAGACATATGGATCATGTTCTATGAGTTGCAGGATGCTATTTGTGGATGGTTGGTCAAGTCGGAAAAAAATAGATGGACTTCTATTTTTAGACATATTGGGCGGAATCTATTTTTAGATTTCTAGTCTAAAATTAGATATGTCGAATATTATTAGCTCTTAATAATATTTGGACTCTAAACATTATCTTATTCTCTTGGAGCACTTCAGTTAAGTGCACAGATGTGGCACAGGAGCTGACAAAATGAATTACGCTATTCCTAAGGGTTAAGTGGAGCTATTGCATGGATACTTCAGTTAGAACTCATGTGACAGAGTTTGGTGGAGTTGATTGAGGAAGTTAGTGGAGTTGTATTCATTTTAACTAATCTAAACATAGTTGAGCTATTTGTATTTAGTTTAACTAATTGATACAATTAGTGAGAGTGGTGTGAATTAATTATTAATTAATTCACTAATTATAAACTCATTAATCAACTAAAGAATGCATCAGTTAACTTTAGTGCATGGACAGTTTCAGTGGAGACCAGTGCAGAAATAGGTGAAAGAGCAGGTTAACTATCAGTTGTGACTATATTTTTGCTATTTGCAACACACAGATAGGTGGAGAAGCCCATGAGGATTGCGCAGTACAAGCCAGGTGGTTTATCTATTTAATGAAGCCATTCCATAGCATTGAAAACGCAATAGAGGCTGGCTATCAAGTGGAAAAAGATTGGAGCATGTGTTTTGCTAGATCTAGCTTGATAGTGTGTAGCAATTGAGGGTGTGCATGAGAGCTTGTGAGGAGCTTTTGTACTATGATTGTTACATGATATCCATGACATATAATATACAGATAGTTGGGGTTTTCAGCTTTAATCTTTCCCATTAAATACTGTGTTCATATGTGTGATTGTTTGTGGTTTTAATGTATGCATGCAATTGATTTTATTTCCACACGTGATGATCAATGGTAGAAGAGATTCTGTATTATGCATGAAGCTAAAATAGTGTGTGATCAGGAGAATCTCGGTGAATAATATATCAGTTATTCAAATTTCTACATCACTGAATGATGTGCTTTTTGTTTGTCCTGCAAGGAATGGATTGGCTGGAGCTTGACAAAGGTGACCAGGGTTGCCAGTGAAAATATTATTACAACTGAGAAAACTTAAAATTACATTAGATTTATACATAAAGATGAAATACTCTATTTTTCTTCAAAACAAAGTTTTGAAGAAAAATACATTATTAAGCATATGATGATGAAGTTTTTAGTACTGAAACCTTATTTTAAACTCCTCATGTGCCTGCTGACCATTATTGGGCATTCTGAAGACCTTATTAATGAAACCCTAGACCTAATGACACTAAAACCCTAAAAATGACTCTTTGCAAACTATGAGACCAAAAGTGACTGCAAACGATTTTAATGAACAAAAATAGGCCAGCAGGTAAAGAACATGAGGGACATGAGCAACAAGCCATTGCTGTCAGATGATCCATGCTCCTAATGGAATGCAGCTGACTGAGTGAGACACCTAATATGCAATGCAGCAAGAGAAATTTGATCACTGACGGAGGGATGAAGATACCGACACTAACATTAGGGAATTCATTTCTTGCTCTCTAATAATTTTTTGGATTGTCTATTTTCTTGAATGATTTAGATCAATTAGTATCAATAATGATTTATTGCTAGCCCTGCATATTGTTACCTCTAAAGTACTTTGTTCTTGAAATCATCTTTTGAAGCAGATTTCCCTATATTTTTTCAAATAAGTTTGTCTTAACCATGCTATTTGCATTTACTTAGCTAAAATTGTCTCAAGGAAATTTCATAGCTATCACTGCGGATGTTAGGGTTTTATCTCCTTCTACAGTTATAGTTACTTGTGCAACTTAAATGTTTTTCCTGCTCTTGATGATAAAATCCATGAAAGATTAAATAATTTCTTTCCTTTCTATGTTTTATCTTAATGTTGTATTGGTCGATTATCTGCTTTCAGTCTGAAATCAAATGGATTAGGTGTTGCTTAACCCTTTGAATCTCTTGCTATTCTCATAAATCTTCTAACTCCCTCAGTTTAACAAGTATATAAAGGATTCTATTTCTGCCCTTTATTAGCTTGTTGTTATGAAGTTTAATGTCCATCTCATGATCCTTCACAACCTTAAAGATCCACCAACCAAGTTAAATTGCCCTGCAAATGCTCTTGAAACCATTGATGAACTCATTCATGACCTTGTTTGACTCCATTGCCCAATGACTTAACAATCTTCCTTGGTTTCTATCTAAATCTATCTGAGCATCATACCCAACCAAAAACAATCAAAATACCATGCATTTAACATCTAGCCTAAAATCAACCCTAATCAACAAACAAGTTCACATCTTTGCACCTACTAGAGAGATCCCTCTCCAAATCTAGGAAGGCTAGGTCCTAGGATTCCAAAGATTGGTTTGATGTTACCCTATACCTTTGTATCTCAATCAATCTATCATATTACGGGGAGCTAACACAGGGAGCGAAAAGGGAAACCCAAAATCAAGCAATGGGATAATATGGTAAGTAAGCTAAAAGGTAAGTTTTAGCCGAAGGATTATCAAATAAACCTGTTTAGACAATTGCAAAATTTAAGGCAGAAAGGGATGACAATTAATGAATATAATGAAGAATTTTATAAGCTGAGTATTAGATTTGGCCATGTTGAAGATGATCTAGAAAAGGTAGCTAGGTATATAAATGGGTTGAGATACGAGATAGAGGATGAGACCAGCTTATTAAATTTGAGGACAATTGAAGATGCTTATCAAGCAGCCTTGAGGGCAGAAGAAAAACTGTTGCGCAAAAAAAATTAGAGAAATAAAGGAAAGAGTTTGACAAAATAAGGGGGAACATTTGAATCCATATTTCATAACTCTCAGAATGAGGCAGGGAGTGCGAGCAATAGATCACCACAAAGAGGATATTCTGGCCGCAGAAGGTTCGTGCCCAGAGGCAAAGGCCGAGGAAGAGATGTTTGGTTCTTTGCATGTGGTGAATGGGGATATGTGCAATGGGATTTTCCTCACAATAGATCAGCAACTCACCGCAATGTGAACGTTTAACACTGTTACCGATGAAATAGGTAACCGCACTGTTACCTACTTTTTTTTGGCAGCATAAAAAGCACCCGATTTTGAAAAGTGGTGATGCAGAATCACCTTTTTTTTTTTTAGCACATTTTTGACACTCTAATATTTTTATTTATGAAGTATGAATATTTGTTTTAAAATGTTAGAGATTTTCATGCTAATTTTGAAACGTATTGATGCAGTATCAACCTTTTTTTTTTAGAGCGGTGATTTTCATGTTGGTAATAAAACACAAAACTTAGATAAATATCTATATATATATATAAACAATAAAAAAAAACCAATAAAAATGTAAAAATAAATAAAATTAACTCGTAAAAATAAAAAATTTAAACAAATATAAATAAATAAAACAAAAAAAAAACAAAATATTCGGAAATTATATCAAAAGAAATGACAAAATTTGAAAAAAAAAACACATAATTTAAAGAAAAAAACAAAAATTAACCCAAAAAAAAAAAAAAAAAAAAAAAAAACATCAAAAACATTTTTTTTCAAGTTATTAAAAAAAACCATATAATTAAAAAAAAAATTTAAATAGAAAATTTAAAAATAATATATTAAAAAAAAATACAAATTTTAAAATTATAAAAAAAAACAAATTAAAAAAAAAAAAAAAACAAAATTTAAAATTGAAAAAGAAAATTAAAATAAAAGAATTAAAAAAAAAAAAAAAACAACTATCATTTAAAAACAAAAAAAATGAAAAAAACCGCGTGCAAACAATTAAAAAACAAATATCCATAAATTAAATGTTTTTTTTTTTTTTAAAATGAAACAATTTATATTTTTTAAAAATGAAAAACTAAATAAACTAAAAGATTAAAAAAAAAAAATAAAAAAATAAAAATTTAATAAATTTAATAAACAAATTTTAAATTTTAAAAATAATTAATCTAAAATATTAAATTTAAAAACAAGATTTAAAAAAAAAAAACAAAAAAAACAAAAAAAAAATTTAAAATAAAAAATTTGAATTAAAAAATAATAATTTTAAATTTTTTGAATTAAAAAAAAAAAAAAAAGATCGTGGTGGCGCCGCCAATCGGCCTCCCGCCAAGGTGGCGGCAGAGGGGAGTTTCAGTTTCTTCCGAAGCGAGCGGCCAGGGAAGGGTTGCATGCAACCCCCCCACCGCCCGGCGGCCGGCCTCCGCCGCCACCTGGGCGGGAGGCCGATTCCGGGAATCGCCCTCCCACCGGGGGAGGGCGATTCCCGGAATCGGCCTCCCGTTGCGAGAGGGCGATTCCCAGAACCACCCTCAGGGCGATTCTTGAAATTGGCCTCCTACCACGGGAGGCCGATTCTTGGAATCGCCCTCCCGCTGCGGGAGGTCGATTATTCCCGGAATCGGCCTCCCGTCGCGAGAGGGCGATTCCCGAAATCGGCGTCAGGGCGATTCCCAGAATCGACCTCCTGCTGCGGGAGGGCGATTCCTGGAATCGGCCTCTCGCAGCGGGAAGGCGATTCTCGGAATCGGCCTCCCGTGGCGGCAGGGCGATTCCCGGAATCGGCCTCCCGCGGCAGCAGGGCGATTCCCGGAATCGGCCTCCCGTGACGGGAGGGCGATTCCCGGAATCGGCCTCCCGCGGCAGCAGGGCGATTCCCGGAATCGGCCTCCCGTGACGGGAGGGCGATTCCCGGAATCGGCCTCCCGTCGCGAGAGGGCGATTCCCGGAATCGGCCTCCTGCCGAGGGTGATTCTCGGAATCGGCCTCCCGCCCAGCGGCCAACCTCCGCCGCCACCTGGGCGGGAGGCCGATTGGTGGCGCCACCATGATCAAAAAATTCTTTTTTTTTTTTTTAATATTTATTTTTTTTTAATTTGATTTTTTATTTATTTATTTATTTTTTTAATTCAAAAAATTTAAATAACTTTTTTCTTTTCTTTTTTTAAATTTAATTTTTATATTTGAAATTTAATTTGTTTTAATTTGTTTTGTTTTTTTTTTAATTTTTAATTTTTTTATTTTATTCATTTTTTTGTTTTTGAATTATTTTTTCTAAATTTTGTTAATAATTTTTATTAAATTTTGTATTTTTTTTATTTAATTGATTTTTATTTTTTTTCATATATATATTTTTTCTATTATTAAATTTTATGTTTAATTTTTTCATTTAATTTTTTAAAATTTAGTAAATTTTGTATTTTTTTTTTTAATTTATTTGAATTTAATACCTTTTTTTTTTATTATTATTATTTTTATTACATAAAATTTTTATATATTTTTTTTATCTCAATTAAAATTGTGTATTTAAAATTAGATTTTTTTTTTAATTAAACTTAATATTTTCAAATTAATTTGTTTTTTATATTCTTTTTTATTTAATTTTTTTTTTTTCAAATTTTCAATTTTAATTGATTTTTAAAGTTTTTTAACTTTTTTATTTTAACAATGTTTTTTTTTTTTCAAAATTTATTTGTTTATTCATTTATTTATTAAAATTTAATATTTTTTTTTAAATTTAATTTGTTATTTGAATATTAAATTTTTTTTTTTAAATTTATTAAAATCTAATATATATATTTTTAATTTAAGTTCATATATATATATATATATATATATATATATATATATATATTATTTTTTATAATTTAAATTTAATTTATTTTTTAAAATCTATTTGTTTTTTTAATATATATTTTTTTAAATTTAATATTTTCATTGTATTTTATTTTTCATTTTATATTTTTAATTAATTTTTAATTTTTTTACTTTTACTTTCAATAATGTTTTTTTTTTTTTTTTAATTTACATTTTCTTTTTCTTTTTCAAATTTAATTTCTATATTTTATTTTTTATAATTTCTATCTTTTTTTAACTTGTTTTTTTTTTTTTAATTTAATATTTTTATTTTGTTTTTATTTTTATTTTTTTATTTCTATATATTTTGAAATTTTAATCTTTATTTTTTTTTTCTTAAATTTTAGGTTTTTTTTAATGTTTGAATTAAAATTTTTATTTTGTTTTTATTTTTTATTTTTTATTCCTATATTTTTAAATTTTAAGCTTTAAAATGTTTTTATCTTTTTAATTTATTTTTCTTAAATTTTAGGTTTTTTTTTTTAATGTTGAATTTTAAAAATTAAAAAATGTTATTTCTATTTTTTAAAAATGTCAAAAATATGACACAAATTTTTTTTTGTTATTCCATCAGCAGTTTTGTTTTGAGGGTGTTTTTTTCAATCCTTTTTTCAAGAAACAATTTTGTTTTTAGCATAATTATATAAAATGTTGAAATTTGACCTTAAAAAAAAACCAAGTGCGTTCTGGAATACACTTTTTTTGTTTTTGGGGTGTTTTTTCATGTTTTTTGAGTCTTTTTGGGCTAGAGTTCCCGTTTTGAGGTCAGGTTACCTATTTCATCGGTAACAGTGTTGTTTCTGAAACCAAGGAGGAGATTCCTCAGACTGCAGCCAAAGAGGAGCCACCTTAAGCCAGAGAATCCTTGTTGTTGAGAAGGGTACTACTTAAAGAAGTTAAAGAAGCCAAAGAACCAGCTCAAAGAAGGAATCTATTCAGAACTATATGTAAGTCAAAGGGTAAGTGTTGCAAATTAGTAATTGATAGCGGTAGCACTGATAACCTTGTTTCTACAGAGATGGTGGACAAGTTGAAGTTGGAGAGAATAGTACACCTCACTCCTTATAAAGTATCGTGGCTTTAGAAAGGCCACCAAATTATTGTAACTTAACAATGTAAAGTTGAATTTCAGATTGGTACTTATAAGGAAATGCCGATGGATGTATGTCACATATTGCTAGGGAGACCCTGGTAGTTTGACCAAAATGGCATACACGATGGTAGAAGAAACACTTATACTTTTGAGAAAGGTGGGAACAAGCATACAATGCTACCATTGAAAGTTGAAGCTAACGAAGAAGCACCTAGAAATAGCATTATGTTGATGGGTGGGAAGACCCTATTGTAGGAAGATGAGAAGGGTAAGGAGATGCATTTTGCTAGTGTTGGAAAACCCAAGGTAATTTTAAATTATACAAATTTAGAATATTTACCTGAAGAAATTTAGAATCTATTGAATGATTTTTTTGATATTACTGTGGATGAGTTGCTGAATAAGTTACCACCCACCAGGAGTATTAGTCACCATATTGATCAAATACCTGGAGCCAGTTTGCTGAATAAAGCAGCCTACAGGTTAACACCGTGATGTAGGGGCATTAGGCACAATAAAATACTTTGTATTTTTAAATAGATATAGGGGGGTCTCATGTTTTTTCTTTCTCATGTAATTATTAATATTTGAGTAATTTTAAACTAAATATAGAGAGAAAATTGTAAATGTCTCCAAATTATTGGAGAACATGAGAGAAGTCGATTAGTTGGAGTGTGAAGAGTCAGTTCATCTAGGGATTAGGCTAAATTTAGGACATGGAGGGATTCCAAGAGTTTTGTTGAGCGTTAAGAGAAGATGAATCGAATTATTATTAACTTTCATAAATAAGCCTTTGTGGTATTGAGCAAAGAGACCTGCATAGACCTGGAGAGATCTGGGGAGACAGAGTAAGAGGCAGAGGGGCCATCGAATTGAAGATTTGGCCAAGATAGGAAGCTTGTAAGTGAACTCATCTGAATATAAGAATGGATTTGTTTCAGTACTACATGAGTATTATTTGATTTAATTTCGGTGTGATTGGGCTTTTAATTCCAGTAAACAATTGTATGAGCAATGTGGAATGTAACCTCTGTAATTTGGGTTTTAAATGCCTTCTGTGTGTCGTTGGAGAAATCGGCGTTCATGCTATTTTGCAGTAGAAGACTGAGTCGGGAGGTTTTTCTCTCTATATCTAATAAAATTGTGAACTTGTTGATATCTGTGTGTTATTGTCAATCCCCGGGGGATTCCACTTTAGTGAGTTAATCTGGTTTTGTATATGCTGTGGAGAGACTGATTTCCTTTAAGATATAGTCTCTGTTAAATTAGATATGCACTTATTCTGGGTGAAGAAGTCTTGTTCGCATCAGGTATCAATTCTGATGTCGAATTGAGTTATATAAGAGTTAGTGGGGTTCGTAAGAATCGATACCTACCTTGATGGGAGGTTTTAAATTGGAACCGCTGAGTTTATGAAGAACGCTACTTGGGCACCTGACATTAAATATGTTTGAAGTAGCGTAGAGGCTTTGTTTGCTGGAGCAATACAGTTGGAGATCAACTCATAGTATCAGGACGGAAGGGTGAGTCGAAAGAGCGGAATTCGGAATCAAAACACTATTCAAATACCGGACTTGCTAGAAGATGGTTTCGGAGGAGAATACCACTGGTCTCGCATAAGATTTGGGCCAAGAGTGGTTTCCAAAAATAAAACCCGATCCAGTTAAATCGTGCCACATCGTCGAGACAATACCACTCATATTGCGTAAATTTCATGTGTTAACCTTCGGCCCTGGAAAAAATGCGATATCTATCTGGCTCGTTCGATCTAGAGAGCAACTGATCCAAGGGTAATCACGCGATGAAGTTGCATGAGGGTTAGCTCAAGGTATGGGCCAGCGTTTGATTGTTATTTATTAAATAATCAGGATATAAATGTGTGGGCCAGCGTTGGTTAAGTGGTTATGCCGAAAGGTTAATAGGTGTTAACATTATAGCCTTATGGCTTTTTAATGTATTGAGTTAAGAATTGAATAGTGGGTGTGCGTGGCCCGAAAGAAATAGGCATTGATTTGAGCATTGCTTAAGTGGTTGTGCCGAGGTTTAATTAGGCCCTCAGATGAATTAATATCATAAACTCGAAGCTTGGATGGGTGTATAACGGGTTTGAATTATTTATTCATAATACTTTAATACTATGGTCGGGGAAGTTAATCTCCATTTACAAGCCAAGTATTATACTTCCAAAGGAGCTGAGTTGGATTATTTATAAAGGCGCGGACATTGTCTAAAGGACTTTAGAGGTTATCATTTATTTCATTTATCAAATTCGTGGAATTTAATTAAAGAAATGGGAAGAATAAGTTGAAGAGACTCCTTGGTGAAAGTAAACAAAGCGAGAAGAGAGACCATGGGTGTGTGTATCCATATGCACTAGATGATAAAATATTGTGGGTTTATAACCATAGGAATTGTAATTTAATATCTCAAATCCCAGATTTGAGATATTAAAGTTTCCGCGCTTACTTATTTAAATGGCCAGTCCAGCCCATAAATTATTGGGAATTTGCCAAGCCTTGAGTTTAATTGGGGCATTTTATTTGGATGCAATCTTATATGCACATAAAGAGAGGAAATTGTGGGTAAGTAGGGGTACCCCGTTATCACACCGCCGAAAAATGCCGAAGCTGGAAGACAAGTGCAAGAGTTGATGGATAAAGGGTTCATCAGAGGAAGCCTTAATACATGTACTGTACCAACAATACTCAGTCCAAAGGAAGAAGGTGAATGGCACATGAGCACAGATTCTCGAGCCATAAATAAAATCACCATTAGGTTGATGAATGAAGTTTTGGAGGAATATGCAGTCTCTAAAGAAGAGTTGAAAATTAATCCGAAGAAAATCCAAGCAGTTGTAAATTGGCTAACTCCTAGAAGCATATTTGAGGGAGATGTCAAAAGTCGATGGCAGGAATGCAGTAGCAAAGACAAACAGAGAGCAGATATGAGGAGGCGAAAAAATTAATTCCAAGTGGGTGACTTAGTCATGTATTGCAGATTTTTACCTACACCAAGAACCAGAAGAAGAACCACAAGGAGACGCCATAACAGAAGAAAGCCCAAAGCAGGAAAAAGGGAAAAGAGAGTGTCAACGAAAACGAGGAGCCAAACTTATTATCAGTATTTGGTCAAGCAGAAGGGACAGCCGGTGGAAGACGCCAGTCGGATGAATGAAGCAGAGCTACAGAAGTTGGGAACTGATTAAAAAATACTACAAGATCAGTTTTCTTCCATGGGAGTTTGATGCAGGAGCATCAAGGACCTAGCCAACAATGTGACATCTTGGTCACATGTTGTGGCTAAATTGAAGTAAAATAGACTTAGGAGTAGTATAATTAATTATTTTATTAAATTTGTTATTTATTTATGGAACATTGTTAGTTTGTTTTGTATTTAAATAAATTTGGAATAATTTTAGCAATTGGTTTCTTTCCCTGCGTGGAATAGAGACAATATAAGAGTAGGTGCTTGAAAATATGGAGGCATTGATTTGTTGAAGAATTATATTCTGAGAAAGATAAGCTTCATACATTTGTATAAATAAGAGTGCATGAAAGGGAGAGTAGAGAATGTGAGTTAGAGATTGTAATTGCAAAGGGGCAGCTAATGATTATTAGCCCATGCAGTAGTTTGTTTGATTGGAAATTTTATTGTCAATTTCTTTCTGAGTTTATGAATATATATATATATATATATATATATATATGAAAACACAGGTATGATATGTATAAGCAATGGTGAATTCCAGAGTCTGCGTTTCTAGCGTAACAGGAATTGGGAAATATATATATGAATTGAACTGTGCATTAGCATTGAATGGATGCAGCGTTACATTTGAAGGGCCAACATTGAAGGTAGTAGCAGCATTAAATGGACGCAACATTACATTTGAAGAGCCAACGTTGAAGGTAGTAGCAGCATTACATTTGTATTGAACTAGAGTTGGTTGTGTTATCACCCTAGTAATTCTTAGGTCGTGGGATTTTGGTTTATAGTTAAAGAAAACTAGGGGTAACCAATAACCTCTTTTAGAATTCAAGATCTAGCCTTCCTGAGTTCCAGAGAGGGATCTCTCCTTAAGATTTAACTTTGTTTTGTAATGGATTTTAGGCTAGCTATGAGTGGAAAATTTGGTTTGATTTTTTGAATGTTGGTAGGAATAAAGACTACAAGGGAAACCATAGAAAGATCTACCTAACCATTGGGAAATGGGGTCAAATTTATAGCAAACAAGACTAGAAAACTAAGGTCAAAAGAAAAAATATACTAAGGGCAAGACAGATGATCTTCAGAGGGTTTGAAAAGGCTATTTTGATGAAGTGGTATGATGTGGACTAAGGGCAGTTAAGAATCCTTAGATCACAGAAAAGGAAGAGGGAAATTGAGGTCAAATGAGACTAAAGAGAAATTAAGAATTCTAAATTTTGGAAATCAGCAAAAAACATAAACATGAAAACTAGTAAGAACATAGAGCGTTTTACACTGATTCTGTAATACCTTTCCTAGTTATTCACTTAAGATGGAAAATAACACAAGATGTATGAATGAAAATTAAAGAAATAAACAATGAAAACTGGAAGATACAATATTCATCTGATCAGCACGAGGATCGTTAGTTGTGATGTCTATTTGCTTTAGTTTCCAGCCTGCTGCTTCAACTTAACTCACATAAAATCCCAATGTTTCAACAAAAAAGTCTATAGTAGTCTTGATAATTTTATTCCACCCCAAAATACTTCGAAGAACGAAGTATTTATACAATTAAATTGTTTACAAAATATCTCAAAGTTTGAGAGAATATCTCAAGAGAAAATAGGAATTATTACATAAGAAGAGGGACTGCTGCAAAATAGATGGGCAAGCTGTCCTCTTTTACAAGAAAAATAGAACAGTTTATCTAATCAAACAAATTATTTGTCTTGTTGGAAGTATTGTTGGCACTTGGGACAATATATTGTGGAAGATGACTTGTAGCATACTCCTCCTTTTTCACGTTCTGATCTGATACTCTTTCACTCTGTTTCTTCACTGTTTACTGTTGTAAATTAAAAATAACTAACAGTAACTTCTTGTTTTTACTGATACACTTCAACCACTGATACTCTTTTAACCACTGATTTTTCATCTTGAAATATTTTGACTGCAAATTTTTATAGTAAATAAGTGAATTCCTGCCACTGCTATGCACTAGAAATTTTCATAATCTTTAGTTTCCTGTGACTTTCGTCTGCCTATGTATACTTAGAAAAATTGGGCTTGACCATGGAAATATGTTTAATCTCATTTTGCAAAAAGAACAAGTTTTCAAAATATTCCAAAATGACTTTACCAATAGGAGACCCTTGTGGTAAAGGTTTGTTGACCTGCTCTTTGGCATAAGCCCTGATTTTGTTATCATAATCATTCTGTGGCATCAAATTTTCATTTAATGCATGAATATCTGGTAAGCCTGCTTGTGATAATACTGTGTATTTGGCCCAAAATCTTGTGATTTCCAAGTTCATATCCTTGCACATGTCCTCCAAATTATTCATCATATTTCTTTTATTCGGGACTTTCTTGATTTGTAATATACTTTCAGTTCTATCCTGAATTTTTAGCTCTTCAAGGTCTTCTTCGTGTTTTCTATTCAGAAATGTGATAAGCTTCATGGATTGAGCAGGCTTATCAACCAGTTCTTCTTTTGTCTTTTGTATTTCTATTTGGGCTGCTTTGAGTAACTCTTTTTGTTCATAAATAATTTGGATTGAGGGCCATTGCAAATGTATACCCTGAATGATATTATTCCAAAGATAATTCTTAATGTAAGATACCTGCTCAGTAAGATTAACCTGTTGTTGAAGAATCTTAACCTGTTCTTGCAATCTGTTGGCTCCTTGCTCATGTCCTTTGGATGTAATTAAGGCATCTCTGATAGATATTTCAAAATTTTTGATAGTGCCTTTTAAGTTGATTATTTCTTTATCTTTTATGGACATGTCTTCCATAGCCTTGACTATGGCAATTGTTTCTCCTGTTGGATTTACCTGTGATGTTGATGAAGAAGTGGCAGAGATGTCTTTAGAAGTAATTGACACTGCAGTTGCCAATACTTATTTCGGTGCCAAATGTTCTGCCAATGTTGAGGGAATAGCTGTACTTACAGTTGGAATAACTGTGGGAATGGAAAATTCCTGAGCTTTCTTCAAACTTTCATTTTCTTGCATTAAAGATTCTATTTGATTTTCCATTTCTTTTATCTGGGCAGTTGTTTTCAAAACAAGTTGCATAGTTTCCTCTTTCTCTGTTTTTTCCTGAAGAACTTCTTTTTCCCGAGGGTGCTCACTCTGTGGCAATTTAAGCTGTTTTCTTAAGGCTACAATATCATCATTCTTCTGCCTTATCAATTTTCTAGCAACTTCAGTGTTAGAAGGATCTGCTTCTGTTTCAATTACTAAATCTTCTAAGGATTTTATCCTCAAATCCTTGGCATGTAATGATGCTTTATCCAATTTCATTTGAGTTTGCAAGTTGGATACAGTCTTTTGGAGCATGGTAGCACTCATTATTTTACTTACTACCTTTGAATATAGCATTTCTGATGCACTCCTGTGGAACTCTATCTGATCTAGTTCATGAATAGTATCAGCATTTACTGCAAATTCTGTCTTTCTATAGTCTGAGGCTGATTTTGGATGTGCCACCACTGGTTGGAGGAAATACATGATCATTTTGTTGGTTGAGTAATCAAATATTGTTACTAGTTTGTCCATATCTCCTGGTTTTTCCTTCAGAAGTTTATAATAAAATTCATTCTTGATTTCTTCATTCTTCTCCCTGATTTTCTTAAACCTCTTCTGAATATTAGAATCAGTTTCTTTAGTTGTTTTAGAAGAAGAGGGAGCTTTTGTATCCATTTCCACTTCAACCATCTCTTTACCTTTACCCTGTGCTTGTACCTGTTCATTCTAAATTTCCCGGAGTGTTTCATTAACAATCATGGTGGCTTCATCATATGTTTGCTGGTCATTAGTATCATCCACATCTATGACTCCTTATTTTTCTAGATTAGTAATTTTGGCCTTTTTACTGTAGACTGTTTTAAATTTATTTTCAATTATTGTCTCGGCCAAATATCCTTCTTCTTTCCTCGGTATTTTATTGGATACCTCTGCTGATTGGTTAACTATAACCACCTGTGTACTGTCCATTTATTTTCTTGTAGATTATCTGTTTGTATCTCCTGATCATCATCAATTAAAGTATTTGCAACCCATTCCAATTGATTGGCATATTTTTCAATTATTGGCTTTGATTCATGTAGAAATGGGGTTAACATGCATTTTACCCTGAGGTTGCTTAGAATACCATGAGGGTCATAGCTCCAGTAAAATCTTTTCTGAAACTTGAATGCTGATAGTTTGCTGGTTACCTGCTTCAATGCATCTCTGTTGTTAACTATGAAAGAGCCAATTTGACTTTTCAATTTGAATTGAGCTTTCTTTTTGGATGCTATAAAGTTTACACCATCAGCATTTAGAATTTGTCTTAAGTATTCCAAATCAAATATCCTTGTGGTTAGAAACTTTGGTAATTTGTATGGAGCCAAAATTGCACCATACACTCTAATTTCTGTATGATTTTTATATAAATACCAATCACCCACTTTAAATTTTTCAGAAAACTGTAAAATCCTTTTGATCTCTTCATTTATTATTGGTGGTTCTGCTTTATCCAACAAACTAATGGCAAGTCTGATAAAAAAATCATTAAAATCACTGTAACTATACTCACTGCCGTTTTTTTCAGAAGAGAGGTCCAAAATATTACTGAAAGTGGTTTTCCCTCCATATCCATCTTCTGTAATGCAAAGGGAAAATTATCTGCTTGAGAGAACAAGAAGAGATGTAACAGATATGAAGTATATCTGAACACTCCTTCATCAGGTAATTTTATTAGCTGATAATGAATATTGTCAGTAATAAATTTGGCAAAGTCAAATACCAACTCTGGCTGCTGTCCAGGAGACAAAGTGGAGAGGAAGCCTAAGATGGAGGCATGTTTATGAGGTTTCAGACCTCATGTTCTAGGGGTTATCTGATTCTTAGTCATTTTTGAAGAAACTAAACAGGATTAAATTGTTTGTTCAGCTCTTTATGGAAGTAGACAGTCAATTAAGTTGTTTTGGGAAAAACTCGAAATCTGGGCGAGGGTTTTATGAGGAAAAAGCATATTTGTATAGTGCAGAAGGTGGGAAAGGGGTTTGCAATGGTTTCTTCAGTAATTCAAAGGTGTTTTAACCGCAGGAATATCTTTTGGATGGTTAAAATTCTTAATTAGGAAGTGGCAAATTTTGGAAAAAATTTGACAGGGTTTCCCCTGTTTCTTCAAGTTTTAAGTACTCTCATATGAGTACTTTTGGCTTTTAATTTCAAATTAATTTGATTTTGTTCTTATAAATTTGAAATTTGTAGGCTTGGATTACTAATAAATACCTTTGAATAGGTATTTTTGTGGTCGAACAGGATTGCAGGTGGTACCAGTCTTCAAACTGGTTGCATTGGTTTGATATAAGGAACTGGGAGTCGTCGGTAGTAACTGTTCAGAGTGGAAATGATTTTTGGATGGCGAATTATTTCGAAATTAGCTCAGAAAAGGTGTCTGTGATCAATTCTCAGAGGGAGAGGGTGCACTGGTATGGAAAACGATAAATAACTAAGGTTAAAACTTTAGTTTTTATGGATCATGTAGAGTTACATTAATTGCAGGTCAAGTTGACATGGCGAGAGCGGGTTTTCGTTTGAAAGAAAAAACCGATAATGGTTTTCGCATTGCTTTCGAGTGGTAACTGGCTTTTAGCTTTAGCAATGCGATCCAATATAATTAGGACACGTAGCGGGCGGTGGTTTCACAAAACAACTCATTTCGCAAAATTTTTTGGCAACTTCACCCGATCACTTTAGAAATGCGATATGGGATCCGCGCCGTCAGATGTGGTGGAGTGGAGCGAATGGATGAGATGCATCAGAAAGATGCGGGGAAATAAGGTGGGACCAGGTACTATGATCTGCGTTGTTGATTCGGTGAGTGGAGATCGACGGTTTAAATTTGATCTGATAGGAAATGGTGGGGGCGGGGAAGGATTTATCGGGTTTATTTCTAACCGTCGGATGAAAGGGATTAGGATGATCGGAGGGTCAGGACTGAATGTGAGGGGGTAGGACTTTGGTTTAATATTAACCATTGATTTTGATCGGGATGATCGGATGGTTGAGGTTAAACCCGATGGTGAGGAAAGGTTTTAACAAGGTTTCAACTTTTTGTACAAAATGTGAAATTTCATACAACGAGAAACATGGGTAAGGTCAAATTTTAACCTTGGGTAAATCTTGTGCGGGAGGGAAGGTAAATGTATTATGCAGAGGTTTTGGTTTAAATGGAAATAAAGCATTGGTAAAGGATTTTTATTTTTCATTTGATACATCACATTCCAATAACTTTTCCTTTGTATTTTATTATATAGTTATTTAAACCAATTAGGCTAAATAACTATAGGGGAAAGGGGAAATATTTTTATAGGTAGTTTTGTGTCAAAGGGGTAACTTTGGGATGTTTTTCAACATGTGCTTAATATCTTTGACACAAAAGCATATATTAAATGGGTTTTTGGGATATTAAATAAAAGGGAACTATATTAATAGGACTAGGATAATTGATGAGTTAATAAAATATGTTAGGTGTTAATATGAAAATGGAAAAGTGAATACTCAAAACATACAATTATAACCAAGAAAAGTGAAGATCAAAGAAAAATTGCATTTATGATAATTTCATCACTTCTACTTAGGATAAAATGCCATGTTGAGGGTTTTATACTTCATAAGATGTAGGAAGTTAATCAAATGGGGATTAAAACATCATTAAGAAAAAATGAGGTTTTTACTTATGATTTTTCCTCGTAAATGAATGCATGAATAGAAAATGATGTGATTTGTGGGATTAATATAGACACTTAACATTTTCAAGTAATCAACCATAGAGCCTTGGGTCCGGTCCCAACAGAAGTCAAGGAAATGCCTTGAGCCTTTCTGACTGATAGTTTAGAATGATAAATGGCTATGGGGAAGGGAAGTTATTTATTAGCAGCCCTGGTGAATAATATTTACAATGATTTTTCTCACCTTCTTCTACCTACCCAATTTTAACTGCTAACATTTTTTCTTCCATTTTGATTAGGTGCATTTGAGCTAGCAATCTTTACAACATTTATTCTTTCTGAAAGCAATAAAACTTATCTAATTCTACACTTATCTCATCCATGAATCCAGATTAAACTGTTGGATTCCCTTATTCTCTACCTAACTACTGAATTGTCATGATTAAACTGTATGACAATTCTTTATTCTCTATCTACAACAAGTAAAATTGAAACATGACAAGTCAAGATTAAACTGTTTAACTCATCATGGATTATGGCATTTATTGACACTCTGCCATAATCAACTACAAAAGGTAAAAGTAGTGGCATTTGGGCTTGCACACTTTCATGTTTTATTCATCTTTTTCTTTTGGGGTCTATTATTTTTTCTAAGTCCTTTGATTGTTCTTTTAGGAATTTTTACCCTTTTTTTTATTTTTATTTTTATTTTTTACAAAATATGGGAACACAACTTGCATAAGGCAAAGTATGTACATATTTACAAGATTACCATCAATCAAGTCAAAATTATGAATCCTATATTTATAGGTTTCTAACATCGGCTTCACTTGGGGATGGCATTTCCTGGTGGAATGTCAAGAACTCTAAGATCAGTAACCTTCATCTTTGACCTTGGTGATCCTGTAATTGTCTTCTGTTTTTCTGCAACAATTCATATTTATGACATATTATACTGCAAATCTTATGGCCTTCTCTTCAGGCTTCAACTTTGTAGATAAAATCTCCAATCCAATCTACACACTAGCAATGAATATTTACAATGATAAAGTAAATCAATCTAACTGTTGAGTGACTCTAAAGAATAGTAGTGTTTCAACATCCTTCCATTCACTGGTCCTTCTTGAAGTTCAGTTCCATCCAAATTCCTGATGAAAAAGGAATTAATACCTCTATAACCATATATCACATAGGGTCCTTACCATATAAAGTCAAACTTTCCATGTTTTCATTTATCTTCTCTTCGTGAGTCCCGTCTCAAAACTTGATCTCCTATGAAAAAATCATCTTCTTTAACCCTTTTATCAAAAATATTTTTGATTTTATCATGTAAAACTTGTGATTTTTCATAAACTTCTTCCCTAGTTTGTTGGAGATGTATGGTTTCATTGATTCTTCTTTGAATATGATTTGTTTCCACCTATGATTCCTAGATAATCTTCATGACTAGAGCACCCAAGGAAGAAGGGAAAATTGCATTTGTTCTATAAAAAATCTAATAAGGTGAAGTTCCAATAGACTTTTTTGTGGTAAGTCTATCAGCCCATAGGGCATAGACCAGATTTTTGTTCCATGTATTTTTGTTGTCTTGGAGTAATTTTTTGATGATATTGATTAAGATTTTGTTTGATGATTTGGCGAAACCATTACCTTGGGGATAATATGTTGTGGAATGACCTAAGGTAATATGGTATTTATGACAAAAAGAAAACATTTTCTTGGATTTGAATGCTGCTGCATTGTCAGTAATAATCTTATGTGGGCATCCAAATCTTGATAAAATATTACTTTCTATAAATGAGATTATAACTAAATCAGTGGTTTTCCTAGTAGGAATGGCTTCTATCCACTTGGTAAAGTAATCTGTAGCAATTAAAATCCATTTATTTTGGCCTGAAGAGGGAGGATGGATTTCACCAATGAAATCTAACCCCCATAGTTGAAATGGTTTCTCAGTTGATATAGGCTTAAGAGGTAAAGGAAATAGTTTTGTTTTCCCTTCAAAAATTTGGCATTTGTGGCAAAAGGTGACAAATTTTTTAACATTAGAAAATAAATTTGGCCAGTAAAAACTAGCTTTCAATATTTTTTCAACTGTACTCTTCCAATATAGGTGGCCTCCATAGTCACCTGCATGAAATTCCTCAAGAATTTTTTCAGCCTCAGATTTTAATAAACAATTTAGTAAAATCCCAATATTTTCTTTCCAGTAAAGTGCATTGTTTAAGATATAAAACCTCATTGCTTTATGTTTGATGAATCTTGCTTTGGTTTTAGTTAGCCCAGGAGGAGCTTGTAAATGTGTTAGTACAAAGATAATATCAGAGTACCATGGTGAGTCTAGATAGGCCTCACTAATCAATGGAGTCGCCATCTCTTCCTGGTCATCTATTTGTGCAATGAAATTGATGTCTAAAGCATTGCAATTTGATTCAATCGTCAATCTGGCTAAACCCTGTCCTTTAATGAGCTTAGTTGGTTTGATTTCCAGATCGTACTCAAGGATAGTGGCTATCCACTTTCCTCTCCTACTATCAAGTCCATCTTGTGTCAGAATATCTTTAATTACTGCATTGGGGACATATGCAATGATGTGTGAATGAAGTATATACACTCTGAAATCCTTGATGGCTTTAACCAGGGCTAAAGCCTATTTTTCCATTATATTATACTTCAGAGGTGCATCTCTGAGGGCTTTACTAAAGAATGCAATGGGCTGTTCAAAACCTTGATTATTTTTCTGTAGAAGAACTGCAACTATGGTGTGTTCAGATGCAAAGGAAAAGATTATGAAATCTTTTGTATAATCTAGGCTGATGAGGACTGGTGCTTTTTTCAAGGCCTATTTTATGGATTTGAAAGATTGTTTGGCTTTTATTTTCCATTTTATTGCAGAGTCCTTTTTAAGCATATTATTAAGATCTTTTATGATTTCAGCCAGATTAGAGATAATTCTTCTTCGAAAATTGATTTTACCCAAGAATTCTTGAAGTTCCTTTATGTTTCTTGGTGGTTGAATGTTCAAAATAGCTTCAATTCTTGCAGGGTCTATTCTAATGCCTTCTTTGGAGATTATGTGACCAAACAGTTTTCCTTCTTCTAGTCCGAAAAGAGTCTTTTTAGGATTAAGGGATATACCATATTTTCTACACTTGATAAATACTTGTCTCAGGTGATCTAAGTGTTCATCATTTGTTTTTGAAAAGACAATAATATCATCAAGATAAATAACTAAAAATTCATGAATCTCCTTAGCAAAGGAAATATCCATTGCCCTCTGAAAAGTAGCTCCTGCATTTTTCAATCCAAAAGGAATTTTCACGTACATGAAAGTGCCCCAAGGAGTAGTAAATGAAGTTTTAGTTTGATCATATTTATGAACTAGAATTTTATTATAACCAGAGAAGCCATCTAGCAAAGAAATTCTTGATTAACTTGCCACCCTCTGCAAAATATGATCCATTTTAGGCAAGGGGTAATTGTCTTTCAAGGAAGCTTTATTGAGATTTCTAAAGTCTATACACAGTCGAATTTCTCTTGTTTTCTTTCTAGTGGGCACTAAATTAGATACCTAATCAGAATATATGACTGGTGTAATTATTTGTGCATCAAACATTCTCTTAAATTCTTTCTCGATTAAAGGTAACAAGATTGGATTAATCCTTCTTAGTTTTTGTTGAAAAGGTTTTTTATTTTCTTTCAAAGGAATCTTATGTTGAATTATTTCTTTGTTGTAAGTTTTCAAATCTCCGTAACTCCATGCAAAAACATCCTGATTTTCTTTCAAAATTTCTATGTATTTAACCTTTTCTTCTGATGACAAGGATTTTGATAGTTTGATCATTTTTGGTTGTTCATTTGTCCCTAAGTTATACTCTTCTATATCAGACCTGACTGGTTCCATTTTTGTCCTTTTGGGCACATCATTGGAATCAAACAAGTCTTCTAAGGGAGTTAATCCTCTGGGAAAAATGTTATGTTTTAATTCAATCAAATCTGGTTCATCTTCCATCATTTCCTCTATATCTAATTTTTCCAATTCATCTATGTCACTCTGAGTAAATATAGTAGGTCTATCAAAATTATGTACATCTAAATCTTCTAAATCATCTATTTGACAAAAATTTGAATCTATGTTACAAGGTGAATCTATATTACAATCATTATCAATTTGGCAATTTTGAAACTCTCATTCATTGTTCAAAAAGTGATAGATTTTTTCATCTTCTGAGAAAATTTTCTAGTATTTTATGTTATCTAGGACAATAGGTCTGTGTTTGATTTTAGCAGTGTATTTTTGTAATGGTGAAAATGGAAATTTGCATGTGCTGGAAAGGTTGCTAAACAATGGGCCTGCATATTTTGTTTTCTAGGGATTATAGCAAACATGCTTTCTAACAAATCTTCAACCAAATCATGTGTTGTGTCCCTGTATCTGGCCAGTCTAGGATTGTGAACTGAGTATTCTGTGTTTATTTTCTTGATAACTAGCTCTGAATCTCCCATAACCAATATTCTTTGCCCTCGCAATTTTCTAATGATTTGAAGACCTAAGATTAAAGCCTCATATTCAGCCATGTTATTAGTACATTTTAAATTCAATATAAATGCATGTCCTTGGGAATGGCTTGTTTCAATATTGGTAATCCATACACTAGCTCCAACTCTTGATTTATTCACTGATCCATCAAAATCAAAATGCCATAAAGCCTCATGACCAATTTAATCATCCATTATTTTAAGCTTCTTATCAGTGAATTTATTTTGGCTGTTATTATGATCAGAGTTACTGAGAATAAAGGAATCAAGGTCAGTAGGAGTTGAATAGATTGGATAATTGGTAGGTCTTGTAGAAATTTGATGAATAATGATTAATTATCCACCGAGATTATCCTGATCACATATCAATTCGAATTCATATGCAACACATAATCTCTTCCACTCAGATCATCACACATGCGGAAATAAAACAGCGATAGCACATCCAAATCATCATACACATTAACAGGTATGAAGCTTATAGCTGAAAACCACAGCTCTTAGTGTATATTATAATGGAGAAATCATGTAACCAACAAAGTACAATACTCCTCACAAGTACTCGGTACTTTCTCATAAAGTCACACACAATCTAACTCAGTTTTGAACAAGTCTCGGGTTCAAAACTCACTGCTGACTGCCTTGCCTCTATTGCGCAATCATGGCCTGTATATGAAGAGATCCAAGGTTTGAATCCCCTTGGCTTGACTGCGCAATTGTCATGGACAATTCCTCCAGTATAGTTGATCTCATGCCTGGCGATGTAAGCCAACGATAGCTAACTCAACCCTTTCATCACACTCTTTCACTAGTCTCCAGTGTCCATGCCTTTGTGGTGGTGATGTGTTCTTGAGTTGAATAATGAGTTACTAGTGTGAATTAAATAATATTTAATTCACTCACTCATTACTAAGTTTATTAGCTAGTTAAACTAATCTCAACAGTTCATCCTAAGTTAAGTGAACACAACTCCACCATAAATGCACATCAGCTCCACCAAACTTACGCCGCGAAGTCCTAGCGAATTCAACCATGCGCAGACTCCACCTAACTTAGGAATAGCGTAATTCCTCTCTGTCAGATGCCGAGCCACTTCAAGGCTCGGCGAAGTGCTCAGAGAATAAACTTAAGTTTAGAGTCAAATATTATTAAGGGTAAATAATATTTGACTTCCCTATTTTTAGGATAGGCAGTCTAAAAATAGAATTCGACCTATCGACCTATATGTCAAAAAATAGAGTCCCATATATTTTTACCAACATGACCAATACTCCAAGAATAACATACTGCAACCCCTGGACCCTCCCTCTTCATCCATAGACATAGTCTAAAAATAGACTTTGCGCCAAAAATAGCCTGCGGGCCCACTTAGTGAAGGCGACTCCTTTCCACTAAGCTCATCATCTTGTTGCAATCTCAACACTCCCTCTAAACAAGATATGGATTGTCTGCAACCCCTATCCGCTGTGAATTCAGACACTGCCTCTGGTGGTAGCTATATCGTCAGATAATAGGCATCACGATCCTGCGTGGTTTATGCTATGAAAGCCGTGCCAGTTCTCTTGGCAATCTAAACCAACGGTGGTCCATGATATCGCTTGGTTCGGATCTATCATGAAATGCGGATTAGCGAGTTTAATGCAACTGCGGTTATCACGATTAAATCCTTTGTAGGCTCCAAATGCAACCGAACGATCCGACGAGAGGATCTTCCTCATCCAAATAGCCTCGCATACGACGAGCTATTTGCCATGTACTCGGCCTGTGAGGCTGAGTGCCACGGATCTGCTTCCTGCTGTAACCGGAAGCGCGTCGACCCGATGCGCTCACTCCGGATATTGCTCTTCCGGTCCGATTGGCTCTGCCCAATGCGATCCGGTGAACGGAAAGCTTCGCTCCATCCTCCTGTCTGTACCATAGACCGTCTGTACCATAGACCATATCCCGATGTGCCTCTAATATAGCGCAATACATGCTTGCCTTCCTTCCAAAAGAGCTTGGTAGGCTTAACCATAGCTTGCGAAAGCTGGTTAACTGCATAGCATATATCGGGTCGTGTATTGACCAGATACATAAGCGACCCCACCAACTGTCGATAGACAGTGGCATCCACTACCTCCGCTGAAGTAGCATCCTCCTTCCTCCAACCACCGGGAAGAGGAGTGTCAATAGGCTTGCAGCCTTGCATGTTGAACCTCTCCAGAATCTCCCGGGCATACTTGCCCTGAGAAACAAACAGTCCTCCGCTACGTTGCCAAATCTCCAATCCCAGGAAATAATGAAGGATGCCCAAGTCCTTCATCTCAAACTCTCGTGCAAGATCCTCCTTGCATGAAAGTATCAACTACTCATCGCCCGTCAAAATCAGATCATCTACATACAGTACGATGATCAACAGCTTCCCCTCCACCACAATCTGGTACAGGTTAGGATCCGCCTCACTCTTGGAGAATCCAAGCCCGGTGAAGTAGTTGTCTATCCGAGTGTACCAAGCACGAGGTGCTCGCTTCAGCCCATACAGTGCTCTCTTGAGTCGGCACACATGCGACTCACTGCTGAAGATCTCGAAACCTTCAGGCTGCTCTATGTACACCTCCTCCTCAATAACTCCGTTGAGGAACGCAGTCTTCACATCCATCTGATGAATGTGCCACCCCATCTGCGCTGAGAGAGCAAGGATCGTCCGTATGGAAGAGTACCTTGCGACAGGTGCAAGAGTCTCCTCATAGTCAATCCCCTCGATCTGTGAGAAGCCACGGGCGACAAATCTCGCCTTGTACTTCTCCACACTCCCGTCAGCCGCCTGCTTCACCTTGTAGATCCATCGCTAACCTACAACTGATTTCCCAACCGGTCTTGGGACAATCTCCCATGCACTGTTCCTGATGATCGAATCATATTCTTCGATCATGGCATCAACCCATGCGGGTTCCTCCACAGCTTCCTCAAAAGAGGATGGCTCCGTCACAACACATTGACTCACAAGAGCCATGTATCCAGTGTACCGATCCGGTGACTGCCTCTGTCTGCGCTATGTTGTAGGTGGTCCTACAACCTTCTCTGCATCCCGAGCCAGTCGCTCAGCTTCTGTAGTGCGCATGCGCCCTCTGATGGTTGGCGCTGCCTGGGTGGTTTCTTCCACCTCCTGAACCTCCTCTTGTGGCTGATCCACATCCGGAAGCTCCTCCTTAGGAACTAACAGCTCCTCATCTGCATGCAAGTGTAGCTCCCTCTCAAGTGAACACTGCATGGCTTTCTCCTCCTGAAATTTTATATCCCGTCGCACAACAGTCTTGCGACTGTCTGAAAAATACACTCGGTAGTTGTGAGGTGTATCGGTGTACCCCACAAATATTCCAACCTCAGCAGTTGGATCCAGCTTCCTTCTCGCATCCTTCGTCACATGCATGTAGACAGGAGAACCAAAGATCCACAAATGGGAAATATCAGGCCTCTTGCTAGAATAAGCCTCCTACGGTGTACTCATGCCAAGAACCTTGTGAGGACAACGGTTCTGCACATACACTGTTGTATTGCATGCCTCAGCCCACAAGTGAAGGGGTAGGCCCTGATCATGCAACATCGCACGTGCAGCACCCATGATCGTTCTGTTCTTCCGCTCAGCCACCCCATTCTGCTGTGGGTTATGGGGTGCGATGAGCTCTCTCTGAATCCCTTCTGCGCTGCAGAACTCCTTGAATTCAGCCGAGATGAATTCACCACCATTATCACTCCTTAGAGCAGTCACCTTCTTCCCCGACTCCTTCTCGACCAGTGCTTTAAACTCACAGAACTTCGCGAATGTATCGCTCTTCTTCTGCATGAAGAAGATCCAGCACTTTCGAGAGAAATCATCAACAAAGATCACATAATACTTGTGCTTTTCTATCGAAGCAACTGAGAAAGGACCACACACGTCTGTGTGAACTCTCTCAAGGATCGTCGTGGCGCGACTATCCTTCTCGTGAAAGGTGGATTTCACATACTTCCCTAAAGTACACCCCTTGCACTGATCTGACTGCGCAAGAGTGCCCTTAGGAAGCCCAGTAGAAATCTGCTGCAGGATCTTCAAAGCTCCATGGTGAAGGTGGCCCAATCTCCTGTGCCACAGTTTGCCCTCATCATCCCGACTCACCACTTCTCCCGCCTTGCATGCAATTGCTGCGCAGCCATCTACTTGCAACTGATAAAGGTTCTTGGTTCGAACCCCTATCTTCCGGGTCTCTCCAGTAGTCTTACTGCGCAGGAAGGCTTTTCCTTCGCTGAAGACCACATAATACCCCTTATCTTCCAACATCGCCACAGAGATCAAGTTCTTCTTCAATCCAGGTACATGCATGACATCCTTCAACACGAAGGGTTTACCAGACTCCCTCTGAAAGGATATGGTACCGATACCAGTCGCACTGTATCTACCATCAGCGCCCATCTCGATGTGCACACCCAGATCTTTGTCCTCCAGATCTGCGAACAAATCCTTATCTCCCGCCATATGAAATGACGCACCGCTGTCCAAGAACCACACCGATCCCATCACACTTGAAACCAAGCATGCGATCAGTGAAAAGTCAAGCTCGAACTGTGAAGCCAAGGCTTCTCCATCTGCAGATCTTCCCGCTTGCTTGTTTTTCTTCTTCTTTGGACAATTGGTAGCATAATGTCCGTGATCATGGCAGTGAAAACACTTCACTTTTTCCATATCCTGCTTCTTGCCCTTTGCACCGGAATGAGAATTTTTCTTACCCTTCCCCTTCTTTGCTTTGGCAACCAAAGCGCAATTTTCTTCATCAACTCCCTTTGATGAAGATCCATCTCGAGTAGTCCTCCTTATCTCCTCCTGCATGAGATCCGCCCAAAGGCGCTCCCATCCCGGCAGCTTCTCCCGACCATTGACACTATCTTGATATGAGTTCCAAGCCTTCGGAAGACCAAGGAGAGCCAGGTCGACCATGTCCTCATCTTCGACAGTCACCCCCACACTTCCCAGCTCATCTATGCACTGAGTGAACTTCGTGAGGTATTTGGCGATACTGTCGCCTTTCTCCATCTTGATGTTCCTGAGCTTATCTTTGAGCGCCAGCTTCCTTTGGTCACTCTTACTCTGGAATAGATCCGTCAAAGCTTTCCACATTAAATATGGATAAGCCTTTCCATGCAGGCTGGATACAATATGATCCTTGACGCCCTCCAACAGGATCCTTCGACACTTCGCCATCTTCTTTTGCCATGCATCGACTTCAGCAGGATCAGTGGGCTTTTGGACATCTGTATCTATGAACTCCTTGAGACCATTATCTTCTAATACTGCCTCCATGCGATCCTTCCATGCAACATAATTCGAACTGCCTTCAAGAGCATATTCGAGTCGCAAACCGTTGAAAGACATTTTCAACACTGGCACCAAGAAAACAAAACTGCTGCAAAATTCGAATTCCACTTCAAAGCTCAACCGCTCTAGATCTGTGAGAACAAATTATTTCTAGCACAGAGATTGACTGCAAGGGGCATTTACTGGATGTATCACCTTTCAAAGGAAAGGATGGATCCAGAGGCTACCTGGCCCGCATGCAGACTCTGTCTACCGAAATAAGTTTGTAATCACTGTGATGATCAATCTCTGCTTCAATAGCTCCGATACCATGTAGAAATTTGCTGAATAATGATTAATTATCCACCAAGACTATCCTGATCACATACAATTCAAATTTATATGCAACACATAATCTCTTCCACTCAGATCAACTCAGATCATCAAACATGTGGAAATAAAATCAAGCGATAACACATCAAATCATCATACACATTAACACAGTATGTATGGGGAAAGCTTATAGCTGAAAACCCCACAGCTATTGTGTATATTATAATGGAGAAATCATGTAACAAACTCAGTACAATACTCCTCACAAGTACTCGGTACTTTCTCATAAAGTTACACACAAACTAGCTTAGTTTTGAACATGTTACTGGTTCAAAACTCACTGCCAATTGCCTTGCCTCTATTGCGCAATCCAGGCCTGTCTATATAGAGATCCAAGGTTCGAATCTCCTTGGCTTGACAGCGCAATCATCATGGGCAATTCCTCCAAGTGTGGTGCAAATCTCATGCACAACTGATGTCGCCACTGATAGCTAACTCCACCCTTTCATCTGCCTCTTTCACTGGTCTCCACTGAACTGTCCATGCACTGTAGTGAACTGATGTGTTCTTGAGTTGAATAATGAGTTACTAATTAATGAATTAAATAATATTTAATTCACTCCACTCATTACTAGTTGATTAGCTAGTTAAACTAATCTCAACTAGTTCAACTAAGTTAAACCGAACACAACTCCACCATCTATCTCATCAACTCCACCAAACTTCTGCCACTGAAGTCCTAACTGAAGTCAACCATGCATGAGCTCACCAAACCCCTAGGAATAGCGTAATTCCTCTGTCAGATGCATGAGCCACTTCCAAGGCTCGAACTGAAGTGCTCCAAGAGAGTAAACTTAAGTTTAGAGTCCAAATATTATTAAGGGTAAATAATATTTGACTTCCCTATTTTAAGGAGAGGCAGTCTAAAAATAGACTTCGACCTATAGGTCCAAAAAATAGAGGTCCATCTATTTTTACCAACATGACCAATACTCCAAGAATAACATACTGCAATCCCCGGACCATGCTCCATATGTCTAAAAATAGACATAGTCTAAAAATAGACTTTGCGCCAGAATTTGCCTGCGGGCCCACTTAGTGAAGGCGACTTCATTTCACTAAGCTCCATCATCTTGCTGCATTTTCAACAGGTCTGTCAGCATTACTGATCATAGACTTCATTAAGGTTTCTCTATAAAGCTTTTTGGGCTGTCCAAATACTGAGATAGTGGCATAACTCATGTCAAGTTGTAGAGATCCTTGCAACTTTGCTCCCCATGAGCGAGAAAGAAGCATGCCATACTTTGGCGGGATATCAGCTACCACAACATCCATGATCATGCTTTTACCAGGATATTGGACTAATTTTACACACAGATCTTTAATCAATCCTGTGCATTGGACTTTAGATGAATCAAATGAAAACATATCTTTATATGGTCGAGTTATGTCTAGATTCAGAGTTTCCATTATTTCTCTAGGCATTAGGTTGTGGGAAGCTCCAGTATCTAGCATAGTATTATGTAATATCTGATCATGTACAGTAAGACTTAAATAAAATGGAGGTACTGACCCATCTGAATGCTTACCATCTACATTTGGACCAAATATTAATTCAGGTCTATCCTCACTCATATTAATTGTATCCTCATTTTCATTTACATTCAATGTTTCAGTAATAATAGATCTATACAAGTCATTTTTAGCCAATTCTACTAAGGGAACAACGATATTTAACTTGGATATTTCAGATTGCATGTTAAATGTTGACTGAGATTTGATGGCTTGAATTATTTCATCTTTTGGAACTGTGGTTTGTGATGATTTTTCTTGTGTTTCAACAGTTTTACCTTTGGATTGAGGTTTTCTCTTGTCTTCTGTTTGAGTTTCCTGGTTTCTGCTATCTTTGATTGTTTTTTCAGGAATAGTTTGAGTATTAGCAGATGCTTTATCAGATTTGGAATTCTCAGCAGAAGATTTAGGATTGGATGATTTTGAGTTAGGTGGATTCATTTTTGGATCATTAACTGTTTCTAAATTGGTGGTTTTTGTGGTATTAGCCTTTTGGGCATCTTTAGAGGATTGAGCCACCTCATCAGTGATATCTACAATCTTTGGACTATGTTTTTTTTAGGACTGGGTGGGTTTGAATTTTGTTTATTTTCTCAAGGAAGAATCTGGAAAAAAATTGTTTTGGGAGCCTCAATATTCTTTTTGTTTTGGCTTTATTGGGTTGGCGCATTGCTTTTTATAGTAGGCTCATTGGTTTTCTTGCTCCTAAGGTTATATTGACTATGAATTTCATTGATTGCGAAATCATAACCTTGCTTATAATCGAAGGATTCACTAGATTTCACTTTGAACTGTTGTATCTCAAAGAGTTCTTGGTCCTCCTGTGTGAGGAAAATTGTATTGTTTTAATATATCCCCACAACTATGTTGATGTCTTCCTCATCCTCAACATTGTTTTGTGAACTCTCTGCAAAGTTTTCTTGGAATTGGGGTCTTATATTCTGATATGGGGAGGGTTCTTTACCTTTCCCAGGATTGTTGTTTTCCCTGTAGTTGGGATTCCTGATTTGGGATTGATTCTCCCATTGTGGTTTTATTTCAATGTGGTCTAGTCTCTCAACTATTTTTTCTAATGTTTTGTTAATAAAATCAAATTTACCATCTAAGTTTGAAGCTTCTTATTTGATAGTAACCCTCTTCTCATTTCTCATTCTGGCTTTTTTGGCAAGGATATTGATTTCTACTCCAACAACATTTAGTTGCATTTGTTCTAAGGTATCTGCATCCCTTTCTATAAGTTGATAGGCCATGTCTACATAAAAACAATCAGGGAATTTGAGTAGCACGGAATATGGAGTGGGTTTAAGGTCTGCAGGAATGGAATTGTAAATACTGTTGTATCTGGTGCAAAAGTCTTGGATAAACTCATTGGGGGCTCTTTTAACAACATCAAACTCAGATAATATTTGTAAGGGATTTTTCTTCTTTTCCCATTTATTTAGGAATGCTCTATGGAATGCAGCTAAGTCTGCTATAGTACCAGCACCTAAATTTCTAAACCATGTTTTTACTTCTCCAGATAGGCTTTGTGCAAATAACCTCATTTTGACATCAGACTCATCTATCTCATAAATTTCCCAAAAATAATTCATTCTAGTGATATGTTGTTGTGCAGTAATTTGTAAAAAATTATCAAACAATGGGATGTCCTTTTGGTAATTTTGGGGCATGTCATGGAGATTTTGAGGTAAGTCCAAGGGAGCATATCTGGCTGCCATGGCTTGGATTCTTGCTAAACTGGGAGGTACAATAGTAGTTGTAGGGATAGTTCTGATTACAACAGTGGATTTACTTGAAGAGCTTGGAAAAGGAGATGAAAAATAAGTAGTATGGCTAGGGCTTATGGTGGTGGTTGTAACAGATTTAGTGAATGATGGAAATACTACTTTAGGCTACAAGGGAAGCTCAGGGATGAATGGATCTGTGGATGAACTAGCTGTGGATTGAGAATAAGATGAATATATGATCCTAGGCTGCAAAGGCAACTCAGGACTAAAATGCTCCGGGGGTGAACTGATAGTCGAATCCGTAAATGAGGTGGCAACATACAGAGTAGAATCTGTTGCTGGGAAGATCGTGGTGTATAATTGAGAAACTGGAGGTTTAAATTGAGAAAAAAAATTGGCTAACTTTATAGCTTCATAAATGTATTTAACTTTTGTGACACTTACCCTTTTTACTGGACTTTGACTTTCAGTTTTGTCTGATTTAATAGGTGCTGAAATAATTTTTTGTTTCTCATTCACAAAAGAAGTAAAAACAGGATCTAAAATAGTTTCCTTTAAATCAGTTTTAGACTTGGTTCTAAATAAATATTTTTCAAACTTCAAATCAAATTCAATGTCTGATAAGCTTACTAATTCTTTGGGTAAAGAATCAACTCTTTTCAGGGGGACTTCAGTTTCTGAACTATCAGTTTGTTTCTTCTTCTTTCCTATCTAGTCTGGATTGTCTACTATATCAGCAGAGTTAGGATCAGGGTTGGATCTAGTATAATAGACTTTCTTTGGAGCTAGAATTATTATTGTGTAAATACCCACAACCTTTAAACTTAATCTTAAAGTAGGAAAGATATGTTTAACAATATTCCTTCAAGATTAAACTTAAAACTGGAGAGTGGTTAGGTCCCCAGTATGGCCGCCAGTATGTTATCACCCTAGCAATTCTTAGGTTGTGGGATTTTGGTTTATAGTTAAAGAAAACCAACGATAAATAAGAACCTCTTTTAGAATTCAAGATCTAGCCTTCCTGAGTTCCAGAGAGGGATCTCTCCTTAAGATTTAGCTTTGTTTTGTAATGGATTTTGGGCAAGCTATGAGTGGACAATTTGGTTTTATTTTTTGAATGTTGGTGGAATAAAGACTATAATGGAAACCATAGAAATATATACCTAACCATTGGGAAATGGGGTCAAATTTATAGCAAACAAGACTAGAAAACTAAGGTCAAAAGAGAAAATATACTAAGGGAAAGATAAATGATCTTCAGAGGGTTTGAAAAGGCTATTTTGATGAAGTGGTATGATCTGGACTAAGAGCAGTTAAGAATCTTTAGATCACAGAAAATGAAGAGGGAAATTGAGGTCAAACGAGACTAAAGATAAATTAAGAATTCTAAAGTCTAGAAATCAGCAGAAAACATAAACATGAAAACTAGTAAGAACAAAGAGCTTTTTACACTGATTCTATAATACCTTTCCTAGTTATTCACTTAAGATGGAAAATAACACAAGATGTATGAATGAAACTTAAAGAAATAAACAATGAAAACTGGAAGATACAATACTCATCTGATCAGCACGAGGATCATTAGTTATGATGTCTATTTGCTTCAGTTTCCAGCCTGCTGCTTCAAATTAACTCACATAAAATCCCAATGTTTCAACAAAAAATTCTATAGTAGTCTTGATAATTTTATTCCACCCCAAAATACTTCGAAGAATGAAGTATTTATACAAGTAAATTGTTTACAAAATATCTCAAAGTTTGAGAGAATATCTCAAGAGAAAATAGGAATTATTACATAAGAAGAGGGAAAACTGAAAAATAGATGGGCAAGCTGTCCTCTTTTACAAGAAAAATATAACAGTTTATCTAATCAAACAAATTATTTGTCTTGTTGGAAGTATTGCTGGCACTTGGGACAATATATTGTGGAAGATGACTTGTAGCATACTCCTCCTTTTTCACGTTCTGATATGATACTCTTTCACTTTGTTTCTTCACTGTTTACTGCTGTAAATTAAAAATAACTAACAGTAACTTCTTGTTTTTACTGATACACTTTGACCACGGATACTCTTTTAACCACTGATTTTTCATCTTGAAATATTTTGACTGCAAATTTTTATAGTAAATCAATGAATTCCTGCCACTTCTCTGCACTGGGAATTTTCATACTCTTTAGTTTCTTGTAACTTTTGTTTGCCTCTATATACTTAGAAAAAATGGGCTTGACCATGAAAATATGTTTAATCTCATTTTGCAAAAAGAACAAGTTTTCAAAATATTCCAAAATGACTTTACCAGTAGGAGACCCTTGTGGTAAAGGTTTGTTGACCTGCTCTTTGGCATAAGCCCTAATTTTGTTATCATAATCATTCTGTGGCATCAAATTTTCATTTAATGCATGAATATCTGGTAAGCCTGCTTGTGATAATACTGTGTATTTGGCCCAAAATCTTGTGATTGCCAAGTTCATATCCTTGCACCTGTCCTCCAAATTATTCATCATATTTCTTTTATTCAGGACTTTCTTGATTTGTAATATAATTTCAGTTCTATCTTGAATTTTTAGCTCTTCAAGCTCTTCTCTGTGTTTTCTATTCAGAAATGTGATAAGCTTCATGGCTTGAGCGGGCTTATCAACTAGTTCTTCTTTTGTTTTTTATATTTCTATTTGGGCTACTTTGAGTAACTCTTTTTGTTCATAAATAATTTTGATTGAGGGCCATTGCAAATGTATACCCTGAATGATATTATTCCAAAGATAATTCTTAATGTAAGATACCTGCTCAGTAAGATTAACCTGTTGTTGAATAATCTTAACCTGTTCCTACAATCTGTTGGCTCCTTGCTCATGTCCTTTGGATGTAATTAAGGCATCTTTGTTAGATGTTTCAAGATTTTTGATAGTGCCTTTTAAGTTGAATATTTCTTTATCTTTTATGGAAATGTATTCCATAGCCTTGACTATGGAAATTGTTTCTCTTGTTGGATTTACCTGTGATGTTGATGAAGAAGTGGCAGATATGTCTTTAGAAGTAATTGACACTGAGTTGCAAATACTCCTTCCGGTGCCAAATGTTCTGCCAATGTTGAGGGAATAGCTGTACTTACTGTTGGAATAACTGTGGGAATGGAAACTTCCTAAGATTTCTTCAAACTTTCATTTTCTTTCATTAAAGATTCTATTTGATTTTCCATTTATTTTATCTGGTTAGTCATTTTCAGAACAAGTTGCATAGTTTCCTCTTTCTCTGTTTTTTCTTGAAGAACTTCTTTTGCCTGAGGGTGCTCACTCTATGGTAATTTAAGTTGTTTTCTTAAGGCTGCAATATCATCATTCTTCTACCTTATCAATTTTCTAGCAACTTCAGTGTTAAAAGGATCTGCTCCTGTTTCAATTACTAAATATTCTAAGGATTTTATCCTTAAATCCTTGGCATGTAATGATGCTTTATCCAATTTCATTTGAGTTTGCAAGTTGGATACAGTCTTTTGGAGAATGGTAGCACTCATTGTTTTGCTTACTACCTTTGAATATAGAATTTCTGATGCCCTCCTGTGGAACTCTATCTGATCTAGTTCATGAATAGTATCAACATTTACTACAAATTCTGTCTTTCTATAGTCTGAGGCTGATTTTGGATGTGCTACCACTGGTTGGAGAAAAGACATGATCATTTTGTTGGTTGAGTAATCAAATGTTGTTACTAGTCTGTCCTTATCTCCTGGTTTTTCCTTCAGAATTTTATAATAAAATTCATTCTTGATTTCTTCATTCTTCTCCATGATTTGCTTGAACCTCTTCTGAATATCAAAATTAGTTTCTTCAGTTGTTTTAGAAGAAGAGGGAGCTTCTGTATCCATTTCCACTTCAACCATCTCTTTGCCTTTACCCTGTGCTTGTACCTATTCATTCTGAATTTCCTGGAGTGTTTCATTAACATTCATGGTGGCTTCATCATATGTTTGCTGGTCATTAGTATCATCCACATCTATGACTCCTTATTTTTCTAGATTAGTAATTTTGGCCTTTTTACTGTAGAATTTTTTAAATGTGTTTTCAATCATTGTCTCGGCCAAATATCCTTCTTCTTTCCTCGGTCTTTTATTAGATACCTCTATTGATTGGTTAACTGTAACCACCTGTGTACTGTTCATTTGATTTTCCGATAGATTATGTATTTGTATCTCCTGATCATCATCAATTAAAGTATTTGCAACCCATTCCAATTGATTGGCATATTTTTCAATTATTGGCTTTGATTCATGTAGAAATGGGGTTAACTTGCATTTGACCCTGAGGTTGCTCAGAATACAATGAGGGTCATAGATCCAGTAAAATCTTTCCTGAAACTTGAATACTGATAGTTTGTTGGTTACCTCCTTCAAGGCATCTCTGCTGTTAACTATGAAAGAGCCAATTTGACTTTTTAATTTGAATTGAGCTTTCTTTTTGGATGCTATAAAGTTTACAGCATCAACATTTAGAATTTTTCTTAAGTATTCCAAAGCAAAGATCCTTGTGGTTAGAAACTTTGGTAGTTTGTATGGAGCCAAAATTGCACCATACACTCTAATTTCTGTATGATTTTTATATAAATACCAATCACCCACTTTACAGTTTTCAGAAAACTATAAAATCCTTTTGATCTCTTAATTTATTATTCGTGGTTCTGCTTTATCCAACAAACTGGTGGCAGGTCTGATAAAAAATTCATTAAAATCATTGTAACTGTACTCACTGCTACTTTTTATCAGAAGAGAGGTCCAAAATATTACTGAAAGTGGTTTTCCCTCCATATCCATCTTCTGTAATGCAAAGGGAAAATTATCTGCTTGAGAGAACAAGAAGAGATGTAAAAAATATGAAGTATATCTGAACAATCCTTCATCGGGTAATTTTATTAGCTGATAATGAATATTGTCAGCAATAAATTTGGCAAAGTCAAAGACCAACTCTGGCTGTTGTCTTGGAGACAAAGTGGAGAGGAAGCCTAAGATGGAGGCATGTTTATGAGGTTTAGGACCTCCTGTTCTAGGGGTTATCTTCTTCTTAGTCATTTTTTAAGAAACTAAACAATATTAAACTGTTTTTTCAGCTCTTTATGGAAGTAGACGGTCAATTAAGCTGATTTGGGAAAATATCGGAATCTGGGCAAGGGTTTTATGAGGAAAAAGAAGATTTGTACAGTGCAGAAGGTGGGAAAGGGGTTTGCAATGGTTTCTTCAGTAATTCAAAGGTGTTTTAACCGCAGGAATATCTTTTGGATGGTTAAAATTCTTAATTAGGAAGCGGAAAATTTTGGAAAAATTTTGACAGGGTTTTCCATGTTTCTTCAAGTTTTAAGTACTCTCAGATGAGTACTTTTGGCTTTTAATTTCAAATTAATTTGATTTTTTTCTTAGAAATTTGAAATTTGCAAGCTTGGATTACTGATAAATACCTTTGAACATGTATTTTTGCGGTCGAACAGGATTGCAGGTGGTACCAGTCTTCAAACTGGTTGCATTGGTTTGATATAAGGCACTGGGAGTCGTCGGTAGTAACTGTTCATAGTGGAAATGATTTTTGGATGGCGAATTATTTCGAAATTAGCTCATCGAAGGTGTCTGTGATCAATTCTCAAAGGGAGAGGGTGCACAGGTATGGAAAACGATAAAGAACTAAGGTTAAAAATTTAGTTTTTATGGATCATGCGGAGTATTAATTGCAGGTCAAGTTGACATGGCGGGAGCGGGTTTTCATTTGAAAGCAAAATTGGTAATGGTTTTCGCATTGCTTTCGAGTGGCAACTAGTTTTTAGCTTTAGCAATGCGATCCAATATAATTAGGACAAGTACTGGGTGGTGGTTTCACAAAACAACTCATTTCGCAAATTTTTTTGGCAACTTCACCCGATCACTGTAGAAATGCAATATGGGATCCGCGCTGTCAGATGTGGTGGAGTGGAGTGAAAGGCTAAGATGCATCAGAAAGATGCAGGGAAATAAGGTGGGACCAGGTACTATGATCTGCGTCCTTGATTCGGTGAGTGGAGATCGACGATTTAAATTTGATCTGATAGGAAATGGTGGGGGTGGGGAAGGAATTATCGGGTTTATTTCTGACCGTCCAATGAAAGGCATTAGGATGATCAGAGGGTCAGGACTGAATGCGAGGGGGTAGGACTTGGGTTTAATATTAACCATTTATTTTTATCGGGATGATCGGATGGTTGAGGTTAAACCCGATGGTGAGGAAAGGTTCTAACAAGGTTTAAACCAAGGTTTCAACTATTTGTACAAAATGTGAAATTTCATACAACGGGAAAGAGGGGTAAGGTCAAATTTTAACCTCAGGTAAAGCTTGTGTAGGAGGGAAGGTAAATGTATTATGCAGAGGTTTTAGTTTAAAAGGCAATAAAGCATCGGTAAAGGATTTTTATTTTTCATTTGATACATCACATTCCGATAACTTTTCCTTTGTATTTTATTACATAGTTATTTCAAACCAATTAGGCTAAATAACTATAGGGGAAAGGGGAAATATTTTTATGGGTAGTTTTGTGTCAAAGGGGTAACTTCAGATGTTTTTCAACATGTGCTTAATATCTTTGACACAAAAGCATATATTAAATGGGTTTTTGGGATATTAAATAAAAGGGAACTATATTAATAGGACTAGGATAATTGATGAGTTAATAAAATATGTTAGGTGTTAATATGAAAATGGAAAAGTGAATACTCAAAACATACAATTATAACCAAGAAAAGTGAAGATCAAAGAAAAATTGCATTTATGATAATTTCATCACTTCTACTTAGGATAAAATGCCATGTTGAGGGTTTTATACTTCATAAGATGTAGGAAGTTAATCAAATGGGGATTAAAACATCATTAAGTAAAAATGAGGTTTTTACTTATGAATTTTCCTGGTAAATGAATGTATGAATAGAAAATGATGTGATTTGTGGGATTAATATAGACACTTAACATTTTCAACTAATTAGCCATAGAGCCTTGGGTCCGATCCCAACAGAAGTCAAGGAAATGCCTTGATCCTTTCTAACTGATAGTTTAGAATGATAAATGGCTATGGGGAAGGGAAGTTAGTTATTAGCAGCCCTGGTGAATAATATTTACAATGATGCTTCTCACCTTCTTCTACCTACCCAATTTTAACTGCTAACATTTTTTCTTCCATTTTTATTAGGTGCATTTGAGCTAGCAACCTTTACAACATTTATTCTTTCTGAAAGCAATAAAACTTATCTAATTCTACACTTATCTCATCCATGAATCCAGATTAAACTATTGGATTCAATTATTCTCTACCTAACTACTGAATTGTCATGATTAAACTGTATGACAATTCTTTATTCTCTATCTACAACAAGTAAAATTGAAACATGACAAGTCAAGATTAAACTGTTTAACTCATCATGGATTATGGCATTTATTGACACTCTGCCATAATCAACTGCAAAAGGTAAAAGTAGTGGCATTTAGGCTTGCACACTTTCATGTTTTATTCATCTTTTTATTTTGGGGTCTATTTTTTTTTCTAAGTCCTTTGATTGTTCTTTTAGGACTTTTTACCTTCTTCTTTTTTTTGATTTTTTTTTTAATTTTTTACAAAATATGGGAACACAACTTGCATAAGGCAAAGTATGTACATATTTACAAGACTACCATCAGTCAAGTCAAAATTATGAATCCTATATTTTTAGGTTACTAACTGGGTGACAGCGTTAAGTACCAATGAGCTGAGGGGATTAACGTCAAGAGACAGCGTAGATGAAAGAAAACAGAATCATTGGCATGATAAAACTACAACTAAAGGAAAAACCGCAGGTAATATTTATTTAAATTTTTCATTTGATGGGATGTTTAATGTGGCCAATCATTTCAAACATAACGCAGAGTTATGTTGTCTACCACCGATTCTGTAATCAATATGTAACGGGTTTTTCATTCCATTATTACATATAAATAGAAATTCTTACCTGCAATGGGATTCACAGCTGTGAAATGAAGTTATATAATAAAACAACGATGCAATAAATTTCACTAGTATATGTAATTAATGGACATGGAATTTAAAGCTGCAAAATAAGAAGCAAGGGACAATTAATATATCTTGTCACTGAAGAGATTGATTCTAGGACTTAGTAAAGTTAGCACATTTGCTACAATTGGTTGTTTCTACATCAATAAGGAAGCCCCTGAGAGTTTCAACACTCACGGTGCAATAACAGGGCTCACCACGTTTTCGTGCATTGCTAGGGAGGTGTCTAGTATATGCTTTGACTTTGTTTTTAACATTATTTTCTGCTTTCTTTTCTTTTCAATTCATTTCAGAAATATTGAAAAAAATACAAAAATATTTGATTTTCATGCCTCGTAGGACTAGGAATACTCAAATACAAACCTTACCTAAAACCCCCTCATCACCTCATGGTCATCCTTCACTCTTCTTCAGTGGCAGTGAGATTGAACCCCCTTTAAGAGAGCCTTCTGAATGTTTTGAGGATGCTATTGGGGAAGAAGAATAAGACCTTGTTTCAACTGAGGGACCTGCTTCACCTATCTTAGCCATGGTTGGGATCCAGAGAGCCTTTCCCATAAAGAGGCAGATGGGGAAACTAATATGAAGAACATTATCCCCTCAGCTCTTCCACACTTCCATGGACTTACCTTTGAGGACCCTGACACATTCATGTTTGAATTTTTTGTTGTTTGTAGGAATTATGACTATACATCTAATGATCAAAAGTCGAAGCTATTCCCATCCACCCTTAAGAATGCATCCTTGCGCTGGTTCATGGGTCTACCTAGGGATATCATCACTACCTGGGAAAATATGGAAGAAACCTTCAGCAACAAATACAAACACTACCGTAGGTCCAAGCAAACTAAGGATGAGATCTTTAAGATAACTCTAGGACCTGATGAATCCCTAGAGGACTATGAAGAGAGGTTTCAACTAAATTATAAGAGATCCAACTATACTCTTGATTCTGACTCACTTAAACTTATACTTATTAGAGGATCGATGAAGAGATGATAGAAACCTTGAATATGTTAACATGAGGAGATATCTACCAACAACCCTATGAAACAATCAAGACTGTCTTCTGGAACCATTCTAGGGCATTTAGGAAGAAGGGAAGAGCTAGCCAAAGTACATACAATACCCCTTCCTCTTCCACCTTCATAAAACATGAGATTGGAAACAAGCTAGAGGACTTCAAGAGTGACATGCTACACACCTTTTCTTTGCAAATGGACACAATGAAAGTCAAAAGGAAGCAAGAGGAAGTAGAGAGAGCCTTGGCCATATTTTGTCCTAGATGTACCAGGAAGCAACCAAGAAATGAATGTCCATTGAATTTCATAGAGGTTTGCTTAGTCTGTGAGGAGAATCATGCCATAGAAAATTTCCCCTACTTACCTAAACTTAAGGTTGTAGATCAAGGCGGGGAAGCAATGCCAGAGAAACTTTGTTTCATCAACCAGAGAAGGCCTCAAGGCCCTCAGCCATACTAACAAGGTATGAAAGGTGCACCTTACACTTACTATCACAACAATCAGAGTGCACCCATGAAACCTTCGTACACCCCCACTCTCCCATCCATGTCTATACCTCCTATTTGGCCTTACAACCCTTCTTATCATCCTCAGCCAATAAACCAACCATTACAGTAGTATGTTCCACACCAGCCTCAATGGAACAATCCATCCGAAGGGTGGAGGCCTAAAAACAATCAACCACCTACTCTAATTCCTCCACCCCAACCTCATCCTCAACCTCAGCTTACTCATGCTACTCCACCTAGACTACCTATACCTGCATAGCCCAATTCGAACCTGAAAAACAGACAGGCACAGTAGGCTCCCAGTGGAGAAACATCTTATCCAGCTTATGATGTGGAGATACATGAGGTTAACCTTAGGTTGGGAATATTACTCCCAGACAACCATCCTCTACCTCCACCTGTAGAGGTTGAGGAGGAAAAGGAAGAAGGTAACACTCAGATCCAATTGCCTCCTTTTCTTGAGCGCTTTGTCCACCCTAGTCAACACATCCCAGAGGAGATTGAACTCTTGGGATAATTGGAGAAATTGTGTGTAAATATACCACTTCTACGGGCCATTAAGGATGTCCCTATCTACAATAGGCCCATCAAATAAAAGTGATTCAAGAAACCTAGGAGAAGAAAAAGAGATACCCCCACCATCAATGTGGTAGGACAACTGTCTGACCTAATGTTGGGAAGGGTGATATTTCCAAAGTACCTGGACCTTGGTAGTACAGTTGTTAATGTGCATGTAAATGGTGTCATAGTCCCCAACACTCTGATTGATCTAGGGGCTGCCATCAATTTCATGACCAAGGAAACTATGTTGAAACTTAATCTCCAAGGGACTTCAAGGAAAACCACATTAGTTCTGCAACTTGCAAATTGATCCACAATAACTTCGGAAGGAATTTTTGAGGATGTCATGGTTACCATTGAATCTTGGGAGTATCCTACATATTTCTGTGTCCTAAAACCAAAAACCAAGTTTAATGGGTATCCTCTCATCTTAACGAGACCTTGGTTAGCCAGCGCAAATGCTTATATTAGCTGTCGAGCCGGAAACATGACTATAAAAATTGGACCTTTGTCTAAAAAACTAGTGCTATATCCTCTAGCCTAGCCTTCCATTGATCATGAACTCCCTACATGGTTTGAGGATGAAGAATGTGAGTTATATAACACTGCCCCTATGTGTACCATAGATGTTATTCTTAGAGGGGGGTAGCTTGATGAAGATGAACTCATTGAGAATGTTATTCAAAACCAGTCCTCCACTAACATTCCGCTTGAAACTGTAATCAAAGAGTTTGAAAGCCAACCTTGGATGGAAGTGCACTCAGTTGATTCAACCTCTGAATCCACCAAGGCTATTGATTTTGGCCCATCCAAATCTCTAAAAATCAACCCAAACCTCTTGAAGGAAGAAGAGATGCAACTGTGCCAACTTTTGAAAGATAATATCGATGCATTTTCTTGGGATTACAAAGACATGAAATGGGTGCATCCTTCAGTGTGAAAACATCATATTTACATCAAAGAAGGATGCAAGCCCATGAGACAACCCAAAATAAGGATGAACCCAGTTCTGAAGGACATAGTCAAAGATTAGTTGCAGAAACTATTGGATGCGGGGTTCATATATCCTATATCCGATAGTGAGTGGGTATCTCCTCTTGCCTTAGTCCCAAAGAAGAATGGGAAGTGGCAAATTTGTGTTGATTATCGAGAACTTAACAAAACCACCAAGAAAGACCATTTCCCTTTGCCCTTTATGGACCAAGTCCTGGATGGCCTTGCGGTGAAGAAGTTCTTTCCCAACTTCTTATATGGGTTCAATAGGTATAATCAATTCAAATCAGCCCTGAAGACCAGGATAAGACTACTTTTACCTGCCCTTGGGGTACCTTTGCTTACATATTCCTACCCTTTGGGTTGTGCAGCCCCAGCTACCTTCCAAAGAGTTTTATTGAGCATCTTTTCTAAGTTATTCAATGACCCTATAGAAATCTACATGGATTATTTCACACCATATGGGGATTACTTCCAGGAAGCTCTCTCCAATTTGGGTAAAGTACTAAGAAGGTGCATTGAGATGCATCTCTCCTTGAGCCCAGAGAAGTGTTAATTTCTGAAGAAAGTAGGGGTTGTATTAGGACACACCATATCCCAAGCACGAATATAGGTAGACCCGAACAAAATCACTATCATCAAAAGGGTACCTACTCCTAAAAAGAAAAAATATGTCAGGAGTTTCTTAGGCTTAGCGTTTTCTTATAGAAGGTTCATCAAATATTTTAGCAAGATGGCTTCACTATTATTTGGGTAATTGGCCAAAGATTCTGATTTTATTTGGTCTAGTTCTTGTCAATAAGCTTTCAATATTATCAAGAGAAAGTTTACTACTGCCCCCATCCTGAGGCCCAAACTAGACTCTGCCTTTCCACATCCACACTGATGCATCCAACAAAGCTGTAGGGGAAACATTAAGACAATTAGAGGACAAAATCCCTTATGCCATTTATTTTATCAACAAGAAATTTTCCAAGGTTGAGCTGAATTATACTGTTAATGAGAAGGAGATGTTAGTCAGCATTCATGCATTGAAAAAATTCAGGCATTATGTAACTAGATGTCAAACCTTTGTTCACAATGACCATGCAGCCATCAAATATTTAATGAAATAACCATATGTAAATGTTAGGATAATTAGATGATTGTTACTTTTGCAGCAATTTGATTTGACTATTGTTGATAAACCTGGAAAGGAGAATGTTGTTGCAGATTTTTTGTCCAGGTTAGCTCTCCCTGCAGGAGGAGAAGGAATGGTGGATGACCAGCTGCCCGATGAACACCTCTTTGCTATATCATCACTCTCACCATGGTTTGTTGATATAGCCAACTACTTGGTTGCTAGAAAAATCCCTCCTAACTTTCATTCAGGGAGAGGAGTAGAATCATAAAAAAAAGTTCCCCTTTCACATGGATTGAGGGAAACCTTTTTAGGCTAGGCCCTGATCAAATCCTATGGAGATGTGTGAGGGAGGAATAATTTTTTTATATCCTCTCTGAATTTCATGACAGCCCATGTGGAGGCCACTTTGCTGCAAAGAGAACTACATACAAAGTTCTGCAGGCAAGATACTATTGGCCTACCCTTCACCAAGATTCCAAAAGATACACCAGCAGGTGTGACCAATGCCAAAAAATGGAGAAACCCACGCAAAGGGATGAAATTCCTTTACAGCCTCAGGTGGATCTCGAGCCATTTGACAAGTGGGGCATGGAATTTTTTGGACCTATCGAGCCACCATCCAGATAAAAGAAGTATATCATAGTCTGCACTAATTACCTAACAAAGTGGGCTGAAACAAAAGCAGTGAGGGTAGCAACCGAGGAGAAAGTAGCAGAATTTCTGAGGGAGAATGTGTTTTACAAGTTTGGATACCCAAAGAAATAGTCATTGATCAGGGATCACAATTCACCTCTCACCTCATTGAGAATATTTTGAGGAAGCACAAGATTAAGCATAGAACTTCTATTGCCTATCACCCTCGGGCGAATGGCCAAGTAGAATTAACTAATAGATATTTAAAGGGCATCCTCACCAAGGTTGTGAGTGCTATAGGGTAAAATTCTTGGGTTGTTGGTTCTCTAATATCCCTCTCAGGGCTTTCCGATGCCTGAGGCAGACAGTAAGATTAGCTGTATAGTTCACAAAGAAGGCATATACACGTTCATGTCAACTTCAATAACTTGATGTAATAAAATGGAATATTACCTCTTTAATGATCTTGAAGTCATTTGGAGAGTGCTAAGCAGCGAAGCAGGGATCCTTCTTCACCAGCTCCAAATCTAGACCCTGTAATCAATCAAAGCACCCGTGTAATCTCTACCACAACATACATTTCCTATCAATTAAGTCAATATATGATAAACATTTAAACAATGCACATCTAAGCCATTCATCTCATGCTATGTAAATAATTGAAGAACAATGACAATATCAATGCATAGAATGGACAAAACAGATACAATTCTATTAATTTGTAAAAAGGAGGATTACAACCATCAGTTGCACCAAGCCCTCCTCAGCCTTCCAATCTCTCTATCTCTCAATGTGGTGATGTCTTGATCAAAAAGTTCTCAATGAACCTCTTTGACTTTTGACCTTCACTCTACAACAATAATGCTCTACTTCACAAGTATTCAAAAATTTGATAATCCTTCGACCTTGAACCAAGAGCCTTCAGCTCCATTTTATAGGAGATGGAGAGAGAAATCATTGCCTTTCTCCTTCCACCAGTTCTAAATAGAAAAAACCAAGATGTTTCCTCAACTTCCCATGATTTTTCCTTCCTTGAGAGTTCAGTTGTTTTTGGCAAGGCCCAATAAGAGACTAGTGCTTTGCAGTTTCCTTTTTGTACTAACTCTCTTATGAGAAAAAGCTGGGATTTCAAATCATTCTCAACGGGTTTTTCCCGTTTCAAACTCAAAACACAGGTAACGCTGCCCTCTAGTGTAAACAGAGCGTTTCCCTAGCCACTAACGTGGCCTATTCATTGATTAGGTGCGTTATAATGCTCTTGTTTTGTTATAGGGGTGTGTTACCTTGGCAGAAGTAGGTTTAGTTTAGGTCTTTGTATTCCTTCCATATTTATCTTCTCCTCTGATCTGATGAGGAGGTTTTTTGACCTGTAACAGATTCCCCCTAAAGTGTGAGGTCAGAGATGAAGACGATGGCCGAAATACTTTATAATGTGTGTAGTAGAGATAAAGAGATTGAAAGACTGAGGAAAACCTGAAACAACAACATATGTCAGAAAATATAGTATCTTCCTGGAGTCAGGAATTCCCATGCTCAGTAGCTTAATCAACATGATTTCTATAGAATAGAGATATGAAGAATCTGTCCACCGATAAGCACAATGTGGAAATTTTTGTCATAACAGGATCAGGCTGACGAAGCTCTCTCCATAAACAATATCCCAACTTGGGGAAGGGAACATAGCTTTAATGATGCAACCTTTGCCCCAAGGCCTTGATCACCGCTTCACTTAAACTACATATTTCTCAACATGTGAATGAAGGAGATGTCGTCGAACATGTGAGAAATCATCTGATTACTAGTCGATAATGAAAACCGTTAACAGACGCGAAGGTGGCCACCGATAATGATGATGATCCGTAAGATGCACAGTAAAATATAACGAGTGTGAATAAAAAGAGTTGAAGTCGAACACTCGTATAATCATTCGATCAAGAGCCAATGATGTGTTAGGAATCTGTAATTAGCAAGATTGGAAAATTCCAATCATATAAACAACATTATTTCAACCACTTTGGGATTCTAGGATCTAGCCCTCCTGAATCCGGAGAGGGATCTCTCCAATAAGTGCAAAGATGGATTTGTCTTTGAAATCTTGGGTAATGATATTAGGCTAGTTATGAAGGCCGGGGGTTTTGTTTTTTTTTGGATGGTTGAGCATGAATATTTCTTGAGTGGAAAGTTCTAAATGTAAAGAGTTTCAAAGGTGTGAAGTTGCAAGCAAATAGGACTAGCTTTGGCCAGGAAGATAGATAATTGCAAGTTTTAGTCCATTGGGCTATGGAGTCATAATAGGGTTTAATTGAAACAACAAGAGGCAAGAGTGGTCCATGGGGCAAGTCATCTATGTCTAAGGATCTCTTTAAAGTTTGATTTATGGAATGAAATGATACAACCAGAAGGGGAATTAAACAGATAAAAAACAAAGAGCAGCCTAAGATCAAGAACGTACTTCTAAACTAGCCTAATTTTGACATATACTTAAGAAAAACATGAAATTAATCTAAGATCGGGTAAGTACTTCTAAACTAACCTGATTTTGATGCACTTTCAATAGAAAAACATTTTTAAAACAAAGGGAAACTTGAAGGAAACTGTTGGAGAAGAAACTAGCGGAAAAGGCTCACCACAAATCCTCTCCTAGCTCTGCTCTACTTGGTAACTTTCAAGAAAAACACAAAGATAACAAATAATGGCCTAAGATCTGGTAAGAGTTTCAACACTAGCCAACTTTCAACACATTCCAAGGGAAACATTTAGACAGTCTTTGGGGATAAAACTAGGACCAGGGCACACCATATCTTCCTTAGTTCATCTCTACTTAACATATATTGAAAATAACATTTAAGAATAAAAATTACTAAGGCAATATGATGAGGGAACGCCAACATTCCTATGCTTAAACTGAATTAAATCATTCCTAAATGATACAAATTGGAAGAAAACATGTAGATAAAGATTTTCAGTCAGAGAAGGGTATTGATATACAATAGATCCTAACTCTATGCATGTTGTTCTTTATAAGAGAAGATGAACACAATGAAAACAGAAATAAAACGACAATTCAAAATAAGAAATAACATCACCATCGACATAGACCAGGATCCCATAAATCAACTTGTATTGATGCTCCAAACCAGTTACAGCTTTAAGTCCAATGCTTTAGTTTAGCAATCATCTACACTCCCCAGACTAACTAGTCTATCACAAGCAGAGCTTCAAAAGCCAGCGAACACTATTTACAATCAGAATTTTCCAGCTCAATTGTATTTCAAAGTTTAGCAACCAACCTTTTTCTCATCTTCTACAGCAGTATTTATAAAATAATGAGGAGGTGGGATCTGATAAAAGATATCCAAGGGGATTTAAAATAGACTTTAAGGCTTCTCGACCTTTGATGGGCTCGATGGAGAAGCGTACATAGGTGTGCTCTGTATTAAATGTTTTACAATTAAGATTCAAGCTCGGTGAGAGCTCTTATTTACTTTTGAGGCTCTGTGTCACGTTGGAGTAACTCTGCAGATATTTAGTCATCAAGTTCTTTGGCAAAATTAAATCTGGTTGCGCTGAGGCGAATATCTGATCTTGATCAATAACTTCGGCCTCTGTTTGAATGCTTTGAGGCATAGGTGGCACCGTGGTAGCTGGGAGGAATCAATTTTCCTCAGATGTGGCGGTGGAGGCCTTCTGTCTGATAAAACACTTTGATTTCCTTTTAACTGTGTCTTAATTGGGAGGATTATGCTTTTGGTAATCAATCTTAGCCGTAATCCTCATAAATTTGTCTTCAATCTTCCATTATGGTGTGTTCTGTCTTCGACACTGATACTCTTTGATTTTTTGATTCATTTACTATGTTCTGTTGGTGTGTAGTGCTGCGCAGGGCTCGTGAGGCATCAATGCCTTTGGAGTATTGACGAGGCGTAGAAATTTGAACCATATATGGATTCTCTTCAATAAATCGAAGGCACAAGAATTGAAACCCCAGCCTTCAGCTTTTTCTTCGACAGAATGGAAAAACCATATAATCACTGTTTATCAAATAATGTACCCGGACTTCAAAAATCTCAATAAACCAAGCTGCATAACCATTTTGGGTCACAAAAGGAGCTTGCTGATGTCAGGGTGTTTGTGACCCGAAATTTTTATGAAATCCGCCATATAAAGTTCCCCGGGTTCGTTTTGGGGCCTGCTGATGTTAGTCCAAGTGTGACCCGAAATTTTTATGAAATCCACTTTATAAATTTTATCAAGTCCGACTTTCACGACTATGCGATCAATCAAACGAGACCCGCTCCAATCGGTTGTTGCCGCATGTGCGCTGACATGTATGCTGACTAGGCATTGGGACCACCGATTCCGGGGGACTGCCGACTACTGTCGTGGCTGTGGGGACTAGGGCAACTAATTGTGGGCCATGGGTCGCACCATACCTTAGTTTATCCCCCGAGCTTCTTTTGAGCGCGATCACCGTCCGATGAGCCGGCCTCAGATCGGATGGCATACGCCAATATCGTGCTGAGCTCACAGTCGATATTTAATGCCTGGGGAGGGCAATATATCCAAACCACTCAAGGCCACGTGTCAGCCTGTGGCATTGATCGTGTTCAAATGGGGAATACAGATTTCCTGTCAAAGGCTGTGCAATCAAACTGCTCCAGTTTTGTACAGTGATTGACCGTGGGGTTAACCCCCTTCTTCTTATTCACTCCGGTTCATTAAAATTTAGGTTCAAACCTTGGACTCTTTAATATGACAGAGAATTATTCAAACACATGCACAATACAAAAATATATTATAAAATCCTGCGTATTTGGTTTTACTACATTAGAGGGTGTGGGGAGGAGCGTGGTCGTTGGATGGCATCAACCAACAGTGTATATCTGCTCGCGGAGGTCAAAGAAGAGTGGAGGGAGAAATGAGTCACAACCGTTGATCACATAGAGATCAACGGCGGGGATTACGCGATTGGGCCATTGCAATCGGAGGTGGGGAAAAAAAACATTAAAAATGCTCCCAAAGGAAAACTCCGATGCGATAAGCACCCGATGGGTCTAGCGCCTGGTTCCAACACCAGGGCATATAATGAGGAAGTGGTTTAGGACTTAGCCCAAGGGGCTTGAGCTTGCAACATAAAAAAATATTTTTTATGAAATTTTCAATGTTTTTAATGGATTTTGGGGGTTTGGACAGAGTTCAAAAGGAGTTTTAAACTTCTGTAACGAGGATTTTATGAAAGGGGAACAGGGGAAAAATGAAAATATAGGAATCTTATGGGGAGAAAAGGCGAGAAAATGAAGGTTAGTTTTTTAATGGAGGAGGGGGAAAAAGGGATTTTGCAGCAGTCTGTTCTCATGAAATCAGTAGAATTCCAGAGTGTAAAATGGGCACAGCAGTGAAGATTTTGGACAGAGGCATGAGGCCTTAAAGAGTCTTCAAGAGGTAACACGTTTTTGCAATAAAATTTGTTCCTTGAAGGCTCCAAAAAGTTATTTATCCACCTTTTGGTATAACAAAATTTTTATAGGTGGCTAACATGATGAAGACTCCTAATCAAACACAAGACTACCTGCCACTGATGTTTGCAAGTATCCGGGTACTGATCGGTTTCTGGATCAACTTCCTAGATAAGATGTTAAAGTCGATAGGAAGAGATCTGTTGAAAGGTAGGCACTGAGGTGTCCTACATCAGTCAACACGAAATGGAAACCAAATGATTTTGTTTGTGATGGAGATAATGAAGAGAAAATGGGGATGTATGACGACAAATAATTTCTGGCATAATGAGTGGTTTGGTTGATAAGAGGAGCAGTAGATAGCGAGATCTACTTGAACAATAGAAGGCACTCTAACAGGGTACTAGGCAGCTGAGGCTTAATGAACACCAAAGAGTGTGTTAGGATTTTACCGGTGTAGGGACACTGGGAGATGAAGGCTAATACTCATAGATGGTAGGGTTCGACTAACTGCGAAAGAGTTTTCTAGGAAGTTCCATGTTCAATATTTTTGCTGCCAAATCAACCTTTCTAAAATATAACAGAGGTAGTATCCATTTTGTCCAAATTTTTCCTCGTCTGATTAGGTTTAACGATTCCAGACGAGTAAACTCGGTGAATTTTTCATATTTAGAGAGTCTGAAAAATATTTTAAAAGACAACTACGTGCCCCGTCTTATTAGGTTTAATGATTCCAGATGAATAAACTCGGTGAATTTTTCATGTTTAGAGAGTCTGAAAAATATCGTAAAAGACAACTCTATGGGGTACCTTTTTCATGTTTTGATAACCGGGCATGAAAAAGGGAGAATAGTAAGCCTGAAACAGTTCATTTTCCGTGAGTTAGTCCATCGAAGCTGAAAAAGTGAGAAATCTATGTTCGATGGACATCTACCTCATTTTTTTATGAGTACGAGGAGACGAAGTAAACTCAGTACTCTGTGAAATTTTAACGAGTCCAACAAAGAAAAACTTGGTGCTCTCCGTGAAATTTTAACAAGTCACGCGGAGAAAACTCGGTTACTTTTTCGGTTTAAAGAGCTTTGAAAAAGAGGAAAATAAAGGCTCCTTAGTCTCTGTCGTGGTAGTTTAGCGAGTCCGAAAAAGGAAACTCGGGGTTTTTTCAATTTTATGAGCTAGAAAAAGGTCCCTAAAAAGAAATCTCAGTGCTTCTTCATATCAGTTTTAACGAGTCTGAAGAAGAGAACTCCAGGTTTTTTGGATTAATGAGAAAGAAAAAGACCATAAAAAGAACGCTCAAAATCGACTTCGTATAAGTTTAACTAGTCCGAAGAAGAGAACTCGAGGTTTTTTGGATTAACGAGCAAGAAAAATACCGTAAAAAGAATGCTCGGAGCTTCTTCGTTTAATTTTAATGAGTCCGAAGAAGAGAACTGGAGGTTTTTCGAATTAACGAGCAAGAAAAATACCGTAAAAATAATGCTCGGAGCTTCTTCGTGTAATTTTAACGAGCCCGAAGAAGAATACTCGGGGTTTTTCGGATTAACGAGCAAGAAAAATACCATAAAAATAATGCTCAGAATTTCTTGATCTCTTTCTCGTCAATAGAAGGATCTATGTCGAGAATTTTCTTGTAAGACCAAGCAAACACATCATGGAATTCCTTGAAAAGGGATGTGAAACACACAATTTCCTCAGGATTGCAATCTGCTCCAATCTGAATATTTTCCACGATACCTGTTTTTAATGAGATATCAATGAGCATTGTCTTAGAAATATTACCCATGTTCCCTTCTGAATCGATAGTTTGAACAGTCGTGTAAGTAGAGGGAGTTGTCTCAGGTGGGTCAAAGGATAGGATTTTAGTATTTATCACGTCCGAGTCGATCATTGAAGCGCGATGGTGAAACTCTCCCCAAGGTCGTTCTTCAAGAGCCATGATCTCTCAAATAGCTTCGTTTGTAGGCAAGACTTCATTGAGGAGATCCTTAGAGAGAACTGTGATGGGTGGGAGGTTTGTACCTTTTGTCGAAACCATAATAGTTGAGGGTTCAAATGTAATTTGGATGGCTTGGTAGGCCAACTCAGATGGTGAGAGTGGCATCTGATCTCTGTAGGAATCAATATCTGAAGGTGTCGGGAGGATCCATGGGTCGATAGAGCCATCTAAAGTGGTGGATATCATTGCAACCATATTTGGGATCTCTGGCGGCGAGAGAGGAAAACAACCCAGCAGGGAAGATGCCTTCAGAAGACCGGTACCAATACTGACGTAAGAGTCAGGAAAGCCTCCTATTAAGGGTATAGTGCTACTTGGTAACGTGGAATAATCAGGGGTGCAGAAGGATAACTGATCCACTATTACTATTTTCCCATCCAATGGAAATAGGACGAGTCAGAAGACCGAAGAAAAAATGGCAGTCATGGCGTAAGACCAATTGCGACCGAGCAAGAGATTATAGTCGAGATGGCGATCTATGACTTCAACATCCATGGTTACTATTTTCCCACTCAGAGTGATGGGAAAGCTAGCAAGGTATCCTTTTGGGAGGAACGTGTGGCCATCGAAAGCTTTGAGGGAATTTTATGGCGGTGTTAAGGTAGGAGAACCTAAAGTGAGCCAGCAAGCTTGTGAAATAACATAGGTCGAAGCACCTTCTTCAATGACAGTGCGATGGATTGGTATCCCTTTCGACACAACCTGCACTTGGAATGCAAGTTGGTGCGAGAGGCGAGTCTGATATTTTTCCATATCAAAGATAGCTAGCATGGAATCCTGTGGGTCTATTCCACTAATGGCCGAAAGCAAGGCTTTCCTTTGTGTTGGACAAGTTTGCAATACTTCGAGAGCAGACATAGCTGATGGTGCTTGCGCCAAATCTTCTACAATGTTGTAGTTTTGGGCTACATGTGCAGAGGTGTTATGAGTCGTGCGTCGAAGTGTCCCTTTGGGGGGACGAATCACGAGATCAACAGTAGGCCGTTCGATATGTAAATCGTTGTTCGGCGGTGGGGTTGAACTAGTACCAGGTTCTTGAGCGTTTATGGTAGGATTTCCATAAAGCTTGGCTTGTGTTTGAAGTTCAACACTCTTAATGCCATAAATGGTGAATGATCCTTCACCGGAAGGATGTGAAACACCATTGCCCCGTTGCTGGGGTTGTGGTGGGTTGTCAACCATGTGTTGGTGTTGCTGATGTTGATTAGGGAAAGGATTATGAAGAATGGCAAGTGTTCACCCAGAATCCTTGTTTGCGATAAAATCGGTGCATTCCTACAGCCAAGGACATTTGTATGTCAAGTGGTCCTCTGCACAGATCTTGCAAAGAAATTTCATGGGTTTATCCTTCCCTTTGTCGTTTTTGGCAGTGTTTTTCTGATTAGGATTATTCTGATTGTCCAACTGCTCTTCCGAAGAAGATGTCTTTTTGTTGTTCTTCTTATTCTTTCCACTAGGTTTTTGTGAAGTTTGCACAGAATTCACCTCAGCGGTAGGAAGAGTAGTCATTTGGTTAGGGGCGGTGGAAGCTGAGGATGGCTGGGAGGTTTGCCCCCGAGACTGTTTTGTGGCTACACTAGAGATTGTGCCAACGAGACTGTCGGCGTGAGCTTCGGTTTTCTAAGTAGCTGGAGGGTTTGGGTTACCAGGGGCATTAGGGAGTAAATCATATAGCGTGCTAGATTGTGAATAGATTAAATCCAATTTTTGGGCATGACGAATGCATTGATATTCTGCAACCGCACCGGATAGGCCAATGTCTTTAGAGATGTGGGGTAAGAGAGACTTAGAAAACCAATTAGATAGAATATGATCCGGGATTAGCGCTTTGACTAGCTTCCTCCGACGCCTCCATTCATGAATGTGATCGGAGATGTGGGTGGCGGTGTCTTGGAACAACGAGGTTAATAGTTCCGTTCCGGTTTCAAATCTGATTGGTAATTTGAAGTTCTTTAGAAACTCCGTCGCTAAATTGCCAAAAGTGTTTATGGTGGTGCGTGGCAATTAAATATACCACTTGGCGGCATTTCCTATAAAGGTGCGGGGAAACAGTCGAAGCCAAACACTATCATCCACCATGAAATTAGATATAGACCATAAATGAAAGGTGGTGATGTGTGCAGCTGGGTCTTCCCCTTGTTTCCCATCGAATTTTGGGATGTCAGAAGGAATCTTGTGCAGTGCTGGAGGCCAGAGCGGGTTGTGATTAATGGGGTCATTAGTCAGTTTATAGATGTCGGGAATGTCTAGAGCTGCCAAAAATGGAAATTATGGGTTTTCCCCCGAATCTAACCAAGGAAGTATTGGTTGACTATGTGGACCATAGGGTCCGCCCATCAATGTGTTACCAGTAGGATAAGTAGGAATTTGATAAAAATTTCCCATAGGTGGAGGGGTAGGGATATATGGTTGCTATCCATAGGGCATATTGTATTGCGGGGTGAACGGTTGGTTGCCCCCAGTGTAAAAGTTCCCTCCCATTCCAGATGGAGGTTGGGGTGGGTTAGTCCATATGGATGCAATAAAGCTTCCCGGAGGCATGCTACTACTTGCATAGTTCGGCAACGGCATAGACCCTACACCGATATTTAAACCACTTAAGGGAATAGTGTTAACAATAGGTTGTCCAGTTTGTCTTAAAGATTGCAAGGGTAGTGAAATGTTCCCTGTTATCTACATGTTGGTGACATTGCCCCCTGGTATGGTGGCCAAGGGGTTTGAACTCAACAAAGGGTTCCAACTGAAAGGGTTGCTAAAAGGAACCAAAGTAGTCCCACTCGTGGGAGGAGCAACCATAGGTCTCAACGTGGTCACGGTAGGAGTAGATCCCGAAGGACTCGACGAGTTACTTACAGTTGTGATGATCGTAGGGTTGGGACTAGGTATAAGTTGACTACTAGGGTTACTAAGTGATGGCATAGAATTGACAACTGGCGGGGAGGATGGTGGCGAACCTGGGATGGTTGCCATTGGTATCGACCTTGTGGATGCCAATTGTGAAATGGATGTTTGTGCAGCCGAAGAAATGTCTTGGCGTGGTGGAATCTGAATTATCACAGGCCCCAATAGATCAATGAGTGGAGGATTGTAATGAGGTACGAAACCTTCTGTGAAAGGGTCCTCCGAAAATTTCGTATGATATGAGGCTATGTGAAAATCAAGGTTTGTCAATGGAGACTGCTCTTCTGCAGAAGGCACGGGTTCACCAAGGTTCAGTTCTTCCTCAAGAATCAGAGGAGGTAGACCTTGTTGTCGTCGAGACAGACGGCGTGGGTCGGATGACGCCACGATGACCTGTTTATTTTTAACAAATTTTAATAAATTGTGATTTATTATAAAGTCTCAGTGACAGTAACCACACACCTAAAAAAAAAAAAAAAAAAGGAATCTCTAAAATCAATCAGCAAGTAGCCAGAATAGGGTGCCCTGTCTGAGTACTACCATTTTCTAGTGATGAAATCCATTATCACAATAGTATACAAAGAGGGTTGGTCGAAAGTACAATTACGGTCACTCTAGAGCTTCGCCCGAACCTCAGATGATAGGTGAAGCACTCTCGTGAAGACGAGTACCCTCCTAAAGACCGAAGACAGAGTGGGTTCGTCTGTTTCAGGTACCAAGACAACCTGTCCCAGTCACCTTGTGTAAGTCCCTAAAAATTATGGCCACTAAAGATACCTCAAATCACAGACATCACCAGGGGGGTCCACGGTCAAGGACATCATGCTATATGGGTAGAATACCTAGATCCCCGATCTAGTTTCGACATCCCTGAAGGGAACCCCAATATATAGCATACCCATCGGATGCAATCGAAGGCGGGCTAGTTTCTTGTGCACCCAAGTGTTGTCTCACATTGAGCTCCGGTAAAGGAAAGGTCCCGATAATATGAGTGCAGTAGGATTTCACTCGTTAATGACTCTAGTCTCAAGTTTTGAGATCTTGGGTGATTTTCTCACTTTTCCTAACCCAAGATCCTAGCCTGAACTACTGTTGGTATGAGCTCAAAAAAATTAATGTGATTGATTTTATTATCGCTTGATTCTTAGTGTACTTTATTATTAGTCTTGCGGAGGGGGAGTGGATGTATGAAATGTAATGAGACTCCGACTCAAGAAACCATGCAAAAATATGCTCTAAATATTCAATTTTATGAAGAGTATTTCTACAAGGAGAGGTTTCTTTTCAACATCCATGCACTAACATTCAAATAGAAAAGTTCGACCTTAAAGATTCAAACATCTATTTACCTCATCTTAACAGTCTTTTAACTGAAATTTTTAAAATTAATTCAGCTAGATGCAAAAAAACTAAAAAAAAAATTCTTCTCTAAAAAGTAAATGTTTTTGACACTAACTTTTCAAAAAAGAGCAAATAAACAGAAATTCCAGCTTAGTAAACAAGCACAGGGATTCAGTCAAGGAGGGATACTGATGGCCAAAAAAACTCTGCAACCAAAACACAATCACATGGGTGAACAACAAATTTTGGCTGAGTAACGCACTGTCTCTGAGTAAAGACATCGTTAATCTAGAGACTAACGCACTGTATTTAAGCAGAGCCCGCATTATAACGCACTGGAACACCAACATAGGTAGCGTTAGCCAGGTTATAGTCCTTCAGATGGTCAAACAGAAACAGGATTGAACTCTGTGAGCTTTTGAAATGTCTACTGGGCATAAATACTGGTCAGAAGGGTCCGTGAACAGAGGAAAGAAGAAAGGGGGAAAGAGATAGTCCAGAAACTATGGGGAAATCCCCAGTGGAGTCGCCAATTCTCCTATAGGGTAAAATTCTTGGGTTGTTGGTTCTCTAATATCCCTCTCAGGGCTTTCTGGTGCCCGAGGCAAACAGTAATATTAGCTGTATAGTTCACAAAGAAGGCATATACATGTTCATATCAACTTAAATAACTTGATGGAATAAAATGGAAGATTACCTCTTTAATGATCTTGAAGTCTTTTGGAGAGCGCTAAGCAGCGAAGCAGGGATCCTTCTTCACCAACTCCAAATCGCGACCCTGTAATCAATCAAATCACCCGTGTAATCTCTACCACAACATACATTTCCTATCAATTAATTCAATATATGACAAACATTTAAACAATGCACATCTAATCCATTCATCTAATGCTATGTAAATAATTGAAGAACAATGACAATATCAATGCATAGAATGGACAAGACAGATATAGTTCTATTAATTTGTAAAAAGGAGGATTACAACCGTCAGTTGCACCAAGCCCTCCTAAGCCTTCCAATCTCTCTATCTCTCAATGTGGTGATGTCTTGATCAACAAGTTCTCAATGAACCTCTTTGAATTTTGACCTTCACACTACAACAATAATGCTCTACTTCACAAGTATTCAAAACTTTGACAATCCTTCAACCTTGAACCAAGAGCCTTCATCTCCATTTTATAGGAGATGGAGAGAGAAATCATTGCCTTTCTCCTTCCACCAGTTCTAAATAGAAAAAACCAAGATGTTTCCTCAACTTCCCATGCTTTTGCCTTCCTTGAGAGTTTAGTTGTTTTTGGCAAGGCCCCAATAAGAGACTAGTGCTTTGCAGTTTCCTTTTTCTACTAACTCTATTATGAGAAAAAGCTGGGATGTCAAATCATTCTCCGTGGGTTTTTCCCGTTTCAAACTCAAAACATGGGTAACGCTGCCCTCTAGTGTAAACAAAGCGTTGCCCTAGCCACCAACGTGGCATATTCATTGATCAGGTGCGTTATAACGCTCTTGTGCTATTATAGGGGTGTGTTACCTTGGCAGAAGTAGGTTTATTTTGGGTCTTTGTATTCCTTCCATATTTATCTTCTCCTCTAAGCTGATGAGGAGGTTTTTCTACCTGTAACAGATTCCCCCTAAAGTGTGAGGTCAGAGATGAAGACGATGGCCGAAATACTTTATAATGTGTGTAGTAGAGATAAAGAGATTGAAAGACTGAGGAAAACCTGAAACAACAACATATGTCAGAAAATATAGTATCTGCCTTGAGTCGGGCATTCCCATGCTCAGTAGCTTAATCAAAATGATTTCTCTAGAACAGAGATATGAAGAATCTGTCCACCGATAAGCACAATGTGGAAATGTTTGTCATAACAGGATCAGGCTGAAGAAGTTGTCTCCATAAACAATATCGCAACTTGGGGAAGGGAACATAGCTTTAATGATGCAACCTTTGCCCCAAGGTCTTGATCACCGCTTCACTTAAACTACAAATTTCTCAACATGTGAATGAAGGAGTTGTCGTTGAACATGTGAGAAATCGTCTGATTACCAATCGATAATGAAAACTATTAATAGACGCGAAGGTGGCCACCGATAATGATGATGTTCCCTAAGATGCACAGTACAATCTAGCGAGTGTGAATAAAAAGAGTTGAAGTCGAACACTCGTAGAATCATTCGATCAGGAGCCAATGATGAAGACTCCTAATCAAACAAAAGACTACCTGCCATTGATGTCTGCAAGTATCCAGGTATTGATGGGTTTCTGGATCAACTTCCTAGATAAGATGTTGAAGTCGATAGGAAGAGATCTGTTGAAAGGTAGGCACTGAGGCGTCCTACATCAGTCAACACGAAACGGAAACCAAATGATTTTGTTTGTGATGGAGATAATGAAGAGAAAATGGGGATGTCTGACGACAAATAATTTTTGGTATAATGAGTGGTTTGGTTGATAAGAGGAGCAGTAGATACCGAGATTTGCTTGAACAATAAAAGGAACTGTAACAGGGTACTAGGAAGTTAAAGCTTAATGAACACCAAAGAGTGTGTTAAGATTTTACCGGTGTAGGGAAACTGGGAGATGAAGGCTAATACTCATATATGTTAGGGTTCGGCTAACTGCGAAAGAGTTTTCTGGGAAGTTCCATGTTCAAGATTTTTGCTGCCAAATCGACCTTTCTAAAATATAACAGAGGTAGTATCCATTTTGCCCAATTTTTTCCCTGTCTGATTAGGTTTAACGAGTCCAGATGAGTAAACTCGGTGAATTTTTCATATTTAGAGAGTCTGAAAAATATCGTAAAAGACAACTCTGTGCCCCGTCTGATTAGGTTTAATGAGTCCAGATGAGTAAACTCGGTGAATTTTTCATGTTTAGAGAGTTTGAAAAATATCATAAAAGACAACTCTATGGGGTACCTTTGTCATGTTTTGATAACCGGGTATGACAAAGGGAGAATAGTAAGCCCGAAACAGTTCATTTTCCGTGAGTTAGTCCATCGAAGCCAGAAAAGTAATAAATCTATGTTCAATGGATGTCTACCTCATTTTGTTATGAGTACGAGGAGACGAAGTAAACTCAGTACTCTGTGAAATTTTAACGAGTCCAACAAAGAAAAACTCGATGCTCTCCGTGAAATTTTAATGATTCATGCGAAGAAAACTCAGTTACTTTTTCAGTTTAAAGAGCTTTGAAAAAGAGGAAAATAATGGCTCCTTACTCTCTGTCGTGGTAGTTTAGCAATCCTGAAAAAGGCAACTCGGGGTTTTTTCAGTTTTATGAGCTAGAAAAAGGTCCCTAAAAAGAAAGCTCAACGCTTCTTAATATCAGTTTTAACGATTCTGAAGAAGAGAACTCCAGGTTTTTCGGATTAACGAGCAAGAAAAAGACCATAAAAAGAGCGCTCGAAATCAACTTCGTATAAGTTTAACGAGTCCGAAGAAGAGAACTCAAGGCTTTTCGAATTAACGAGCAAGAAAAATACTGTAAAAAGAATGCTCGGAGCTTCTTCGTGTAATTTTAATGATTCTGAAGAAGAGAACTCGAGGTTTTTTAGATTAACAAGCAAGAAAAATACCATAAATATAATGCTCGGAGCTTCTTCGTGTAAGTTTAACGAGCCCGAAGAAGAGGACTCGAGGTTTTTTGGATTAACAAGCAAGAAAATTACCATAAAAAGAATGCTCTGAATTTCTTGATCTCTTTCTCATCAATAGAAGGATCTATGTCGGGAATTTTCTTGTAAGACCAAGCAAACACATCGTGGAATTCCTTGAAAAGGGATGTGAAGCGCGCAATTTCCTCAGGATTGCAATTTCTCCAATCTGAATATTTTCCACGATACCAATTTTGACCGAGATATTAATGAGCATTTTCTTAGAAATATTACCCATGTTCCCTTCTGAATCGATAGTTTGAACAGTCGTGTAAGCGGAGGGAACTGTCTGAGGTGGGTCAAAGGATGGGATTTCAGTATTTATCACATCCGACTTGATCATCGAAGCGCGATGGTGAAACTCTCCCCAAGGTCATTCTTCTAGAGACATGATCTCTCGAATATATTCGTCTATAGGCAAGACTTCATTGAGGAGATCCTTAGAGAGAACTATGATGGGTGGGAGGTTTTTACCTTTGGTCGAAACCATAGCATTGGAGGGTTCAGATGTAATTTGGATGGCTTAGTAGGCCAACTCAGCTGGTGAGAGCGGCATTTGATCTCTGTAGGAATCAATGTCTAAAGGTTTCAGGAGGATCCATGGGTCGATAGAGCCATCGAAAGTGATGGATATCATTGCAACCGTATTTGGGATCTCTGGCGGCAGGAGAGGAAAACAACCTAGTAGGGAAGATGCCTTCAGAAGACCGGTACCAATACTAACGTAAGAGTTAGGAAAGCCTCCTACTAGGGGTATAGTGCTAATTGGTAATGTGGAATAATCAGGGGTGCAGAAGGATAACTGATCCACTGTGACTATTTTCCCATCCAATGGAAATAGGATGAGTCAGAATACTGAAGAAAAAATGGTGGTCATGGCATAAGACCAACTGTGACCGAGCAATAGATTATAGTTGAGATGGCGTTTTACGACTTCAACATCCACGGTTATCGTTTTCCCACTCAGAGTGATGGAAAAGCTAGCAACGTATCCTTTTGGGAGGAACGTGTGGCCATCGAAAGCTTTGAGGGAATTCGACGGCGGTGTTAAGGTAGGAGAACCTAAATTGAGCCACCAAGCTTGTGACATAACGAAGGTCGAAGCACCTTCGTCAATGACAATGCGATGGATTGGTCTCTTTTTCGACACAACCTGCACTTGGAATGCTAGTTGGTACGAGAGGTGAGTCTGATATTTTTTCATATCAAAGATAGCTAGCATGGAATCCTAGGGGTCTATTCCACCAATGGCCGAAAGCAAGGCTTTCCTTTGTGTTGGACAAGTTTGCAATACTTCGAGAGCAGACATAGCTGATGGTGCCTGCGCCAAATATTCTACAATGTTGTAGTTCTGGGCTGCACATGTAGAGGTGTTATGAGTCATGTGTCGAAGTTTCCCTTTGGGGGGACGAATCACAAGATCAGCAGTAGGTCATTCGATATGCAAATCGTTGGTCGGCGGTGGGGTTGAACTAGTACCAGGTTCTTGAGCGTCTATGGTAGGATTTCCATAAAGCTTGGCTCGTGTTTGAAGTTCAACACTCTTAATGCCATAAATGGTGGATGATCATTCACCGGAAGGATGTGAACCACCATTTCCCCATTGCTAGGGTTGTGGCGGGTTGTCAACCATGTGTTGGTGTTGCTGTTGTTGATTAGGGAAAGGATTATGAAGACCAGCAGGTGTTCGCCCAAAATCCTTGTTTGCGATAAAATCAGTGCATTCCTACAGCCGAGGACATTTGTATGTCAAGTGGTCCTCTGCATAGAACTTGCAAGGAAATTTCATGGGTTTATCCTTCCCTTTGTCGTTTTTGGCAGCATTTTTCTGATTAGGATTATTCTGATTGTCCGACTACTCTTCCAAAGAAGATGTATTTTTGTTGTTCTTCTTATTCTTTCCACTAGGTTTTTGTGAAGTTTGCACAAAATTCACCTCAACGGTAGGAAAAGTAGTCATTTGGTTAGGGGTGGTGGCAGCCGAGGATGGCTGGGAGGTTTTCCCCCGAGACTGTTTTTTGGCTACACCAGAGATTGTGCCAATGAGACCGTCGGCGTGAGCTCCAGTTTTCTGAGTAGCTGGAGGATTTGGGTTACCATGGGCATTGGGGAGTAAATCATATAGCATGCCAGATTGTGAATAGATTAAATCCAAATGTTGGGCACGACGAATGCATTGATCTTCTATAACTGCACCAGATAGGCCAATGTCTTTAGAGATGTGGGGTAAGAGAGACTTACAAAACCAATTAGATAGAAGATGATTCAAGATTGGTGCTTTGACTAGCCTCCTCCGACGCCTCCATTCATGAATGTGATCGGAGATGTGGGTGGCGGTGTCTTGGCGCAGCGAGGTTAACAATTCCATTCTGGTTTCAAATCTGATTGGTAATTGGAAGTTCTTTAGAAACTTCGTCGCTAAAGCACCAAAAGTGCAGTACCTCTCCTTGACTGCGTTATTTCAATGAGTATTTGTAGTGAGGAGTTGTAGTGTTTGATTGGAGGGTGAGATCTTCAGTGGTTGGATCATCCATTCACTTGAAGGATCCATTGGAATAGATTCATTTTTCATATGCATCATCTACAGCTATCTTCATCCAGTTCTCGAGTTATAGCTGCCATTTTGTCCTAGGACGGCATTCCGACATTTTTAACTTTTTGCATATTTCAGGAAATCCTTCCCGGGTTGTCTTGAAATTGAGTTTGGGAGTCTAGATATTCACTCCAAACATTGTATAAGCCATATATTGGCAGATTTGTGTATTTAAATTCTCTAGCAACAATTACATCTAATAAAATTTTGTTCTCATAGCCTTGGGAATTCTTTGAGTAGAATTGTTCTTCATATTTCATAGACATGTTCTCTTGAGGCTTGTGTTGCCTAGCTTGAGTGACTATTTCCTCAAGATCTTGTATACATTTGCTACTATAATAATAATAGGATGGCTATGTGTTCTTCTCACATTTTATGAGTTGATTTTTTCACTGCTATTTCAAGTTTTGTGTTCATATATTGTTGCTTCCCCATTTGGGAATACTACATCTTGTGGTTGCTCCACATCCCAAGGTTCACTCTTACCTGCATGCAAATCCTTCTCCCTCTCAAGCTTCAATTTCATGGCTTTCTCACACTTCCCAATAGTAGGAAGCTCTGTAGAAATCCCATCTACTTCAAATTATATAGAGATTCTTAACTCGAATCCCCACCTTCTTGGCTTTCCCTGTTGCTTTGTGTTGCATGAATACTTTCCCTTCACTAAAGACAACATCATAGCCTCTATCCTCTAACATTGCGACTGAGATTAAATTCTTATTTAAACTTGGAACATTCACAACATATTTTAAATTAAAGAGCTTACCTGACACCCTCTGAAAGGTAATGGTACCAATGTCGGTTGCACTGTATCGCCCATCGTCGCCCAACTCAACATGCATCTAGAGATGTTTCTCCACCAAGTCACTAAACAATTGCTCATCTCCCATCATGTGAAAGGAAGCACCAATATCAAAGTACCACCCTGATCCCAATGCACTAGACACCATGCATGGAATCAATGAGAAGTAAAGCTCAAATTGCAAGGCAAGAGCCTCACCAACTGTATCTCTAGAAACCATCTTGTTCTTCTTCTTATGTGGACAATTTGTGGCAATATGTCCAAACTTGTCACAGTGAAAACACTTCACTTTGGACATATTGTGCTCCTTGCCATCTTCTCTGGCATCAGATCTGGAATGGAATTTCTTCCCCTTATTCTTCTTCACCTTGGCATCCAAAGCACAATCCTCTTCATAATCATGCTTTGATGAAGATCCATCCATGGTGTTCTACCTGAACTCCTCCTGCACTAGATCTGACCATAGTCGTTCCCAATCCGGCAGTTTTTCCGGTCCATTGACAGAGTCTTCATAATTGTGGAAACTCTTCAAAAGCCCAAGGAGAGCCAATCTCACCAAGCCATCATCAAAAAAACTGACTCCTACACTCCCAATCGCATCCCTGCATTAGACAAACTTTGTCAAGTATACCAGAATAGTCTCTTTCTTCTCCATCTTGATTTTTCTGAGTTTATACTTCAGCGCCAATTTCCTATGGTCGATGCTGCTTTGGAAAATATATGTCAAAGCCTTCCACATAGCATATGGAGTGGCTTTCCCATGAAGGCTTAACACAATATGGTCTTTCACACCTTCCAACAGAATCATCCTCTCCCTTGCTACTTTCTTTTACCATGCGTCAAGTACTGTAGCATCTATCGAAGTGGGCTTAGGAACATATTTCTCATTGAATTCCCTCAAGCCATTATCTTGAAGCACTGCCTCCATCCTGTCCTTCCAGGATATGTAGTTCAAGCTGCCCTCAAGTGCAAAATCCAACCGAAAACCATTGAAATCCATTTCAATGTATACTCAAGTGTCGCACCAAGAAATTCTTGCAGCAATTTCGAATTGTTTCCACCAACAAAAACTCAGCACTGCTTCACTATTGCAATCTCTTCAGCTCTGATACCATGTTGAAATTTATAAACACAATAATGTATTTCTGGATTCTCTTGATCTAACAAATTAATCTTATGTTAAATACAAAATCCTTCGAAATAATCCTTTGTGGAAATTAAATCACCAATTGCAAAACACATATGAAGCAAAATCAATCGCACATAACAAGATGTCTTACAGAGAAAGCTTAAAGCTAAAAACCCCAAATATCATATATTATGTATATCAATGGAACATGTAACAATATCATACAAATATCATCACATAGAGCTCTCAGTACAATATACAATCGTCACACACTATCATCTAGAAATTTGCATATCTATGCACCAATTTCTTGCCTCCTATCTCTCCATTGGGTCTCCACTAGATCTGACATGCAAGTAGTTAACTATTATATTTGTTCAGTTGCAAGTAAGAAACTACTTGTGAATTAATTAAATAATTAATTCACTCATATTTCACTAGTGTATGTTCAGTTACAACTAGCACAACTGAGTTTAACTCACTAAACTGAGTTAAACTAAATAGCAACTCACATAACTACTTTTCCAACTCTGTTACAACTTGCCACTATCAGTTATAACTAGGTCCTCCATGCATGAGTCACCAACCACCCTAGGAATTGTGTAATTCCTTCAGCCCACTGAAGTGCCACATCTGTTCACTAAAATAAAGTGCTCCAAGAGAATAAGTTACTATTTATTATATGATTATTATTAAGGGCTAATAATAATCGACATGCATTCTATTTTTAGATTTGCGATCTGTAAATAGACTTCGTCCATCTTCTAAAAATAGAAACTCATCTAAAGATAGAATTTTCTCCACCATCTAGAATCAACCTCCTACTAATTTTAAAATATGCTCACCAGTCTAAAAATAGACATACACCTAAAAATAGCTTGTGTGGGCCCCACTTAGTTTAGGTGCTTATTTTTCACTGGGATCAAGGATGATTTTTTTGGATGCCACTTTCACTGTTTCTTGTTGAAATCTTCAACAGTCAATGGTCATAGACTGAAAATTTACAAGAAGCCTTTTTCAAGGGCAGAGTTCTTAAATTCAATGAGAAGAGAGGTGTATGTGATGGGAAACTACATTGTTTCCCACACCTCCTATATATATATATATATATATATATATATATATATATATATATATATATATATATATATATATATATATATCCATGGGTGAAAGCCTCTCTGAGGTGCCCAACACAAGTCTTGTGGGTTGGAAACCTCCATGGAGGTAGCCCACTTGATTTCAAAAAAAAAAGGGAAAAAAAAAGAAAAACAAAAAAATAAATTACATCTGTATCTCTGTGTTTTCTGTGTTTGTTATTTGCAGGTCATTAATAGTTTTTGGAAACACAGGGAAACATTCATCTTTTTTTCTCTTTTGTTTTACCATCCATCCCATCATTCAATCCCTTCATTTTTGTAACTTCCTCCATCACCTCCATGCACCACACTCCTCCATTCCTGAGCACAATGTAGTAAGGACATCAAAAAATAGGCTGCTACATACATTAGGGAATTCCTACAGTGCGGACGTATGTTCTTGAATAGCAAGAAAAAGAAGGGAGGAACGCATGAAGAAGACCCCAACAAAGGCAGGATTTCCACCCATGGCATCTGCAGCACCCCCCACGCAATGTCTACAATGGGAAGAAACAACAAGGACAGATCAACAAATCACTCATAGAGCTTCTCATTCATCGAGTTTCTCGCTCAAGGAACATAAAATAGTGATGAATGCAGCATACAAAAGGCTTGTCTCCTCAATCCAGCTCCTGCAATTGCCTTGACATCAACTGGTAAGCTCAGGTATAGCCCCTCACCCCTCACTATGCATTCATAGTAGCCGGAAGTAATTAAATTTGCAGACTAAGAGTCTAAGAGGTAGAAAGGTGGTTAGTTAACTTGGCCACCACCATGAGGTATGACTATAAAACTGGAAGTCACGCCACCTGTGCATGCAAAAGAAAATAATTTCAATCAAGTGGAGTTGAGGAGAATTAGGGGAGGAAATACGCAGTCCATCACGAATTAACAAGGAGAAGGAACTGGAGTTGAGTCGAGTTACATAACCAATCCAAAATTAGTTGCGCAATCTAATAAAAGGATATTTCGTATCATCCAAACCAGAAAATTGAAAAAAATTAAAGGAAGAGATACCAACGGAAGCCCACAATGCTTAAAGAACAAGAGGAAGAACCAACAGAAGAAGAAGATCCAGAAGAGAAACCAGAAGAACCAGAAGAAGAAGAGGAAGAGATGAAGGGCCAAGAAAAAATAGAAGAAATGGTCATAGAAGTAATAGAGATAGAAAAAAGTGGGCAAGAAACATACTCACAACATAGCACCACATCCCCTCAATACAAAAAGGTAGTTTCCACCATAGTTTCTCTAAGCGCAAAGAGAAAAAGGCATACCTTTATGTATTCCAGAGCTGACAAGATTTAGAGAGAGCCAAAAATTCTCCCATGAGCCTGATTATAATTGAAGAATCACCAAGGGGGGAGGAAAGAAACGAAGAGATAATTCTGAAGGAGCAGTTGCAGAAGGCACGGGCAGAGAATGTAGCACTAAAGGAGGAATTGCAGCAAAAAGGGGAGCAAGTAGCCACCATGGAAAACTTATGCATAGAATCCCTTCAACACAGATCCCCTTATGACTCATATGCTATGTACCTCAAGGAGAAATGGCTTCTATTTCAAATCAAAACTATAGCCTCTCATGGATCACTACCTTTCCAAGATTGTAGGAAATTCATGAATTTCTACAAGCAGGCTAACATGGTTGCTTAGGCAAAGATGGCAGAGTTTTATGTGCATAACCTTGTGCTGACGAATCTGGATATTTGGGACCCCAATCCTACAATGGGGGATATGCAGTTAATGGCTCTAGCATCTTGGATAGTGAATGAGGACACTAGAGAAACAGAGGTATGGAGGGTCATGGGAACCAGAAATAGAGAGCCCTTATATATCAGACCAGAATTTTTCAGCACAAGAGGAGTCATCCTTAACCATCGAGAGATTGAAAGGGACCATGCACTAGCAAAGCTACCTTCATACTCAAACCCAAGTGATAGGCCACTTTGATGATGTATCTAGGCAGATAGCATATGAGTGCATCATGGCCAGCCAGAGGAGATGGAATGGCCTCCCTCAAGGCCTCAAGAACAGGGAGTACCATACTCCAGAAAGATTGAGGGGTGCATTGGAAAGGGCATCTTATTACAAGAGGGCCATCTAGGCCAAAAATATCCAGTGGTTGGGACTAAATCTTAGCCCACATTTGTTGCTATGGTTGAATGATGAAAAGGAAACAGATGCACAAGATAGAGAATGGGAGAATGCATAAAAGAATAATGGTTTTTACCCCCTTGGGGAGACTCCTGTTAGTCATCAGTATTTTTCACTATCTTTGAATGACTATAGGATGATTATGGTTTTCTGAAAACAATATTCCTTGAATATCTTGAGTTTCATAAATCTCACTACCTTCATTATCCTTATAAACCTATTTTCACTATTCCTTAGTTGGTCTTCTCAAAGTCACCGTATTTCTCTTAAAAGATTCATTATGGGCCTATACCTCTCATTTTTATCCTTCTTTCCTTCTTGAGACCTCATTTGCTCATTTTACCCTGTCAATAAACTCCATCCTTCCTCTATGGTTTCATGTTTCTGACTCATTCCCATGTCCCTTTGGGCATAATAACCTATAATAGTACTATGTTTTCACTTGAAAATCTTCAAGTCAAATTTCTATCAAAAGCAGGTCAAAGGGCACTCCCATTAGGTCATTAGGGTTTTACATCTTTCAAGGTCATTCTTGGATGTTTCAGACACTGCTTTTCCTTTGCTATAATCTGGCTCAAATGTAATAGAATTTCAATACATGGTTATTCAAGAAGGACCTAAAATCTCCAAAGAGGATTATCTTCTCGATTCATAACCTGCAAGTGAGAAAAATGGAAATTTTTATCACTTCTACAGGAGTGTTGAAAGATTTATCAGTAGAAGGGACTGATGATGTAAACTGTCTACTCCTGAATGAAAACAACTTACATGTAATATTCCTTTTTCAGGATTGCCCATGAATCATGCATGAAAAATGCATTTCCAGCAACATATGAAATAAAACAGTGAAATGGACTCTTGGATCCCATATATTAATCAATATGCAACATAAATCCAAGAAATGAGATGAAACAAAGCAAACTAGGTGGGTTAAACAGATCTCCCACACCTAGGATTGCCAAAAAGTGCTAAAACCCCAAAACTGCATTTTACCAGAGTTGCTGCTCAATGGAATGCATAGTCTAAGAGAGGGTTTACACACATAAATGAAGGAAACAATTAAATCTACTCATATACCAATTAAAATTCCGAATAACAAAATATCTAATCTCCTTATACAAGATACAAAATAAACCGACAAGGGTTTCTTGTCCAAACACTCTGTATGCAAATGTGATATTCATAAAATTACTGAAAAATCACTACAAAACTGAAGAACATGAGTGTACAAGGCTGAAATATGTCTGATCTGATGTATATCCCTCAAGGGCTTCCTCCCATGAAAGGATGAACCTCTCAATCACAAGGAAACTCAGCAGCGGAGCCACCAAACCATGCAATAAACACTGCCTCCAAAATAACGCATTCCCTAGCAAAGAAAGCGCTAGGAATTTATGGGAAATGTGTGGTCTGATACCATAGATATGAAATAAGCTCTGGAGCTCTCCAAACAGATCTCTCAAGTGAAGGAAAAATCCCTCCAATGAGAAACTAGCTCAAAAATCAAGATTCCAATCCCTTCCACTGCTGCACCTAGCAACACTACACAATCTCCGGAAAAGTTGTGCTGATGAAGATGGCTGAAGCTTGGCCTAAAAAATTGATGTGTAATGATGAATACAAACTCTCCCAATGAGCTCCTCAAAGGAAATAGATGGGATTCCCGTCTGGGAACACCCAGTGCTAAACAACACTGCAGCTTTGCTAAGCAGCAAAGCAGCAACAATTCTTGGTAGCCAAGAATAATAATCTACAACATGATGAATAATTCTGCCATCCTCTTCCTTATATAAGAAATGATTTTTCTTGCCCTTGGCCCCACTCACTTAGGTTACTTCTAACCCAAGTTACATCTCCCTCCAAAATTGCGTTATTCATCCTTGGATTCCTCCTCCACTAAAACTTCGTTGTTGACTTAGTCAAAGAAGCTTCATTTTAACCCTGTTCATACATGGAGGTGTTTTATTAGGCTTGAAAGAGTGTCCCCTTTTACAATTGGAGTATTTTATTCCTCCTTAGGAGACTTATGGGCTTTTCTACCCATTTATTTACCGACTACAGCTGCTGCTAACTCTAATGTTCCATTTAGCTTGGAGGCTAAAATTTTGGAACATTACAGTCCTCCCCTCCAAAATATTTGCTTGTCCTCAAGAAAATGCATAAGGAGAGAAAAATATTTCCCCTCCTCCTCATGTGGCCTCCCATCAATAGCCTCCATCACTGCATCAAGAGAATCTGCAAATAAACTGTCATCCCATGCTTCCTCCCAGGTGTGCAAAACCAAAGTGTCTGCATCAATCAAAGGTGGAAAGTGTGAATGGAAACCTGCTTCTTGCCTCATGGCCTCCAAAAAGTAGGAGTGATGATCAACATGGTGAATGAGTTCCTCCCTCACCCATGCTATCATCCAAATGAAGTGAGTCACCCTCCAACATGGTAACTCATGAAAAGTCTCCTCCACCTTGTGCTCCTGAAATGTAGGTGGGTTGAATGAATGTACATGATAGGAAAGAGGGCCTATCCCATGCTTTACTCCTCTCCACTCATGATAAGTGTAGAGGGCATGCTGATTTTGGGCTGAAACATGATTTCCCTCCAATGGCAAGAAGAAGATTGAGCCTCCAAGGACTCTTCCCCCAAAATCATGAGTCATGCCAACCCAAACCATTCCATTCAAGATGAATGGCACATCATCACCACATGGCATCCAAATCAGAAAATGGCTGAAGGTTATGTGCAAGTTTTGATGATACATATGGTCTCTTTGGTGGATACAACGCAGTTCTCCCAACTGCTGATTGAGAATTTCATAAGGCAAGTGGTCCTGCAACAAGTTACAAGCTGTATATTTTTGTTTTAGTAGAATGGGGAAGCAAGCATCAATGCATATCAGTTTTACATATATAAAATAACAATAAACTTGCCCAAATTTATGTATGGATGGGCTACTATCATCATAAACATTGGGCCTAAAGTGACCATGAAACCCAATTATACTCTTGCTCTTTTGAAGAGCAATGCACTGTTCAAACATGGTGGGAAAGTACAAATACTCAATGGAGTAATCAACAAGTACATAAATGCATTCCCTACCATACATAGTGAGTAGAATAAAAGTGAGGTCCATGTATAAGATCCCCCATGAGGATTCCCTCATAAAAATCTGCAAGAAGGAAGGATACAAATACTCTTTGGAACACTCCATCAATAAGAACACACTCCCATGTGACAGCGTTGTAGGCCTTAATAATAAGGCTCCATGACTTCTCCTTTTGACATTCCACATGCCAAATCCATCCACCATCATGATGCTATGTGAGAAGATCATCTTCCGACATGGAAGTCTCTCATGATCCTCCAATACTAAAGGGTAGCCTCCTTGAACCATGAATGTGCCTTTATTTTCTTCAAAAATATCATGAAAAGTATGGGAAGAATTTTTCCCATACTCTCCCAAGTGAAACCATAGCAACAACAACTTTTGTTGCTGCCTCATCTCTCCCTCATACAAGCCATAGAGTAAGGTCTTGAAGGTCAACTTGTATAATGCCCCATACCAACAAGTCTTCTGCTGCTCTAACATATGGGTGCCATGCTATCCAATTGGTTCCTCTCTCCATACAACGCTTGAACAAAAACACATCAGAAATACATGGAAGAAAGATGCAATAAAAAAAAGTTTCCAAATGACAACCGGAGAGCGAATCATGGTCCCCCTCATGGAACCAGCGTAGTGCATCCTTGGCCTGCATCAAAATAAGAAATAACAAGTGCTTTTCCAGCCACTTGTTTGCTGCCACAATCATCTCATAAGATGGAAACATGAAGTTACAAGTTGGTGCCAATGGTGAATGTTGGAAATACTGAGAGGGAGGGGGGGTGAATCAGTATTCCTTTAAATAATAGCATTAGTTAATACTCAATTATTATCATTGTTTATACAATGATAGTAGCAAACAAGAGGAACAAAAATGCACACATTTTTTAAGGTGGAAACCCACTCCGGGACAAAAACCGCCTAATGCTTTTCTAATGATTCTTTAATATTCAACTCCAATTGAAAATAAAGCTCCAACTTCTTAGAATCTAGAAAATCATTCTTCTCCAACTCCCACTATATGGATGGTCCAACGCCTAAGATTCTTCAGTAGTCAACTAAATGGATGCCCCAACACCCAATGAGCTACAACTCACCCTAGCACCACCTTACCACCCTATAGAAGAATAAAAGAAGAATGGACTCTCGTACCAGGGAAAATGGTCCACTTTACAATGATATAGAATTATGCAGAAGAAGAAGATATACTAGACCATATCCCCAACTTTGACACAACCACCTAATGATGATACTAGACCTCCCAACACTGCCTCTTCAACCCTTGGCAGATAGACACTAGTACAATTTGTACAATAATGTATTTACAATGACTAAGTATAATGATACCTTTACAATGATTGTATGTAGTGCTTCCCACTTGATGACTTCATATGATGAACTTCTTGCTGCTGTTATGCACCTTGGTTGCTGCTCTTGTCATGCTACCCTCTGCTGCACTTTGCTTTGCTTTGCTATCGTAGAATGTCTGGTCCTTTGCAACCCTTGACAACACATGATCTACCTTTTTCTTGCCTTCTAGGAGCTCGATATTGAATCTGGTTTATCTCTGTTATTTCAGATCCTCAATATCTGATTTTCGGTCTTGTAGTATTCCTCTGAGTTATCTTTCCAATTCCATAGGTCTGACCCAATTTGGATTCTTCAAGAGACAGTTATACCCAATCTCTCTCAATGCCCTAATTATGGAATGTTTCAGTAGAGTGCACTTGTACGGAGTGCCACGTGTCACTGTTTCTTCATTTGGCTCTGAAATTGATAGAGAGAAAATTAAAGACTGTGCACTATCTGTCACTTTTTACGAAACTCCAATCCGATACTCAGAGAGAGAGAGTTATGACCAATTTACCAAGGTGACTTCTTTGAGATTAATTTCAGGAGCCTGCAAAAACCCTAACTTCCACAAATCATATCTCCACAAATATTACACACCTTGATCTGAAATTGTTACAACAGCTTCCTCAGGATTTTGGCTTCGCCTCTTAAAATTTTCAGCTTCTGAAGCTTTGTATAAAAAAATTTAGAGCGCAAATTCCACAATGACCTGTTTCAGATGGAAAAATCCCTTACCTAAGGAGGAAATGAAGATCACAATTTATATAAATGCTTAGGTTGAGAGGGGCTTCAACAAGTGAACGTGGGAGGGATTTTAGGAGCTTAAAAAATATTAATTATGACTTTTCAATGACCCATGCCCCAACCCATGGGGTTTTAGCCCACTAACTGGGGGTACAAACTTCAAACATGAATATCTCTCAAACCGTGAAGAATTACATGGCGTGCCATATATCAACGGAAACATCTCGACAAGTAGAAGCCATCAAAAGCATTATTGACCCAGAATATATTAATTTGGTAGGTCAAAATTCCCATGAAATATTGGGTTAGCCCCTGGTGCTGCTTGGGTTGACATCAATGACAACCGCTGATCAACAATCTCTCCCTTTGGCATTGATGGCAACACAAGTACTCCCCTTGCGATCATGACACCTCTTCCTACAACATTCTCTCCCCCTTTGACATCAATGGCAAAGGGTAACTCCCCCTGAAGCACAACCATCCTACGGACCTGTACACACTTCCACTCGCGCTAACACACAACTGTCCTGCAGACCTGCACACACTTCCACTCCCCCTTTATATTCTGAAAAAGGAAAATCTAATGAGAACTTGGGAGAATCCCAAGCTTCTGGCGAAGATATTCCAATGTTGGTGAATATTTAATATGTGATTCTTTTGGTGCTGCTTGGAATCTTGCTACTTGTCCAACTGCTTGCATAACATCTGGTCAGGAGGCTGTTACATATAGAAGACTACTAATCATAGATATGTACAACCTTTGATCCACATCCTTAGATGAATCGTCTATGCTCAATTTGCAACCTGTTACCATTGGAGTAAGGATGGGTTTGAAATCTTCCATTTTAAATTTCTTGAGCATTTCCTTGATGTACTTGGCTTGACATATAAATATTCCTTTCTCTTGATGAGATATTTGAAGCCCTAAGAAGTATGTCAGCTCACCAAGTAAAGACATCTCGAAATCACTTTGCACCTTTGTAGCAAACTTCCTACTTAGTCGATCATCATTGCTACCAATTATTGTATCATCCTATTTAGCTATTAGACATGCTTTAGTTGCTTCATCCAGAACATATATGTCATTTGAAGCTCGACTTGCTGTAGCCACAATTTCACCATACACGCCTTTCGTGATTTCACATTTTGTGGAGTTTAATAGTATTGTGTGTCCTTGATCACACATTTTTTCAACACTGAGCAGATTGTGATTCATGTTTTCAATCAATATAACATTCTTGGCTAGAGAATCTCTGCTTACGAGAGTGACAGTACCTGATCCTATAACATTTGAAGATCCATCATTTCCAAAGGACACGATTCCATCCTTCTTCTCTTTCAGAGACACAAATTTATTTCTATCTCCAGTCATATGAGTTGAGCAACCTCTATCAACATACCACACATCTTTGTTCTTTTGAGCCTTGAAAGCGAGAGCACAATTATCATTCTTCTTCTTCTTCCATGTTCATTCATTCTATGGTTTCAAAGATTCTTCTAGAGGATTTTCAAGTCTACAGTCTTTGGCTATGTGTCCAAATTTTCTACATTTGTAACATTCAATATTATTTCTTAAATGTTCAAATCTATTGATGTTTCGCTGAGCCCTGGGAGGTTCATATTTGATAGATCTCATGGAATTGTATTCGTTCCTAGGGTACGTGAGACATTCTATAGCTTTATGACCAAATTTTCCACATGAATAATAGTAGCCATAAAAAATATCTCGGTACCTGGATGGAAATTTTCGTCGAGGAATTGTCTTCCAAGGCTGTTTTTACAAATCTTGTCCAATGAAGTCTACATTCATGTCAGATCTCATAGGTTCATTTTATTTTGTTGTAGAAGGTCCTGCTTCTTCTTCTTTGTAACCGATGCTAGTTTTTTCATTGTAATATCATTGATTGTTGATGAGTTCTTCCAATGCCGTTGAGCTGTTGGCATAATTTTGGATAGCTTTTCCTTTCTTCACTTCCTCACGTAGCGAGACTACTTCAGCTTCTAATTCTTCCCTTTCTTGGTTGCTTTCTTCCAACTTCTTTTGAAGTGACTCTTCAATGCATTTTTGTTCTTCAACTTCAATTTTGAGACCTTGAACTTGTTCTTCAAGATTTTTGGAACGGATCTTCTCTGCCTTGAGATATTTTATAAGCTTGATTGCTTCCTTATAAAATTATTCTATGGTCCATCCTTCTTATTCTTTGTTTGATACCTCTTGTTTATTGTGCTTGGGTTTATTGTGCTTGGCCATAAACAATACTCTCTCATTGGCTTCTTCTTCACTGTCAAAATCTTCATCGGATGATGAGCTATATTCTTTAGAGAGAAAGTTCCTTTTGGATCCTTGCTTGTTGAATTTATTAAAGCATTTCTTTCCTTTTGAGTTGCCATTACTTATGTTTGGACATTTTGCTGCAAAATTCCCAACCTCATTACAGCTAAAAAAAATCAATGGAAGTTTACCTTTGAATTGTCCCTTACCAATTTTTAGTTTTCTCGTGAAGTAAGCATATTCTTCATCTGAAAGACCTTCTTCATCATCTCCCTTTTCTTCACACTTGTAGGTGCATGTATTTTCAATTGAAGGTTTTTTATCCTTATTGGTTTTCTTAGATGCAACGAACGCAGTTTCTAGATGCGAAGTACCCTCTTCTTCATCAAGTCTCATTTCATATGCTATGAGAACTCCATGTAATTCCTCTTTGCTGAGTTTGTCCAGATTTTCACTGTATTCTAAGATCGATACCTTTGGGTTGAATCTCCGTGGTAATGTCCTAAGAATCTTCCATATAATAGTATTCTCGTCAACTGGCTCTCCCAATCCTTACAGAGTATTGGTTATTTCATCAACGTATTGAAAGTATGCAACAATGTTGCAATCTTCTTTCATTAGGTGCTTTCATTACGAGTCACACCTTATATATTCTCAAGCTTGTCCATACATTTTTGGTTTTATTACCTTATGATAAAAGCTGATCAATAAGTGATATAATAATATTCTTTTTCTTTTCATCATTTACCAAATTCTTCTTACCTTGTTCATCAGTATTTGATGTAAATCATTTTAGTGTCCCATGTAGTAACCTTGCACGAATGGAGCCTCCATTCTTTACCTTTCGAGTGCATAATTATTTTCATTGAATGAAATTTTCCATTCTTAGTATATCGCAATGCTCCTTCAAGCTTTATTAAGCCCTTTATGAAGGAACCCCAGCTCCACGTGCAATTGTTGAAATCTTGAGGGGGGGTGTCCAGGTATTCCTTTCAATTAGAGCATTATTTAATCCTCAATATTTTTCGATTATTGTTGACTGTTGTGACAAATAGAACACAAATGCACACATTTTTTAAGGTGGAAACCCACTCTGGGACAAAAACCACCTAATACTTTTCTAATAATTCTTTAATATTCAACTCCAATTGAAAATAAAGCTCCAACTTCCTAGAATCTAGAAAAGCATTCTTCTCCAACTCCCACTGGATGGATGCTCCAACTCCCGAGATTCTTTAGTATTCAACTAAACATATGCCCCAACACCCAATGAGCTACAACTCACCCTAGCACCACCCTACCACCCTATAGAAGAATAAAAGAAGAATGGACTCTTGTACCAGGGAAAATGGTCCACTTTACAATGATATAGAATGATGCAGAAGAAGAAGATATACTAGACCATAAACCCAACTTTGACACAACCACCTAATGATGATCCTAGACCTCCCAACACTGCCTCTTCAACCCTTGGCAGATAGAAACTAGTACAATTTGTACAATAATGTATTTACAATGACTAAGTACAATGATACCTTTACAATGATTGTATGCAGTGCTTCCCACTTGAAGACTTCATATGATGAACTTTTTGCTACTGTTATGCACCTTGGTTGCTTCTCTTGTCATGCTACCCTCTACTACACCCTACTTTTCTTTGCTGTCGTAGAATGTCTGGTCCTTTGCAACCCTTGACAACACATGATCTAGCTTTTTCTTGCCTTCTAGGAGCTCAATATTGAATCTAGTGTATCTCTATTATTTTAGATCCTCAATATTTTATTTTGAGTCTTGTATTATTCCTCTGAGTCATCTTTCCAATGCCACAGGTCTGACCCAATTTGGATTCTTCAAGAGAGAGTTATACCCAATCTCTCACAATGCCCTAATTATGGACTGTTTCAGCAGAGTGCACTTGTACAGAGTGCCACGTGTCATTGTTTCTTCATTTGGCTCTAAAATTGATAAAGAGAAAATTAAATACTATGCCCTATTTGTCACTTTTTAAAAAATTCCAATCCGATACTCAGAGAGAGAGTTAAGACCAATTTACCAAGGTCACTTCTTTGAGATGAATTTCAGGAGCTTGCAAAAACCCTGACTTCCACAGATCATATCTCCATCAATATTGTGCGTATTGATCTAAAATTTTTACAGCAGCTTCCTCAAGATTGGAGAATTGCCTCATTAACATTTCAGCTTCTGAACCTTTGTAGAAAAAAATTTAGAGTGCAAATTCCACGATGACCTGTTTCAGATGGCGAAATCCCTTACCTAAGGAGGAAATGAAGATCACAATTTATATAAATGCCTAGGTTGAGAGGGGCTTCAACAAGTGAACGTGGGAGGGATTTTAGGAGCTTAAAAAATATTAATTATGACTTTTAAATTACCCATGCCCCAACCCCATGTGGTTTTAGCCCAATAACTGGGGGTACTAACTTCAAACATGAATATCTCTCAAACCGTGAAGAATTACATGGCATGCCATATATCAACGGAAACATATCAAAAAGTAGAAACCATCAAAATAATTATTGACCCAGAATATATTAATTTTGTAGGTCAAAATTCCCATGTAATATTGGGTTAGCCCCTGGTGCTGCTTGGGTTGACATCAATGAAAACCGCTGATCAACAGTGAACACCCAGATACATGTGGCTTCCCCCACAAACCATCAAAACGATAGCCAAAGTCAATGCTACAAGTAGTTGCAAGTACATCATCATACAATATGAAAGAAGAGATAATTATTCTTGTTAAATCATGCTGCTCAAATAAGGAAAATAAGTACAATACAAAATATGAAATTATACCTCCTCGATCATGTACTTGAGGTCTTGAGCTGAAATGGCTCAACTGGCAATTCTCCCTTACTCCTAATGAGTAGGAAGGTGGTTTTGACATCCTCTATATCACCATCTGGGCTATGCATCTCTCCATATGCTGAAATATGTCATGTTGAATGCCCTCCCAAGTTAACTCCTCCATAAAATGGAAATATGCGTCAAAGTGCATAAAAGAGAATTCCTCATGTGCTGCATGTAGCAGCTTCCCCTTGAGACTAGAAGATCTAGTCAAGAAGATCCTGCCATAGAAATAGATGATTTCATCATCAACCATGTATCTGTCATCTCCCTCTGGGTCATCAAGAATCATGCATGCACCAAGATCCTTGGATTAATCTACCAAGAGCTGAGATCTCCAGTAAGGATCAATCCTCCTTAGTGACAGTGCTGGTGATCTGGCATGTGAAGCTCTCCTCATGCTGTTGCTTGCTACTTTGACATCCCCCATGCTGAAGTCTTCCTCCAAAGTCTTCACCTCTCCAAAATCCAAGAGTGGTGAATCCAAAGACAATATGTATTCCTTCATCTCTAGATCACGTGGCCTCCCAGGTGGAATGCCTCCATATAGTGAGACATCAATGTCAAGACTAGACTACTCATATGGTTGTGCAACCTTGCCCCTACCCTTATAGTGCAAATCAGTCTGCCTCTATCTTGCACTGGCTCTCTGAAATAGAGAAGGGTGTGTGCCTCTCATCAAATGATGTTTCTCTTCCTCCCTTCCTCTTCCTTCCAGCTGCAATGTTGCACAATCATGTTGCTCACTGATTGTGCTTGGACCTCCATGTATGAGATCCTGGGGAACTTCTTGCAAAGGCACAAGAATCCCTCTTGTTGGAGCATGTGCTCCTCCCTCCTCTACATGAGGCACTGGGTGTGCTCTAGATGTGACAGTGTTTTTTCCCTCTTCTTCGTCAATGTGTGTAGGAAACATCTCAACAATTGGATCCCTTTGTGAAAAAGTGATCCCCATGCCCTCTTGTTCAATAATATGAATTGGAGGTTTTTCTTCCAGCAATGTGTACTGCAAGACATTAGCTCCTATAATGGTTTTCTGAAATGGAGTTTCCTCCATCACATGCAAGGGTTTTGTTTTCTCAATTTTTCCTTGCTCATGTGTCTCGGGAATTTTTTCACCAAACCTCTCCATCAATGTTTTTATGAATCTTGCATAAGAGAAAGTGTTGGAATTCTTTAAAGAACAGGATTCAAAAATCCACCATGCATGAGCCTTACCTTTGAAATGCATTGCTGCAACTCTGATGGCTTCATCTTCAAAAATATGGTGCAAATGAAAAAAGGAATATAGCTCCTTCACCCAAGCTCCAGCATGTAGGTGATCCGGAAAAATTAGATAGCATAAATATATATGCATCTTTCTTCTTGCTCTTATCCACCTGGATCTTGCAAAACTCCTAGAAATGAATATGATCTCTAAACCTCTCAGTTTGATATTCATACTCCTGCAAAAAATCACTAAGATTTCCCCTCTTAGGAATTTTTCCTCCTCCCATCCATCTCAGGATAGCTCTAGGCATTTGACTGCGCTGTGCATCATGGTGTGTAGCTGCATGCTCACACTGACCATGTGCAAATCTAGATTCAGCTCTAGAATCAACCTCCTTTGGAGATCCCATCTCCAATCTCATCTTCTTCAGCTCTTCTTGAAAGCTCTTCATAGATTTCGGAAGAAGATTTGTAAGCTTGTATTCCATTATTCCTGCACATACTGAATATTTTTGGTTTCTGTCCATCTCTCCTTCTTTTTATAGCTAGATCTCACAGGCTGAGCCAAAGATCATGCTCTGATACCACTATAATATTCCTTTTTCAGGATTGCTCATGAATCATGCATGAAAAACGTTTCCAGTAACATATGAAATAAAAAAGTGAAATGGACTCTTGGATCCCATATATTAATCAATAAGAAACCTAAATCCAATAAATGAAATGAAAAAAAGCAAACTAGGTGGGTTAAACAGATCTCCCACACCTAGGATTGCCAAAAGTGCTAAAACCCAAAAACTGCAATTTACCGGAGTTGTTGCTTAATGCACTGTTCAGTCTAAGAGAGGGTTTACACACATAAATTAAGGAAACAATTATATCTACTCATATACTGATTAAAATTATAAAGAAAAAAATTTCTAATCTCCTTATACAAGATACAAAAGAAACCGACAAGGGTTTCTTGTCCAAACACTCTGTATACAAATGTGATATTCATAAAATTACTGAAACATCACTGCAACACTGAAGAAAATGAGTGTACAAGGCTGAAATATGTCTGATATGATGTAGATCCCTCAAGGGCTTCCTCCCATGAAAGGATGAACCTCTCAATCACAAGGAAACTCATCAGCGGAGCCACCAAACCATGCAATAAACACTGCCTCCAAAATAATGCATTCCCTAGCAAAGACAGTGCTAGGAATGTATGGGAAATGTGTGGTATGATACCATAGATCTGAAATAAGCTCTGGAGCTCTCCAAACAGATCTCTCAAGTGAAGGAAAACTCCCTCCAATGAGAAACTAGCTCAAAAATCGGGATTCCAATCCCTTCCACTGCTGCACCCAACAACACTACACAATCTCCGGAAAAGTTGTGCTGATGAAGATGGCTGAAGCTTGGCCTGAAAAATTGATGTGGAATGATGAATACAAACTCTCCCAATGAGCTCCTCAAAGGAAATAGATGGGATTCCCACCCGGGAACACCCAGTGCTAAACAACACTGCAGCTTTGCTAAGCAGCAAAGCAGCAACAATTCTTGGTAGCCAAGAATAATAATCTACAACATGATGAATAATTCTGCCATCCTCTTCCTTATATAAGAAATGAGTTTTCTTGCCCTTGGCCCCACTCACTTAGGTTACTTCTAACCCAAGTTACATCTCCCTCCAAAATTGCGTTATTCATCCTTGGATTCCTCCTCCACTAAAACTGCGTTGTTGACTTAGTCAAAGCAACTTCATTTTAACCTTGTTCATACATGGAGGTGTTTTATTAGGCTTGAAAGAGTGTCCCCTTTTACAATTGGAGTATTTTATTCCTCCTTAGGAGACTTATGGGCTTTTCTACCCATTTATTTACCGGCTACAATTGCTACTAACTCTAATGTTCCATTTAGCTTGGAGGCTAAAATTTTGGAACATTACATTATAGCAAGGGAAAGAGGAAACACTTGGTCTTGTAGATGACTAGGTTTATGAACTGGTTAGTCCATTTGAGTGCCAAAGTAGTGATCACTTGCAAAAAATGACATGGAGGAAGAACATAAGGCCAAACATGAAGAAAGTCTATCAGAAACAATTGATGGAATTTGGAAAAAGGTGAGGTGAACTGGACAGAAATGAATGAACTTGAAAGGGATATAGAGAACTTAGAAGACAACACTGATGATTGTTGTAAAGAACTGCAGACACCTAGGGTTTTGAAAAAGATGGCCAGAGAAGGTGGAAAGATGACTTGAACTTTATGGTGGAATCTACAGAATATTTTGAAGATGCTACTATGTGATTAAATCCCAAAGTTGTCAAAGTAAACATTTCAAGTCTCAATGATAAAAAGAAAATCCAATTTAGGGACTTCAACAACGTGCAAGAAAAAAGTGTCAAAGTGTATCAGTGGCAAAGGAAAAGGACTTTAAACATTAGAAAGTGGTTTTTCAAAGATAATTAAATCCATAAGCCTATAAAATCCCATTTCACACTTCAAGAGAACCATTGTTACCTTTCAAAATATGAAGAGCATTCAGCAAGGAAGAGTTTGTGGGTTTTCTGAGCAAATTCGGGAAAATTTTCTTGGTGTTGTGCACCTGGGAGTTGGCACTGCGCCCTTGCCAGTTTTCCTCCAAACATTTTCTGAAGGCGTTGCGTGCCTAGGGCTGGCGCTGCACCCTTGCCAAAGCATTGTGCCCTTGCTAGAAATACCCTGTGTTGATTATCCTTAGCGTTTCATGCTCAGAGACTGGCATTGCGCGCTTGACTTAGCGTTGTACCCTCAGCCATTGGCGCTACGCGCTTAGGAAGAAAGGGTTTCTAAGTGATCCATCCATCCAAATCACATAAAAATTCTTCAAATTTCCTCCAAGGTCCTCCACAACACTCTTGAGGGGTAAGTACATGAAATGAACCTTACTTTGAAGCTATTTGAGCACTTCTAATTGAATGGGAATGAAACCCTAATCAAACCCTAATCAAACGCTAGCTACAAATCAGAGATCACTGTCTATATACTTATTTCATCCTCCTAAACAGAGTATCAGTTATAGATAGGGTAATTACACTGTTTGAGTGTTTTCATTAAGTTATTTTTCCCCTCACCCATTTCCTACACCTATACCCCTTCACTCATTCCCTTCATTTTGCAAAGCTACCATTTCATTCCTTTCCCCTCATCTCATTTCCACTTACACTCTAGGATTTTATAAAATAGAGTCTAAATGTATGAGGGTGAAGATAGTGGTGGTGAGGCACAAATGCCAAGGAGACATTATCACAGGGGAGGGAAGATAAACAGGTTTGAACCTATCAATAAAAGGGAACTCATGGGATCTCCTCTTACTGTTTCTTGCTTTAAACATGTGGGCTGCTTTGAGTTTTCTGAAAGAGTGCATCAAGTCCAAAATAACCTGGAGCTGACAAGACTATTCATCATTAATCTACATGAAAAGCAGGTCAATATTTCTGGGGTTACATTTGAGATGTCCATTAATGTTGTTGCAACTAATACAAGGATACCTAGTGTGGGAGAGAAATGGTTCAAACAAGCAAACCTAGACATGAGTTATTTTGAACCATACCTCAAACCTAGGTATAAAGACCACCACAAGTCCATCTTCCCTTTTTCTCAACTTCTTGATCTATATGCACCCATGATGAGGATAATAATGAAGTATTTCACTTGTGAGGGAAGGTTTTCTCACCTCTACTCATACCATATCCGCCTTCTTATGTATTTCACTAGAGTTAGGATGCTACATATACAATATTATTTTTTCCGTAGCATTGACAAAATGGTCTACATTGTGAAAAAGAGAGATTTTAATCAGCAAATGCAAAGCCTATTTCATCATTCACTCATCAATATGGTGTTAATGCATCAGCTAAAACAGAAAAACATTCCATGGGAGACCTTCATTGCCAATGAGGTTTTCACTACTCCACCTGGCCATTATCAACAAGATGTTCCTTCATCTTCTCATCCTCCCATATCCACTTCTCCATCAAATCCTAATGTTTATACATCACCCTCCACTCACATCCCTTCACCTCATGATGATCCTTCCTCATCACCTTTCCACCCCCCTTCACCCTCATATCATGACACTGGAGCATAAAGCAGGGGAAGAAACATTGAAATAGTTGGCACCAAAATGATTTACATTGAGCCATTTCCTTTGACATATCAGAGAGGCCACAGGTAAGTGTTTTCTTCACTTGAGGTGAAAGGGGCCCTGCCTTCTTCATCAACAAAACAGGTTGATAAGGGCAAGGAAAAGGTTGCAGAGCATGTCATGGTTGAAGAGGAGAATAAACATGAAATTGAGTAGGAGTTTAGCTGATTGACTTTGAGGATGAGGATGAGGAGAGAAATACCAATATGTTGCTCAAAAGAAAGGATGTTAATATTAGTGAGCTTCAAGCTAATCTTGGTAGGGCAAAGAATGTGATTAACTATTTTGAGTTAGAGAATCAACAGTTGAAGACAAAGCAGGCCATCAGTGAGGTCAGGGAAATAAAAGCTCAGAAAGAGGCCAGAAAGGCCAAATATTTACTAGATGAGACCTTGGGCACTTTTGATGACAGTGATGATGAGGAAGAACAACTTCCTAGGCAGAGACCAAGGACAATTCGGTTGAAGAAGGCTATAGCCCGGGAAAGAGAGTAAGAGGCAAAATTGGCAGAGCAGCTCACTCCAAGTGATCTACTTGCCATAGAAATTATCAAAGATAGATAATCTTGGATTGAGAGGGAAAACTTGAATTTAGAGGGTCAACTAGAGAAGGAAAAAAGAGCTATAAAAGGCAAAAGGAGACATTGACATGCAGAGGAAGATGACAAGACATTATGCCATGAGAAACAGGATTGCAAGGGCCAAGCTCAAACAAGCCCATGAAAAGATTCAGGCTCTAAATGAGACAAAAGAGAAGGAAAAACTGAATATTCTTGTTGAGGTGTCCCTCCAAGCCTCCAAACCATGATCAGCAAAGCAAATTCCATTTTTGGCACTTTGGTGCAAATTTTGATTTTTTCACAGTTTGGCTTGTAGAAAATTGGGCCAAACACACAGTGCCACTGGCGTTGCGCTCTTTTTTGGGGAAATAAAATGAAAAAAGGTCAGAATTTTCATGTTCATCATGCCAAGTACATCAACCTCATAATATTTTAGGAGATTTGAAGCAAAATTGTTCCCTCAAAAAGGCCAAAAACTACCAAAAAATCACCTTTCTGCCCTCTTTTTGGCACTGGCGCTGCGCGTTTAGAAGTCTTGGGAGAAGTGGTTTTTGACAATGAAAATGGGCACCATTATGGAAAGTGGAAGCTTATTTGAAAAATAGACTCAGATACATTTCAAATGAGCCATCATGGAGCTCATTTTGACATCGGGAAGGCCTCAAAAAGTTAGCTGCAAAACATGTCATTTTCTCAATCTTGGTGTTGCACGTTTGCACTGGCGCTATGCCCCTATACCTTGGAGCTGCGCCCTTACCAGGAGTTATCGCAAAAGATATATTGAAGCCTTAAAGTCAAAAAATTTCCAAAATTAGCTCAAATAGTTATGTTAGAAGTTATTTTTTCAATAAATGTTGGAACACCTAATCCTACATGGGTAGGTGTGGAATGCGAAAAGTCACAATGGAGTCCAAGTGACCTTGGAATGTGAAACCAAGAGTCACACCATTGTACTATAAATGTACATCATGTATAATGGAAAAATAAGAAAGCCTCACGCTTATCCTTCATTGTGTGTTGAGTCTCTTGTGTGTGTGTGTTCATCCTTCTCATACACCATGCGTGTGTTTAACATGGTGTTTAACATGGTATCAGAGCGGGCGATTGCTGACCCTGCTCCAATTTGAGTGAGCCATTTGTGTTTATGGCCTGTGCATATCTGAAAAATTCTTGACATTTTTGTAGCACTCAGAGTTTCTGCAGCATTCATTTTGCCACATTCAAAAGAAGCAACATTTAGAAAGGTGTTTTGAAGAAGAGCAGCATTGGTTTGAAGAAAAACAACATTGTGCATCTGAAGGTTGATTTCTTCCTGCAGTTTCTACCCATTAAATTCTACATTTTGGAGAGTTGTTGGAAAAATTGTTTAAAGTTGATTCCTGAAGAAGTTTATGAGTTTTTAGTGGAAACGATTTCTGAGTATTTTTAAATTCTGCATTTTTGAGCTGCTGAAAAATAGTTTAAAGAGGGTTTTTGAAGAAATTTCTGAGTTTTTCCATTGGAAAATTTCTGCAATTCTGGGCTTTTATACTGCTGGAAAACATTCTCTGCTGCTGGGCTATTAGAAAATTTTCTGGTTTTATTGGCAAGTTCTGCAAACTGCTATTGTTTTTCAGTGCTTGATATTTTCACTATTGCCCTCATTTCTGCAATGTCTGCCTGCTGTTTTAAAGTCAAACTCCTCTCTGTTGTTTTTTAAAATTAAAAATATATATATATATATATATATATATATATAGATATAATAAAAATAAAAATAAAAATAAAAAATTTCTACCACACTACCCATCTCTGCAACTCCCCTCTACATCCCATACTCTCAAACCCCATCACTCACAACTCGACCCTTTGAAACCCTGCGCTCCCACCTTATTACTCCACATAATCCGCGCTATCCAACGCCTACCTATCCCCTCTGCTATCCGCTCAGCACTCCACTCCATTCCCAAAATCGACTCCACTCCTGCGCTACCTCTCACCACTCGGGCGTCCTCACTCAGCTCTCTCCCCACTGCATCGTTGGCCTATGGCCTCCCTCTATACTCTGCACATGCCCTTCCCAAAATCGACTCCACTCTTGCGCTACCTCTCCGCCCTCTCCTCCTCATATGCTCCCCTCTACGCGCACCTGCAAATGCCTCTACCCACTCCTGCCATACGCCTATCCCAACTCCTGCGCTAGCCTCTCGGCCCTCCCACACGGTCTTACCCTCACCCACGGCTCTTGCACCTTACTCCACTCCTTATTACTCCGCCTCACAACCTCCCTCGAGTCCTGCAAACCCCGTTTCCTACAACCCTCCATACGGCGCCTACCAGCGTATTCTTGCAAACGCTCCCCATTTTTCAACGCATACACTCGGCTCCCATCCGGCCTACAACCCTGCCCATGATCTCATCTCACCTCGAGCTCTGGCCGGCCCCTTCTCTCTCCATTCAACGCTTCCCATTCTCTCACTTGGCCGCTCGACCCCCCCTCCAAAATTTCGATTTTTTAATTTTTATTTTAAAATCCCTTCCCCCTATTAAAATTCCCCTCCCTCCATTTTAATAACCCTCCATCTATTTCATTTCAATTTTTAATTAATTTCTAAAAATAAAAATAAAAAATAAAATAAAAAATTACTCTCTCACTCCTTTTAAATTCCCCCTCCCTTTTAATTCCCCTCCCTACACATTTTTTAAATTTCCATCCCCCTCCATTTTTAATTATTCCCATTAATTTATTTTTTAATTAATTTTTAATTAATTAAAAAAAAAAAAAACAACAAAGAGAGAGAGGAAGGACATTGAAGACGAGAGAAAGAGGAAGAGTTGAAAGAGAGAAAATGAACAGTAGTAAATCGAAAATGACATGTGAAGCAAATGGACAGTAAACATAGAAGAGAAAAGAGAAGTTTTGCATTGTGATTTGTGGCATCGATAAAAGGTTGATTTTCTGAAGAAATTGACATTTGAAGACAAGATTGCCATCATTGCAAAACAACTATTTGAAGGAAAATTTAGCTGCTTTAAAGGACTCTTGCATAGTGTTTTCAGCTGCACATATTTTGCAGAGACATTCTATTGCATTGACATTGTATTGTGAATGGAATTTACATCTTCTTCATAGTTGCAATCAGTACTTGAGTTGTTGAAAGATTGTTGATTTCCCTCCATCATTTGAGGAGCACACTTTGTACTCTGATATTTCCATAGTTGGAAATTATTTTGAAGTCATTTGTATTTGTTGAATCACATTGTAAACGGGTGCATTTTCGGTTGAAGCCGACACCCTTTCATTTATTTTGGAGCCTAAGTTGTTGAAAATGTCTAAAATCAATGAGGCATTAGAGTTTTTGAATAGCCTCATTCATTCAAATGTTGATGATATCATAAAAATGAGCAAGGATTCTCCTTGTAACATTCAAAGTTGTTTGCAAGATGCACAAGAAAATATTGAGTTTTTGCAGTTGGAATCTCAGCTCCAACAAGATGAACTTCAGCAAAAGATTCACCATTCTGAACCTGTTTCTGTTTAGAAGATTGAGAAAGACACCCATCAACAGAAAGAAGATAAATTTGCAGTTGATCCACATTCACCTCCTTGTACTAGAGAAGATGTACATGCAGATGCAGTAGCTCAGCCTGCACCTCTCAAGCCCATCATCAGACCTTGGGAAGAGCTTGTTCACAACAAGCACCGAACTGGTCTTGGATATGACAAGGATGTGTCCTTTCATATTCCAAACTACACCAAGCCCATTATATTTCAGAGTGCCGGATTCCTATATGACAGTTCACCTGCAGCTGTTCCAGATCCTGTTCCGCTTCCACAACATATTGTAAAATGCCAACACCGTGATCGAGTTGGCCATATGAAAGATCACTGTTTTGATCTTCATTCATGCAAGAACTGTGGTCGGCACACTCATTCTTCAGACAGATGCTTTAGAAACAAGCCTCCTGCAAGAACCAAGATTCATCTTGGATGGATCGCTTCTTGGCAATGGGCATCAGTAGCCAAGAATATGTTTAAGACACATGTCAGAACTTGTTCACGAATATTGAGCAAACTTGCAGTTGAGTTTTTGCCATCATCTCACCTTGTCCCTGACAGGGGGGAAAATGGTGGTCATGTACAAGCTTCGATGTCAAATCAAACGAGCCTGAGCCACAATCTCTCATTCCATGTTCAGAGTTGTAGCCAGCAGTTCAAGCGAGCCTGAGCCACAATTCGTCATTCAAGATTCAGAGATGTAGCCAGAGAAACGGATGCCCATGAGCATGCCTTTGGTTGGTGGACAACCTTAAACCATCATCTTTGGTTGGTGGATAACCTAAAACCATCACAGGTAGTAGACCTCCCTTCTTTTAGGTCGAAGTTCTCCCTTTCATATATGGGGAACACTTCCTCTAGCAGAAGACTTTAGCTTCTTGCCAGCTTTGGTTGAGTTCCAAGAAATGCTTCAAGCATTCCAGAGTTGTTGGTCATCCTAAAACCATCATAGGTAGTAGACCTCCCTTCTTTTAGGTTGAAGGTCTCCCTTTTTTATGAGGGACAATTCCTCTAGCAGAAGCTTTTAGCTTCTTGCCAGTTTTGGAAGAGTTCCGAGAACTGCAACAAGTTTTCATACCATTCAAAGAGCAGGTTATCCTTATGGTACCTCTTTTTTCCAACATTTTAGAGAGTTGATTTAGCCCAAGTGCTGCCATGTATACTTTGTAGATTTGTATTACAACTCTTTTCTTGGACTCACACATACCCCTTCGGATTAAAGGGGGATGTTGGAACACCTAATCCTACATGGGTAGGTGTGGAATGCGAAAAGTCACAATGGAGTCCAAGTGACTGTTGAGTCCCAAACTTGCATCTTTCCTATACACCTTTCTATACTTTTTCCATTTACCTGGACCTCCTAAGTCATCAACATCATTTCATATTAATCATGAAAGAGCATTTAAAGTGGTTTTAACTATGTTTTGTGTCTGCTATTTGAATTATATTTTTGCTCATTGAGCTACGGAATCTTGTCACTTTCCACAGCTACTTCAAATTTCTGCAGCCATTTTGTTAAAGTCTATATTGCAGGTGTCTTCAGGAAAATCAAGCCACATGGGAAAGTTGGAAATGACATGGATATGGACCGAGTCCTATTGGCTCAGTCGAATTCACCAAAGAAGGCTGTGGTCAAAGGTAATCAAGCGGTGGTCAACCTAAGAGTCCTACGGTGAGATAACTCCATTTTTCACCACGTGAAGACTTGCGTGGCCGTTCCTAAATCTCAGGGGACATATCAACACCTATGAACTTCTCCATAAGCCGAATCCAATGGCCAACCTCCATAGATTTAATCTTCACGGCAGCCATAATGCTAGATTTCTAGACGTGGTTGTTCACGTGTCTTTTATCAGCGTAGATTGTAGAATAGTAGTTATGTCATCCTCTGTTATAAATAATGCGTTCTCATACGCATAGTAGCTGGCTTATGTAATGTAATTTTGCTGAAAATAAATCCCACTGTGTCATGACATTATTTCCTTGTTATGACAGCATTTTGAATACATGAGAAGACTTGGTTCATAAGTATAATTCGTGGTTGATAGCTGTTGCCCGAGGATTTTGTAGAGGGCCCCTGCACACGCCGAGGTTTTGTTTATTGCTGTATAGTTTCATGCTTTATTTCGTTACATTCATTATGCCATAGTTATTCACGTGTATATATTACATCTCTTATGGTATTAACATTTTATTTCTGTCCATAATTTTTCATGCTTTATATTGATGTTAACTTCTCAGTGTCTTTGTTCCAGATTATAGTAGGCAGCTCGGGCATTTGCACATAGTTTTACAATGACTAATGACATGGAATCAGTTTTGTCCTTCTGCTGATTTATTTTTCTTAGCTTTTCATTCCAGCACTGTTTTATTTATTTCAGTTTTGTACATTTTCTTTATTAGTTAGATTAGATATTAAATGGCTCATGTCATTATCAGTTACCTCCGAAAGCCATAGCGAGACTAATGGTGAGGGATTGAATTATGAGTGTGTAATTTGATACTAGTTTATTTTTCTGCAAATTAGATATTAGATTGCTCAAGTTGTTTATGATTACCTCCGAAAGCCATAGCGAGACTAATGGTGAGGGGTCAGAATATGAGTGTGTAATTTGATATTAGTTTATTTTTTTGCAAATGATATCGATTGCTCAAGTTGTTTATGATTACCTCCTGAAGCCATGGCGAGACTAATGGTGAGGGGTTTGCTGAGTTGATGTAATTTGATTTTAGCTTTCCTTTTCTTGCAATTCTTGGGATTTTTGAGCGCTTTTTATTTAGACAAAGAAAATAAGGGTAATGGGTTTCATAATCAATAGTTCACTGTTTGTTTGACTAGTATAGTGGCACATTTTCATTTTCTTTTAGGAATTAATTTTGTCATTGTATGTTTTAAAACCCTTTTGAAGTTTGAAGTTTGGGAAATCATTATAAAGAACATCATTGCCTTGAAAATTTATATCCATACTTGTATTTTAGAATTTCCATCTCACATTAGGAAACCAACCAAGATAAAAACCCCCAAGATAAATAAAAAACCCAAAAACGTCAAAAAAGTAAGAGATAGGTTATCTTTCACATATAGTGTGCCACACTTCGTCAGCGTACGAATCTCGGATTTACAAATTAATGTAGCAATTTAGGACACACTAAATTGACCAAACATTTTGGCGCCGTTGCCTAGAAGTGTAACTAGGTAGCCAATTTCTTAAAAAAAAAAAAAAAACAATAAAAGAAGGGAAAATTGATAACTTCTTGAAGTATGCTCTCCTCTTGCACCTAGTGTGATCTGGAGGATCAGAAAAGAGAGTTATTGGTTCAAAAATTTCTTAAGTATGCTCTCTTCTTGCACATAGTGTGACCTGGAAGATCAGAAAAAGAATTTTTAGCCCAACTTAAAAATAAAAAATGACATGCATAGAGCAAGAGATTCTAGGGGAAGGTTTATAGCTAAAGCCAAGAGTTAGATTTTCACAACTCCATCTTCTTCAAGGCATAGACAAGATTCACCACCATCCACCCCTAGCCTTAAGATTCTTGGAATTCAAGGAGCAGTTGAATTAGAGGATTCTCCTACACCATCTACCAAATCTCATTTAGAAGAAAACCCTTTCTTTACTTCTACAGGAGAGTATATTGTAATTAAAGAAGAATCACCTGAAGAAGAAAAGGTAGAAACTCTCTCTCATCCTCCCTTGATAGAAGAATCAGAGGAATTTGAAGAAACTATCATGACAGAGGAATTAGTAGATGGATTCGGAGGTAGAGGTAGAGGTAGAGGAGGAGGAAATAATGGAGGCAACAATGGTGGAGGTGGAGGTAATAGGGAAGGAGACAACTCGTTTGGATTCCCCATAGTTGATGAGGAAACTCATACAACGATGAAAAACATCTCACCATCTGTCCTCCCCAACTTTTATGGATTGTGAAGTGAGGATCCTGAAACATTTCTGTTTGAGTTTGAAGTCGTGTGCCAAACCTATGACTATATGGAAGACTCTCAAAAACTCAAATTGTTTCCTTCAACATTGAAGGGAGCCGCTTTGAAATGGTTCATGGGATTAGTCACCCAATCTATTAGGACTTGGAATGATATGAAACAAACATTTTTGGATAGATACCTGGACTATTGCATGCCCACCAATCACAAGGATGAGGTTTTCAAAATGGTGCAAAAAGAAGATGAAAATTTGGAGGATTTACTTGAAAGATTTCAATACAACTTAAAAAGAGAAAAGATGAGCAACTTAGATGAGGAAACTTTGAAAGCCCTTCTATTAAAAGCCATCAGAGATGAATGGATAGATATTTTAAACATGATGGGGAAATGAGACATTTCTCAACTTCCACTTCGTGACATAACAGAACTATGTGTCCATCTCTCAAGGGGAAAATCTAAAACGGGAAAAGGGCCTAGAGATCCTTCTCTTATCAGGGCAAACAAATCTGCAACTGGATCAGTAATTAGGGCAAATATTGGCAATATGCTTGATGAATTCAAAACTGATATCTTAGGGAGCCTTAGTGAACAACTAGACACCCTTAAAATTCAAAACAAGAAGAAAGAAGAAACTGATGCTCTAGCCATCTTTTTTCCGAAATGTAGGAAGAAACATGCTTTAAGGGAATGTCCCTTGGATGCAAAAGTTGTAGAAACATGTATGATTTTCTCAGAGAATCATGAGACCAAGGATTGTCTTTCAATTCCTGGACTCAAAGCTGTCTTTCAAGAAGATCCATATTCAGTAGAATCTCTCTGTTTTGTTGCAAGAAGACCTTGGCAGGGGCAACAAACTCAAGGTTTTAACAACCCTATGAATTTTCAACCCCCACCAAATTGGAATCCTTGGCAACAACCTTGGCCCCAACCTCAAAATCCATATTAGTCATGGGTACAAGGTATGCAAAATCCTTATGGGATATTTGCTCAATTTTATCAATATCCTCCATCTTTTCAAAATCAACAAGCTCCACAACTTCCAAACCCAAATCTACAACTTTCATTGCCATTTCCACAACAAAAACCTTCTCAACAAAATCCAAATCCTCAACTCATGCTTCCATTCCAAAAAAAGACAAATCAACTTCCATCTCAGCCATTACCAAATCCTAACAATAGAAATCCTCAGAATACTTACATGATAGAAGGACAACAATTTCCTACCTATATGATTGTTCCTCTCAATGATGTACAACTCAGGTCTGGTAGAGTTTTAGAAAAACCTTCTATAGATGTCGAAGAGCAAGATACCTCTGAGGAGGACTCTCTTAAAGTCAATAAGGGTTCTGAGGAAGCATCTCTTCAAAACTCAAACATTCAAAAAGAGAAAGAAAAGTTAACACCCATAACTCCTATAGTTGAGCAACCTGCATCTTCATCCACACCTCCTTTCCCTGAAAGATTACAAATTGATAAAGGGGTGGAAAAACAAATCTTGTTGCCTAACTATGATTTTCTAGATGAATTAAAGAATGTTTGTATCAAGATTCCCTTTCTACAAGCCATTAGAGAGATTCCTATTCTAGCAAAAACAATAAAGGAGTTGAGTCTCAAAAGACCAGGAAGGAAACTAAGAGATACAAGAAGAATCCACCCGGTAGGAAAAATTGCAGATATCATGATGGGAAAAATTACCATGCAGAAGTATGTAGATCCAGGTAGTCCAATTGTCAAGACACATATAAATGGGATAGAAATTCCAAACACATTTATTGACTTAGGGGCTGCTATCAACATTATGAGTAGACAGACTATGGAACAGCTAAAAATTCCTAATCTTCTTTTTACACCTACTTTACTGCAACTTGCAGATTGATCAATTATCAAACCAGATGGTGTATTAGAAGATATTTCAGTCTCCTTAGATTCTTGGGAATATCCAGTAGATTTTATGATTTTGACTCCCAAGAGTAATCTAGGAGGGCAACCACTTATCTTAGGAAGACCTTGGCTAGCCACAGCTGATGCTTTCATTAGTTGTAGATCTGGGGATATGTACATTTCTAATGGTAATTCGACAAAGAAATTCAATTTTTATCCTCCAGCAAAAGCAATCACAGAAGTAGGAGACAATGAATGGGTTGATGATGAGGACACTATACAACCTGTCTTTATCATTTCTGAAATCAGTGAGGATAGTCAAATTCTGAACACATTAGAAAATTTTGAGACATCTTCAGAATATGACCACACACAATTTCAGTTGGAATCTGACATAGAATATTTATCATCAAGACAAATGTCTCTTTACTCTATGGAAGAGTTTGGTAGTTCTACTATTGAGATTTTTCCAGGAAAAACATTGAATATCAACAAACATTTGGAAAAGTCACAACAAGAAGAACTAACCAAAATCTTGCAAAAACATTCTACCGCATTTGCATGGGAGTATACTGACATGAAAGGTATTGATCCTAAGACTTGCATCCATCATATCTATATTGAGGAAAACAGTAGACCAATCAGACAACCTAAAAGAAGGATGAATCCAAATCTTAGGGAGATAGTGAAAGAAGAGCTCCAAAAAATATTCAATGTAAACTTCATTTATCCAATTTCAGATAGCCGATGGGTTTCTCCTTTGGTTATAGTACCTAAAAAGAATGGTAAATGGAGGGTATGCATTGATTACAGGGAATTGAACAAAGCAACTTTGAAGGATCACTTTCCTTTGCCTTTTATTGATCAGGTATTAGATACATTAGCAGGTAAAAAGTACTTTTCATTTTTGGATGATTTTAGTGGCTATAATCAAATTCAGGTAGCACCTGAAGATCAAGATAAGACCACATTTACCTGTCCATGGGGGACTTTTTCCTATCGAGTGCTTCCTTTTGGGTTATGTAATGCACCCGCAACATTCCAAAGAGAAGTACTATGAATTTTTTCTGATCTAATCCATGATTGTGTAGAGGTTTATATGGATGATCTTACAGTTTATGGTAATTCATTTGAAGAGGCATTAGAAAATTTGGAAAAAAGTTCTTATAAGATGTAAAGAAACAAACCTTTCATTAAGCCATGAAAATGCTTTATGATGTTTACTGAAGGGATTGTTTTAGGACATCATATTTCAGGAGATGGGATTAAGGTTGATAGATCAAAAGTTGAAGTCATCTCCAAGTTGCCTATTCCAAATTGTCAAAGAGATGTTAGAAGTTTTCTAGGATTTACCGGATACTATAGAAGATTTATAGAAAACTTCACTAAAATAGAATCTCCACTCTTCAAACTGCTTACAAAAGACTGTGAATTCAAATGGGATCCTGATTGTCAATCAGCCTTTGAAACTTTGAAAACAAGAATATCTGAAGCACCTATCTTGAGAGGACCAAATTGGAAACTCCTTTTCCATATTTCTACAGATGCTTCAGATACAGCTCTAGGAGCTGTGTTGGGTCAAAAGGATTTAGTCCCTTATGCCATTTACTATACCAGTAAAAATTTGACTCCCACTGAGTTGAACTATACTGTAACTGAAAAAGAGTTTTTAGTTGTTGTTCATGCAATCAATAAGTTTAGACATTATATAACAAGCTATGAAACTTTTATTCATACTGATCATTCTGCGATTAGATATCTAATGAACAAACCTGTTACTAATGGCAGAGTGACAAGATGGCTCCTACTTTTGTAGGAATTCAATATTACTGTGTTGGATAGACCAGGGAAACAAAATACAGTAGCTGATTTCTTGTCTAGGATTCAGAATACTAAAGAAGATTCTCCTGTAGAGGATAAGTTTCCTGATGAATACTTGTTTGCAGTAACAACTAAGACACCTTGGTATGCAGATATTGCTAACTATTTGGTTACAGGGAAACTGCCTCCACATTTATTTCCAAGTGAAAGAAGAAAGATTATTCAGGAAAGTTCAAAATATTCATGGATTTCTAACGAATTGTTTAAAACAAGGCCAGATCTTGTGATCAGAAGATGTGTCAGGGAGGATGAAATACCTGATATCCTCAAGGCATGTCACGATGAACCATGCGGCGGACACTTTGCCGACAAAAGGATAGCCTATAAAATCCTCTCTTTAGGATATTGTTGGCCTTCCCTCTTCAAAGATGCAAAACAATATGTCAAAAGGTGTGACAGCTGCCAAAGAGTAGGGAAACCTACCCTTTCAAATGAAATTCCATTGCAACCATAGGTACTCATCGAACCCTTTGAAAAATGGGCTTTAGATTTCATTGGACCTATTAATCCACCATCTAAGCAAAAGAAGTATATATTGGTTTGTACCGATTATGTTACTAAATGGGTGGAAGCCAAAGCATTAGTGTCTGCTACTGAAAATTCAGTTGTTAATTTTCTTTATGAGGATATTTTTACTCGCTTTGGTGTTCCAAGAGAAATTGTGACAGATCAGGGAAGCCAATTCACATCCAACTTGGTGGAGAAGCTGATGGAAGAATAAAAAATCAAGCATAGAAGATCTACTCCTTACCATCCGCAAGCAAATGGTCAAGTGGAGTCTACAAACAAAGTTCTTGAAAGTATCATCACCAAAACTGTTCATCTACATAGAAGAGATTGGGCAGAAAGGCTTCCTGAAGCCTTGTGGGCCTACATAACTACATGGAGAAATACAACAGGACATTCTCCCTATGAACTTGTTTATGGGAAAGAAGTCCTGCTCCCCATTGAGTTCCAAGTCAAAACTTTCAAGATGGCAGTTCAGTTGGGGATGGATCTATCAGAAGCCCAAAAGCATAGAATGGAGCAGTTGAATGAGCTAGATGAGATCAGACAAGAGGCAATTCTAAGAACCGATCTAGTTCAATATCAAAGAGCTAAATGGCATGACAAATACATCAAAGAGAAGAAGTTTCAAGAAGGAGATTGGGCATTGCTATTTGATTCCAAGTTTAAATATTTTAAAGGAAAATTTCAGACTCATTGGCTTGGGCCATATGAGATTGATAAGATCTTTAGCAATGGAGCAGTAAGAATCAAGACCATTGATGAATTTCAAACTCCTCTTATTGTGAATGGCCACAGATTAAAGATCTATCATAAGCCACTCTCAAAAGAGGAATTTGTCAAAATGTTTCAAGATAATTCTGCAATAAGGTTGGTGAAGAAGAATCCTTCTTCTCCACCAGCCTAGCCTTTGTTCTTTTCAATTTCAAAAAAAAAAAAAAAAAAAATTGTATAAGCCTGAAAACCAATCACTGATTGGCAGTCTTATACAGAAAATGTAGGGTGAAAATCAAGAACACCTGACACCCTATATTTTCCAAAAAAAAAATTCCCTCTCTCTCTCATTTCACAAGTTTTATGACAACCCACTCCATTTCATTCCACTTCATTCCACTCCACTTCATTTCATTTCACTCCATTTCATCTATTTCATTTCATTTCACCAATAAAATTTTTCTTTCATGACCATTTTCATTCAGTCAGTTATCATCTATCCATCTCCATTCACCCAAATAATTGTTGTGTCAGTTTCCACAGCTGACACCAGTTTCCGTAGCAAGAAGCAGTTTCTGCAGCCACCACTCTGTTTTTCAAAAAATTACAGTCAGATGTTAGTTCAACAATCATGAAATAAAATGTAGGTATGAGGACATATTATGAAGACATGAGGCATTCAAAAGCATCAACAAGGAGCAACTGATGGAAGACTAATGAAAAATGGCAAGAATTCCAAGGTATGAGTAGAAATTTATTTCAAATGACATTCAAGCAAATTTTTACATAGTTATAAACCATAGCTCCATTATATGCAATGATTGTGTTGATAACTCTATAACCGTTCCACGATCTCTATACGATTCCCCCACAATCCTTGCATTCATTTTTAAACGGCCTCATAATCAAGCCTCCGGTCTTCACTCGTGTTCGGCTATACTTTGATACTCCACCTGTAATTATGGAACGTGGTTGATTTGACTACGGCTTCTCTCAGCTGCACAAAATCCGCAGCCGTTTCATAAACGTGCTTGCGTCTACTCTGCAGCCACCCAATTTTAAATACTGCCGGATGCACTTTACTCCCCCTACTGTTCTATTGACCTCACAGCTGCATTTCCACCGTGCTCACATAAGCCTTCACCCCATTTTGTTCTCTGTTCCGCTTCATTCCGTGTACCTATTCTCTGATATCCGCTTACAATCATTGGTCTCCTTCATAAACCCTGTTCATTTCTGCTAATTCAGCCGTCTTACCTCCGCTAAAACCTCCTCACGCAGACGAGTTTTAAAGAAAAGAAGGAAGGATGGGTCGGTTGTTGAGGACAGAACCAGAGGGACCCAAATTTATGGAAGGATACCCGCAAGTCAAAGACATATTGAAAAAGGAAAAATGGCTTCAGTTTATTCAAAATTTTAAAGGCTACAATAAGGAGGTAACAAAAGCTTTTGCGAGGTCTTTCAACGGTCTGGAGGTAGAAATTGGGGACCTCAAATTTACAGTGACTGAGGCATCCATAGCAGCTGCTACAGAACTCCCTCAAGAAGGTGAACGTTGGTTCAAGAACAAGAGCATTGGCGAGGAAGCCTGGAGAGTGATCCTACGTAACCGAGGTATGGATGTCACCATTTTCAAAAAGGGAATTCCTATCCATGCTTTAAAAGAAGAGTGGGCCAGTTTACTGTTGGTTATTCAAAATTTTATCACCTGTGAGGGATGTTTTGGATCAATGTACATGTATCATACCTGACTGTTGATGAATTTCCTAGACAACCAGACCCTCAATCTGCCATACGTTTTACTAAACAGTTTGAAAAAGATGTCTGTAACCGTCCAAAAGCATCTGGGGGAGGTAGAACCACATTTGTATCACCATGGTCTCGTGAAAAGCTTGATAGAAAAACAAATAAAAGAGAAAAAGGACACCTGGGAGCAGTTTTTAATTAGAAATTTCTTTGAATAATGCCAAGAAACCCCTGAAGGAAGTACATCAAAAAGAAGTAGAAGAAAGAGAACAGGTGATAAAATTCAAAGCACTCCTACTAACACAGTTGAAAGAACTAGTAGAGAAGAAAGACTGTCTAAAAGGAAGAAGGAAAATACTGAGGGTAAAAAGCCAACAAAATCAAAAGAGAAAAGAAGCATTGAGGTTGTGCATCAAACCCCTTCCTCAGAAGAAGACCATCAAGTATTGTTTGAGAGACTAGTTCACCTTCAGGAACATTCAGCTATGGCCAAAAAGAAAGGAAAAGAAAAACAGAAAGAAAAAGACAGTAGTCCACAGCATGTAAGAAGAAGCACCAGGCTTAAAGGAAAGTGGAGGAAAGCACAAACAAAAGGACCCCATTTTATTGATTTGGGAGAAGGAACACCTGAACAAACTCCAGCTGGTCGTAGTCCACCTCATTCTCAGCCAAACGTTGAAACTAGTCCTCAAGATGTTGACATGAGTCCTTTTCGGCCAGATTTTGAAGTCAATTCTCCTCCACAGCATTTTGGGGACAACCCAAGGAAAATGACACCCGAGATAGATCCAAAGTAGAAAGAGGTGTATGATTACATAGAATCCTTAGAAAGAACAGCCACGGGTCCCAACACTTCATCCACTCAGCCTCACACAACACAAGAAGCTCTAGTCCAATCGTTGAAACAAGAAGTCTTTGAGTTGGAGGTTTTAAATAGACATATTAAAAATGAAAATGAAGCATTAAAGGAGCAAAGCAGATTTGACAAGATCATTCATGACAACACTATGCTACATCTGGGACTGTGGCACAAAAAGAACAGGAAATTGAAGAAGAAATGCAAGAAGATAAGTAGAGCACTGATTAATCTCAAATTCAAATGCTTGATGAAGAAGCCCAGGATGTTAGCAGCACCAAGAAAGAGGAGAAGAGGACTGGATGTACTGGCAGAGGTATCAGGGCATATGAATTGAAGGAGGATGATCAAAATTTTGGTTGCATGGGGACATGCAACACCTTCACAGTGGGGGTATGTTGAGTCCCAAACTTGTATCTTTCCTATACACCTTTCTAGACTTTTTCCATTTACCTGGACCTCCTAAGTCATCAACATCATTGCATATTAATCATAAAAGAGCATTTAAAGTGGTTTTTAACTATGTTTTGTGTCTGCTGTTTGAATTAGATTTTTGCTCATTGAGCTGTGGAATCTTGTCACTTTCCGCAGCTGCTTCAACTTTCCACAACCATTTTGTTAAAGTCTATATTGCAGGTGTCTTCAAGCAAATCAAGCCACATGGGCAAGTTGGAAATGACATGAATATGGACCGAGTCCTATTGGCTCAGTCGAATTCACCAAAGAAGGCCATGGTCAAAGGTAGTCAAGCGGTGGTCAACCTAAGAGTCCTACGGTGACAGAACTCCGTTTTTCACCACGTGAAGACTTGCGTGGCCGTTCCTAAATCTCAGGGGACATATCAACACCTGCGAACTGCTCCATAAGCCGAATCCAACGGCCACCCTCCATAGATTTAATCTTCACGGCAGCCATAATGCTAGATTTCTGGACGTGGTTGTTCACGTGTCTTTTATCAGCGCAGATTGTAGGAAATTAGTTATGTCATCCTCTGTTATAAATAATGTGTTCTCATACGCATAGTAGCTAGCTTCTGTAATGTAATTTTGCTGAAAAGAAAGCCCACTGTGCCGTGACATTATTTCCTTGTTATGACTGCGTTTTGAATACATGAGAAGACTCTGTTCATAAGCATAATTCGTGGTTGATAGCTGTTGCCCGAGGATTGTGCAGAGGGCCCCTGCACACGCCGAGGTTTTTTTTATTGCTGTATAGTTTCATGCTTTATTTCCTTACGTTCATTATTCCATAGTTATTCACGTGTATATATTACATCTCTTATGGTATTAACGTTTTATTTCTGTCCATAATTTTTCATGCTTTATACTGCTATTAACTGATCAGTGTCTTTGTTCTAGATTACAGTAGGCAGCCCGGGCATTTGCATATAGTTTTAAAATGACTAATGACATGGAATCAGTCTTGTCCTTCTGCTGATTTATTTTTCTTAGCTTTTAATTCCAGCACTATTTTATTTATTTCAGTTTTGTACATTTTCTTTATTAGTTAGATTAGATATTAAATTACTCATGTCATTATTAGTTACCTCCGAAAGCCATAGCGAGACTAATGGTGAGGGATTGAAGTATGAGTGTGTAGTTTGATATTAGTTTATTTTTCTGCAAGTTAGATATTAAATTGCTCATGTCATTATCAGTTACCTCCGAAAGCCATAGCGAGACTAATGGTGAGGGATTGAAATATGAGTGTGTAATTTGATATTAGTTTATTTTTCTGCAAATTAGATATCAGATTGCTCAAGTTGTTTATGATTACCTCCGAAAGCCATAGCGAGACTAATGGTGAGGGGTCAGAATATGAGTTGATGTAATTTGATTTTAGTTTTTACTTTACTTGCAATATTTTCTTTGAGTACAGTTTCTTTTGTGTTTAGACAACAGCAAGGATAATGAGTTTCATGATCAATAGTTCACTGTTTGTTTGACTAGTATAGTGGCACATTTTCATTTTCTTTTAGGAATTAATTTTGTCATTGCATGTTTTAAAACCCTTTTTGAAGTTTGAAGTTTGGGAAATCATTATAAAGGACATCATTGCCTTGAACATTTATATCCATACTTGTCTTTTAGAATTTCCATCTCACATTAGGAAACCAACCAAGATAAAAACCCCCAAGATAAATAAAAAACCCAAAAACAACAAAAAATAAGAGATAGGTTATCTTGCACATATAGTGCACCACACTTCGTCAGCTTACGAATCCCGGATTGACAAATTAATGTAGCAATTTAGGACACACTAAATTGACCAAACAGTGACCATGGAATGTGAAACCAAGAGTCACACCATTGTACTATAAATGTACATCATGTATAATGGAAAAATAAGAAAGCCTCACGCTTATCCTTCATTGTGTGTTGAGTCTCTTGTGTGTGTGTGCTCATCTTCCTCATACACCATGTGTGTGTTAACATGGTGTTTAACAATAAATGAGTTTTAGATATTTTTCCTTGGGCCTTGCATGGTCTCAAAGGTAAAAATGCATTAACTATGTAATGAATGACATTTGAAACCCTAGCTAGGGTTTACCTCCTCATTTTGCAGATAAATAATGCATGTATGCTTCATAGATTTTGTTGGTTGATTGTTTAGCTGAATGCCTCATAGACTTTGAATTGTGAAAGAAGTTTGGCTTTGGAGCTTTGTAACTATTTTGGACTGAATATCAATGGAGTAATCATATTCATAGGATTCATGAATTTGGTTGAATGGTGATGTTTTTCTAATCTTGTTATTGTTTCCTTTTGTTTTCCACTTTGTGCATCAATTTCTCTTATAACAGAGCAGAAAATTTAGGTAAATATATGTTGTTAGAGGCACCTTAAGTATGTCTGCTCTCTGTTGTTTAAATTTTTTCCTTTGCTGCATCTGATTGGAGAATTCTTAATTGCTTTCTGATTCCACCTAGCTTGTTGTCTTCAAAATTATTTAATAAGAGTCAAACCGAAGAATTTTATGGTATGCCCTGTTCTTTGGTGTAGCTTGAAACATTTTTTTTAAGGCCTTTCTTTGAAGTTTACTTATTAGGGTTTGGCTAAAGAAGTTTATGGTTTTCCCTGTCCTTTGGTCCATCTTGAATAGTCACTTTGAAGGTATTTTAAATTCTGATTGAAGAATTTAGGATTTCCCTACTCTTTAATCATCACTTATTTGTTATCTTAAATGTTTTATTTGTCTGAAAGTGAATAGCTAGAGAATTTAAGAGTGTTGATATTGCAACAAGATGATGAGCTTAGTGGAAATAAGTCGCCTTCACTAAGTGGGCCCGCAGGCTATTTTTGGAGCAAAGTCTATTTTTAGACTATGTCTATTTTTAGACATATGGATCATGTTCTATGAGTTGCAGGATGCTATTTGTGGAGGGTTAGTCAAGTTGGAAAAATAGATGGACTTCTATTTTTAGACATATTGGGCGGAATCTATTTTTATATTTCCAGTCTAAAAATAGATATGTCGAATATTATTAGCTCTTAATAATATCTGGACTATAAACATTATCTTATTCTCTTGGAGCACTTCAATTAAGTGCACACATGTGGCACAGGAGCTGACAGAAGGAATTACACTATTCCTGAGGGTTAAGTGGGGCTATTGCATGGATAATTCAGTTAGAACTCATGTGACAGAGTTTGGTGGAGTTGATTGAGGAGTTAATGGAGTTGTGTTCAGTTTAACTAATCTAAACATAGTTGAGCCAGTTGTATTTATTCTAACTGATTAATACACTAGTGAAGAGTGGTGTGAATTAATTATTAATTAATTCACTAATTATAAACTCATTAATCAACTAAAGAATACATCATTTAACTTCAGTGCATGGATAGTTTCAGTGGAGATCAGTGCAGAGATAGGTGAAAGAGCAGGTTAACTATCAGTTGTGACTATACAGTTTCATATTTGCAACAACCAATGATTGGAGGAGTCCATGAGGATTGCGCAGTACAAGCCAGGTGGTTCAAGTAATTTAATGAGCCATCCTAAAACATTGATTACGTAATAGAGGCTGGCTATCAGGTGGCAGAGATTGGAGCATGTGTTTTGCTAGATCTAGCTTGATTAGTGTGTAGAAATTGGAGGTTGTGCTGAGAACTTGTGAGGAGCTTTATACAATGATTGTTACATGATCTCTATGACATATAATATACAGATATTTGGGGGTTTTCAGCTTTAAGATTTCCCATGAAATATTGTGTTCATATGTGTGAATGTTTATGGTTTTAATGTGCGCATGCAATTGTTTTTATTTCCGCAATTAATGATCAATGGTAGAAGAGATTCTGTATTGTGCATGAAGATAAAATAGTGTGTGATCAAGAGAATCTTGGTGAATAATATCATTTATTATTAATTTTCTACATAGTATCGGAAACGATATTGATCATTGGAGCAATTGCAAAACATTGAAGCGGTTGAGTTTTGTGCTGGTGGAATTCGAATTTGCAGTAGTGTTTTCTTGGTGTCGAAGTTGAGATGTCTTTCAACGGATTGCGATTGGAGTATTCCCTTGAGGGCAGCTAGAATAATATTGCATGGAAGGACAGGATGGAGGTGGTGCTGGATGACAATGGGTTGAAGGAGTTCATAGATGCAAAAATTCCAAAACCTACTTCTAGTGATGCTACCATACTTGACGCATGGCAAAAGAAGACAGCAAAGTGTCGAAGAATTCTGTTGGAAGGTGTGAAGAATCACATAGTGTCCAGACTTCATGGTAAGGCTTCACCATTCTTGATGTGGAAATCTTTGAAATATTTATTTCAAACCAAGAGTGACCAGAGGAAGTTGGCGCTCAAGGATAAACTCAGAAACAAAAAAATGGAGAAAGGCGACAGTATGCCCAAGTACCTCACGAAGTTCATCCAATGCAGGGATGAGCTGGGAAGTGTGGGGGTTACTTTTGATGATGAGGAATTGGTGATCTTGGCTCTCCTTGGGCTTCCGAAGAGTTGGCATTCCTATCAGGACTCTGTCAATGGTCAGGAGAAATTGCCAGGATGGGAGTGACTTTGGTCGGATCTTGTGCAAGAGTAGATAAGGCGAAGTACCAGGGACGGATCTTCATCAAAGAACTCTGATGAAGAAAATTGTGCTTTGGCTGCCAAAGCAAAGAAGGGGAAGATCAAGAAGCATGCTTCTCAATCCGGTGTGAAAGGCAAGAAGCAGGACATGTCCAAGGTGAAGTGCTTTCACTGTCACCAACACGGACATTACGCCACTAGTTGTCCACAGAAGAAGAAAAATAAGCAGGCTGCTGGATCTGCAGCTGGAGAGGCCTTAGCCTCGCAGTTTGAGCTGGATTTTTTGCTGATCGCATGCTTGGTTTCAAGTGTGATGGGTTCAGTGTGGTTTCTGGACAGTGGTGCATCTTTTCACATGACAGGAGATCGAGATTTGTTTACTGATCTGGATGAGAAAGATCTTGGAGTGCACATCGAGATGGGCAATGATGGTAGATACAGTGCGATCGGTATCGGAACCATTTCCTTTGAGAGGGAGTCTGGTAAACCCTTCAAATTGAAGGAAGTGATGCATGTTCCAGGATTGAAGAAGAATCTTATCTCTGTGGCGATGTTAGAAGACAAGGGATATGATGTTGTCTTTAGCGAGGGAAAGGCTTTCCTGCGCAGTAAGGCAACTGGTGAGACTCGAAGGATAGGGGTTCGAGTTAAGAACCTTTATCAATTGCAGGTAGATGGCTGTGCAGCAATGGCAGGCAAGGCAGAAGGAGTGGTGAGCCAGGATGATGGCGAGTTGTGGCACCGGAGATTGGGCCACCTTCACCATGGAGCTTTGAAGATACTGCAGCAGATTTCTACTGGGCTTCCTAAAGGAACTCTTGTGCAGTCAGATCAGTGCAAGGGGTGTACCTTGGGAAAATTTGTGAAAGCCACCTTTCACGAGAAGGATAGTCACGCCACGACAATCCTTGAGAGAATTCACACAGACATGTGTGGACCTTTCTCAGCAGCTTCGACAGCAAAGCACAGGTATTATGTGATATTTGTTGATGATTTTTCTCGTAAGTGTTGGATCTTCTTCATACAGAAGAAGAGCGAGACATACTCAAAGTTCTGTGAGTTCAAGGCACTAGTTGAGAAAGAATCAGGGAAGCAGGTGAAGGCTCTTAGGAGCGAAAATGGTGGTGAATTCATCTCTGGAAAATTCAAGGACTTTTGTAGTGTAGAAGGAATTCGAAGAGAGCTCATAGCACCTCATAACCCACAGCAGAATGGGGTTGCTAAGCGGAAGAACAGAATGATTGTGGGTGCTGCACGGGAAATGTTGCATGATCAGGGCCTTCCCATACACTTGTGGGCTGAGGCATGCAATACTGCAGTATATGTGAAGAACCATTTTCCTCACAGGATACCTGGCATGAGTACACCCGAGGAGGCGTTTTCTGGTAAGAGACCTGATATTTCCCATTTGAGGATTTTTGGTTCACCTGTTTACATTCATGTGACAAAGGATGCCAGGAAGAAGCTGGAGCCGACTGCAAAGGTTGGGATATTTTTGGGGTACACTGATACACCCCACAACTATCGTGTGTATTTGCTAGATATTCGCAAGATTGTTGTGCGACGGGATATCAAATTTCATGAGGAGAAAGCCATGAAGCATTCGCTTGAGAGGGAGCCACACTTGCATGCAGATGAGGAGCTATTAGTTCCTAAGGATGAGCTTCAGGAGGTGGATCAACCACAAGAGGAGGTTCATGGAGTGGAAGAGACCACTCATGCAGCGCCAACCATCAGAGGGCGGAAGCACACTACAGAAGCTGAGCGAATGGCTCAAGATACAGAGAAGGTTGTAGGAGCACCTACATCACAGTGCAGACAGAGACATTCACCTGATCAGTATACTAGATACATGGCTCTTATGAGAAAGTGTATCGTGACAGAGCCATCCTCTTTCGAGGAAGTTGTGGAGGATCCCGCATGGGTAGATGCCATGGTGGAAGAGTATGATTCGATTGTCGGAAACAGTGCATGGGAGATTGTCCCAAGGCTGGAAGGGAAATCAGTGGTGGGTTCGAGATGGATCTACAAAGTGAAGCAAGCATCTGACGGGAGTGTGGAGAAGTACAAGGCAAGATTTTTTTCCTGAGGCTTTTCACAGATTGAGGGGATCGATTATGAGGAGACCTTTGCACCTATCACAAGGTATTCTTCCATACGGAAGATTCTTGCTCTCTCAACGTAGATGGGGTGGCACATTCATCAGATGGATGTGAAGACTATGTTCCTCAACGGAGTCATTGAGGAGGAGGCGTACATAGAGCAACCCGAAGGTTTCGAGATCTTCAGTAGTGATTCGCATGTGTGAAGGCTCAAGAGAGCGTTGTATGGGTTGAAACAAGAACCTCGTGCTTGGTACACACGGATAGACAGTTATTTCACCAGACTTGGATTCTCCAAGAGTGAGGCGGATCTGAACCTATACCAGATAGTGGTGGAGGGTAAGTTGCTGATCATTGTACTTTCTGTAGATGATTTGATTTTGACGGGTGATGAAATGTTGATACACTCATGCAAGGCTGATCTTGCAAAGGAGTTTGAGATGAAGGACTTGGGCCTCCTTCATTATTTCCTGGAATTGGAAATTTGGAAGCGCAGTGATGGACTGTTTGTTTCTCAAGGCAAGTATTCCCGGGAGATACTGGAGAAGTTCAACATGCATGGCTGCAAGCCTGTTGATACTCCTCTTCCTGGTGGATGGAGGAAGGAGGATGCTACTTCGGTGGAGGTAGTGGATGCCACTGTTTATCGATAGTTGGTGGGGTCGCTTATGTATCTGGTCAATACATGAACCGACATATGGTATGTTGTTAACCAGCTTTCACAAGCTATGGTTAAGCCTACCAAGCTCTTTTGGAAGGCAGGCAAGCATGTATTGAGGTATCTTAGAGGCACATCAGGATATGGATCATGGTACAGACAGGAAGATGAGTTGAGGCGGCATGGCTTCACGGATCGGTATCATCATATCAGAGATTTTGTGCAGCGAAAGATCATGTTACTTTCATATATTCCCATGGAGGATCAGAATGCTGATATCTTAACGAAGGTGCTCACCAGGAGAAAATTTGAATACCACAGAGGCAGGATAGGGGTGGCAGATAATCCTTATCTTGTTGAGAGAGAGTGTTGAGATTGCAACAAGATGATAAGCTTAGTGGAAAGAATTCGCCTTCACTAAGTGGGCCCGCAGGCTATTTTTGGCGCAAAGTCTATTTTTAGACTATGTCTATTTTTAGACATATGGATCATGTTCTATGAGTTGCAGGATGTTATTTGTGGAGGGTTGGTCAAGTTGGAAAAATAGATGGACTTCTATTTTTAGACATATTGGGCGGAATCTATTTTTAGATTGCCAGTCTAAAAATAGATATGTCGAATATTATTAGCTCTTAATAATATTTGGACTATAAACATTATCTTATTCTCTTGGAGCACTTTAGTTAAGTGCACAGATGTGGCACAGGAGCTGACAGAAGGAATTACGCTATTCCTGAGGGTTAAGTGGAGCTATTGCATGGATACTTTAGTTAGAACTCATGTGACAGAGTTTGGTGGAGTTGATTGAGGAGTTAATGGAGTTGTGTTCAGTTTAACTAATCTAAACATAGTTGAGCTAGTTGTATTTAGTCTAAATGATTAATACACTAGTGAAGAGTGGTGTGAATTAATTATTAATTAATTCACTAATTATAAACTCATTAATCAACTAAAGAATACATCAGTTAACTTCAGTGCATGGACAGTTTCAGTGGAGACCAGTGCAGAGATAGGTGAAAGAGCAGGTTAACTATCAGTTGTGACTATACTATTGCATATTTGCAACAACCAGTGATTGGAGGAGCCCATGAAGATTGCGCAGTACAAGCCAGGTGGTTCAAGTTATTTAGTGAGCCATCCTACAACATTGATTACGCAATAGAGGTTGGCTATCAGGTGGCAGAGATTGGAGCATGTGTTTTGCTAGATCTAGCTTGATTAGTGTGTAGCAATTGGAGGTTGTGCTGAGAGCTTGTGAGGAGTTTTGTACAATGATTGTTACATGATCTCTATGACATATAATATACATATATTTGGGGTTTTCAGCTTTAAGATTTCCCATGAAATACTGTTTTCATATGTGTGATTGTTTATGGTTTTAATGTGCGCATGCAATTGATTTTATTTCCGCATGTAATGATCAATGGTAAAAGAGATTCTGTATTGTGCATGAAGCTAAAATAGTGTGTGATCAGGACAAACTCGGTGAATAATATATCATTTATTCAAATTTTCTACAAAGAGTTCCTTTCTCTCTAGGGTTTGCTGGATTGTTGTTTTAAAGTTTACTTGATAAAGCCAAAGAAGTTATGGTGTGCCCTGTCCTTTGGTTCTTTCTTAAGCATAGTGATCTTAAAGACCCTTCTTGTTCTAGTATATGTTAAAGGATTCTTAATTTCCCTTTAAACCGACTAAACTCACAATTTAATGTTCATTTCACACCCACATAAGCTATTAAGATCCATTTGGCTTTGTTAACTTGCCCTATGAAACACCCTTGATTTATTGTTGTACTTTTCAAGCCTTTCACAGACCCCATAGCCCAATGGTTAGAATTTATTTTACTCTATATTTTATTCTTAACAAGCAACCAAACCAAAAAAAACAAACAAACAACCCTATCATTTTAACTAGCCTAAAATCAACATCCTAAATCAATCAAGTCATATCTTTTATAAAAATATAGAGAGAGCCCTCTCTGAGTCTAGGAAGGCTAGGTCCTAGGACTCCAAAGTTGGTTTGATGTTACCCTTGTCTATTTGGTCTTGCCAATATGAAAAATTACAGGGACCTAACAACTCCCACACTTCTTCCTCAATAAATCAGGGGGGATATCAAAGCCTTGAAGGAAATGCAAGAGGAGGATTAGTTGCTCAGAGGATGAGCAACCATTCAGTAGGGGGGTGATGATGAGCTCCATCATTAGACATATTTGGAGGGGTTAATGGTCACTTTTTTTCCTTAGATCTCTTTTTCTTGCATTTTTATTATTATTTAGTTTTATGATGCTAGTATAGGTGGTGATTAAGTATAACATACTCCGAGTGCCTAATATGAGGTTGAGTGCAGAAAATCATGATTTACTAAGAATTTTTATAACGATTTTATCATAAAGACTTGGAGGAGACAAAAAGGAGAAATTATTGGAGGATTTTCCACCATCCTTAACTCTCAAAGTGAGCCAAAGTATCCCAAAGATTCTCTCCAAGCAATTCAAATTCCAAAGGCAGCCAAAAGATCCCCAAGGATTCTCTCCAGCAATTCGAATTCTAGGGGTAGCCAAGTACTCAATATTTGCTTACTTGGAGTCAAGTGGACTCAATCACTATTTTCCAGGGAGTTGTTGGTAGCTGCCCTGTAGAATAAATAGAGCAGAGATAGAGCTAGGGAGAGTTAGCCAGTGAATCGATTTTAGTTGAAACTTTGTTGCAAGTTGTTGAGCTTTTTATTTTACTCAATGAAAAAACTTTCAGAGATGTATACAGTTATTCTTTTATGAAATGAGAAGACTGATTTCATTCGACTAATTTAAGTTTCAGAGAGCTAGGCTCATGGGTTAGGGCCCAATCCATGTGCCTAAGCTTCTCTATTGTTTTCATTCTTTCCTTTCTGTCATTTAGTTAGTTTTTCTTCTACCATTTAGCTAGATCTGCTCCTAATAGTTTCATTGCTGCTTAGTCTTTTCTTTCAGTTTTTTGTTGTAGCTTTTCATTTTCTTATGAATAGTGGAATATGGAAAAAAATCCAAAATTTGTGGTCAAGCCTCCCCCTCTCATCTCTGTCAATAGATTTCGAGCAGGGTAGACCTTCCCATATACCAAAAACATTGATTTATGTCCACTATTTCCATCTTTGTGTTACACTTATAAACCTTGCTTTTGTGCCTCCATTCCCTCCTGTTTTCCGCTCATTCTCAACTGTTGCACCCACATTTTCCCTAACAACACTTAAACCCTTCAATCACATTATTCCTTTGCTTTTCTTGTTCACAGTTGTCTTTGCCTTTTAATGCTAAACACTTGAAAAAAACCCATTGAAACCTGTCTTCCACCTTTCCTCCTCGAAATCCCCACAATCGTACTTCACATTTCCCACTTCACATTGTTTAAATTGTTCCCATTAACACTTACCTCTCTTCTTGTCAATCGCGATATTTTGACATCGCATATCGCGGATTGCAACCTTTTATTGTATCCTTTCCAACCTACCACAATTTCTGCTTCGTAATCGCACTTCGCAACTCTTTTCCATTTTCTTTAAGACTTGCCGATCATTGTTGTTGATTGCGATCTTGTGATATCGCATCTCGCAAATCACACCATTCCCCTATTTCCTTTACACTTACTACTCGTTCTGTCGATTACGATATTGGCCCTACCTCCACATCACCACTCTACATCATACATCGCAAATCACATTTCTCGTTTCTTTCCGTAATGCTTACCACTCCAATTTTGCGAAGTTGCAGTTGTGATACCGCATATCGCAACTTTCGCCTCCATCATGTTGGGTATGTGTTATATTCTTTCCATGGCTAGCCCCATGCATTGTACGTTGCGCTAGGCACAACAGGAGGGTCACAAGGGGGGAGGCAGCCCCCACTGTTGGGGTCCAGGGTAGCGCCCCGGTGAAATTTTTTTTGGTGTGCGGACCCACTCATAGGCGGACCCACCCATGTTTTGTGCATGAGTTTGCACATGGTTTTGGGGTACGATGGTTTCCGGCCCCTGTTGTTTTTTAGATCCAGTCAAGGGTTTTACAGTTATGTTCTAATCTAGGGTTAATGGATTGGGGTTTATGTATGCGTCGGCATGTATATATGTGTGTTGTAACACTAAAAGGAATATAATGAAAAATCAAGCTGGTCATCCCAATTTGGGATCCAGGGGAAAATCTCTGTGTTTATCTGTTTTATGTTTTATGCTCTTGCTATTGTTTATTTTCTGTTATAAGATTCATGTGTATATAATTTCTGTTGAGGGTTAAAACCTACATTTGGTATTAGAGTTGTTTCGGCTTCAAGGGGATGCCTTTTCTGCTGAGGGTTTTTTGCTTGGGCCTGAGGTAGACCCTGTTCAGTGGGAGATCTACGAGATTGATTCTTGCAGTGAAAGAAGATGGCGAGCGACGGGAAGATAGAGATCGAGAAATTTAATGGTCAGAGTTTTGAGTTATGGAAGCTCAAATGGAGGATCTGTTGTTGGATAAAGATAAGTGGATCGCCGTAGATCCAGGTACTAAACCAACGACAATGTTAGATGAAGACTAGAAGAAACTGGATCGGAAGGCTAAGAGCACAATACGGTTGTGTGTCTCAGATTCAGTATTTTTTGGTGTTATACCGGGAAGCTACGAAGAATTTGTGGGAAAAACTTGGACTTTACTTTCCAATATAAGTCTACGAGTGAATAAGATGTTCCTACGGAAAAAAATCGCCTGCTTTAGGAATATAGAAAAATCAGAACTCGACGATGACGGAAACATACGAAACTTGTATCTTGTGTAAGTCGGTACATCATATATTGATATTAAAATCTCATATGAAGATAAGTGCATCAGGTTGTTGTGTTCTCTACCAGACTCATGGAACAGTCTGGTTATTGCAATAGGTAGCAATAAAACTACCTTGAATTTTGATGACATTGTCTCAGCCTTGTTGTCGGAGGAAATGAGACGGATAAATATGGAGGGTCAAAATGGAGATGCCTTATCTGTACGAGGAAGATCCAAAAACAAAAACAAGAATAAGGTTTCGAGTGGGAGATCTAAATCTAGAGGGAGATCTAAATCTCCTGGAAAGTTTGTAAAGGTATGTTGGAAATGCGGAAAGGAAGGGCACTACAAAAAGGAGTGCGGATCTAAAGCTCCTGAGAAAGGAAAGGGATCTGATGATGCTCCTTCTGTAGAGGCAAAAACCACCTCGGATGAAGGTGGGGATGTGTATTTGGCTTCTTCTTCAAGTACACATGTAGATCATGAGTCATGGCTGATTGACGCAGGTGCATCCTTTCACTTCACTCCCCATAGGAGGTGGTTGCGAGTATGAGAAATATGATATGGTGATGTCTTCCTAGAGGAGGATGATGGAGGAAAGTGGCAAAATCATCGAACGTGGAAAGGTCAGAAGTGAAGGCCCGCAAGGTGGGGCGATTAGACAACTACTATGTTTTGCATATTTACGCATTGGCTAGAGAAATCAGTTTATTTCTGTAAGCAAGATGGATGATGTAGGTGTAAAAACATTATTCGAGAAAGATACCTGTAAGATGGTTCAGGGAGCACTGGTATTAATGCGGGGAGTTCATATTGGAACTCTGTACAAGATTCAGGGAAGCACTGTTATCACTATTACTGATGGGTGTAGTTGTATGATTGTGGTTCACAAGAAGTGGATAAGAGGAGCGGAAAGCTAGCTATCTCTGGAGAAAAGACCATGCTATGGCGTCAAAGGCTTGGACATATTGGAGAGAAGGGCCTTCAGATACTGCATAGAAATGGTATGGTAGAAGGTATTTCTAATTTCTCTCTGGATTTCGATTTCTGTGAACATTATGTATATGGGAAGCAGAATCAGGTGAGTTTTCCTTCTGGTGCTAAGAGGGCGAACAAGATATTAGAACTTGTGCATAGTGATGTGTTTGGGCCTGTGTCAGTTCCATCATTGGGAAAGTCTGTGTACTATGTTTCATTCATAGATGAATTCTCAAGGAAAACATGGATATATTTCTTGAGGAAAAAATTTGAGGCTTTTGACAGATTTAAATAATTTAAGGCTCTGGTGGAAAACCAGACAGAGAAGAAGATAAAGGCACTGAGGACAGATAATGGTGGGGAGTTCTGCAAGAAGGAATTTGAAGAGTTATGTAAGAAGTGTGGTATAGCACGATAGAAGACTACTCCATACACACCTCAACAAAAAAAAATTGCAGAAAGAATGAATAGAACGCTAATGGAAAAGGCAAGAATCATGCTCAGTGGTACCAGGTTAGGACAATAATTCTGGGTAGAGGTAGTGGAGACTACATGTTACTTGGTTAACAGATCACCTTCATCGGCGTTGGAGGATAAGACTCCACATGAGGTATACACTGACAGAAACCCTCTCTTTCACATCTGAGGATATTTGTATGTGATGCATATGTACATGTTCCAAAGGAGAAAATGAGCAAGTTGGATAATAAATATGAAAGGTGCATCATTATTGGGTATAAGGATGGTTTAAAGGGTTACAAGCTTTGGAACCCGGAAACGAAGAAGGTTGTGTACATCTGAGATGTGGTGTTTAGAGAGGTGAAAGATATTGTTAAACATGAATTCCTACCAAAGGAACTTGAGAAGATAGATTTTGAGCTAAAGGAGGATGAATCAGACTCTACAACAGGGAAGATTCGAGAGAAGAGGAAGAGCCACAAACTCCAGCTTTGAAAAGATACGATTCAAGAAAAGAAGAACGAGAAAGGTATAGTCCATCTACTTTCTATTCGAGGTTTTGCCTTAAATATAACTGATGATGATCACAGAACTGTCACGGATGCAGTAGATTCAGAGGATGGAAAAATTTGGAAGGAGGCCATGGTTGATGAAATGGCATCCTTGCACAAAAATGAAGCATGGGATTTGGTGGAGTTGTTGGCTAGAAGTAATCCCATCAGGAGAAAATGGGTGTTTAAGAAGAAGATGAATGTAGAAGGCAAGGTGGATAAATAAAAAGCTGGATTGGTAGCAAAAGGTTATTCCCAAGTGCCAGGAATTGATTTTGGTGATATTTTTTCTCCTATTGCCAAGGTTACTTCTATTAGATTAATTTTATTTGTTGTTGTTGCATTTGACTTTGAGGTAGAATAGATGGATGTGAAGACAACATTTCTTCACAGGGATCTGTAAGAGGAGATCTACATGAAGCAACTTGAAGGCTTTATGGTAAAGGGTAAGAAAGAACGGGTATGCAGGTTAAAGAGGCCTTTGTATGGGTTAAAACAGTCACCAAGGATGTGGTATCATAAATTTGATATCTATATACGGGGACTTGGCTTCACTAGAATAAAGGAGGATCACTATGTTTATTTTAAATTAATTGGTGACCGTATTATTTATTTGGTCTTATACGTAGATGATATGTTGTTTATTGGAAATGACAAAGAAATCATCCAAAATTTGAAGACCCAATTGTTCTCCAAATTCGACATGAAGGATCTTGGTACTACAAACTATATTTTGGGCATGGAAATTAAGAGAGATCGACAAAAGGAAGCTGCGGTTAAACCGGAAGGAAGTATTGTCGATACTATATTGCGGAGGTTCAATATGCGAGATGAAGGTGCTTGATAAATGTTCTGCCTTCTACTGTGGGTGTAAAGGCATACCAGCACGAACGGTGTCCCAAGACACAAGAAGAAGAGGAGGATATGTCTCGTGTTCCATATGCAAGTGCAGTGGGTAGCCTGATGTATGCAATGGTTTGTACTAGACCAGACATTGCACATGCAGTGGGAGTATTGAGCAGGTTTATGTCAAACCCAGGGAAGGAGCATTGGACAACAGTGAAGAGGGTTTTCATATATTTACGTGGCACTAGTGATTATGTCTTGTGCTACTAGGGAAGACTAGGATTAGAAAGAATGTTGGACATTCGTGGTTTTGTTGATGCAGACTAGGTTGGAGATCTAGACCAAAGAAGATCTACAAGTGGGTATGTGCTTAACCTATTTGGAGGCGCAGTCAGTTGCATGAGTAAAATACAGTCTGTAGTGGCTCTTTCAACTACAGAGGTAGAATACATATCAGCCACTCATGCAAGCAAGGAAACAGTTTGGTTGCAGAAATTGTGTTCAAGTATGGGGTTGGTGCAACAATCTATAAGGATAGAATGTGATATCCAAAGTGCAATTTTCTTGGCTAAGAACCCTACTTATCATTCAAAGACAAAGCACATTGATGTTCAATATCACTTTGTGAGATATATGGTTGAAGCTAAAAGGGTGTTGCTCGTAAAGGTGGACACTTTGAAGAATGTTGCAGATGCATTGACAAAGTCTGTGAGCACTCAGAAGTTCTCTTGGTGTAGAGAAACAATGGGTGTTGAAGAATTTTCCCGATGACTGTTAAGCCTCAGAATTGTCTGGGGAAAGAAAACAACAAGTGGGAGAATGTTGGGTATGTGTTATATTCTTTCCACGACTAGCCCCATGCGTTGTATGTTGCACTAAGCGCAGCAGGAGGGTCACAAGGGGGGAGGCAACCCCCACTGTTGGGGTCCGGGGCAACACCTCGACGGATTTTTTTTTGGTGTGCGGACCCACTCATCGGCGGATCCACCCATGTTTTGTGCATGAGTTTGCACATGGTTTTGGGGTACGATGGTTTTTGACCCCTGGTATTTTGTAGATCCGGTCAAGGGAACTACGGTTATGTTCTAATCCAGGGTTAAATGGATTGGGGTTTATGTATGCTTCGGCATGTATATATATGTGTTGTAACACTAAAAGGAATATAATGAAAAATCAAGCTGGTCGTCCCAATTTGGGATCCAGGGGAAAATCTATGTGTTTATCTGTTTTATGTTTTATGCTCTCGCTATTGTTTATTTTCTGTTATAAGATTCGTGTGTAGATAATTTCTGTTCAGGGTTAAAACCTACACATCACATCTCCGTCATCACATATTTTCATTCATTTCCACTCCAAAGCCATGTCTGCCATATTATAAAGTTTTATAAGGTTTTGACCCCCGCTTTCCACTTCTAAGCCCTGTTTCATGCATTAAGCCCTCAATTCACCACTTTGTCCCTTTTCTTCCCTCCAAGCTGCAAATCAACCCCTTTTCAAGTAGAAAAAGTCATGGATAGCTTAGTTGCTTGGATAGAAGCATGTTAGATAGACGATAGGATAAGTAGAGTGCATTTAGCTAATTTTCCAAGTCAAGTGTGGTTTAGAATTAGTTTCCTTTCTGCCATTTATTTTCAGCAAGTTAGCATAGCTTCTTTTCATTCATTTCCTTTTCTGCCAATTAAATTAGTTTCATTCTTGTCATCTCTTTTCAGCACTTTCGTTTAATTTCATTTCTATCATTTCCTTCTAGTAATTTACTTTCTAATTCTTATCATAGTTTAACAAACAACACCCTTTCATAAAGCATAAGAGGATGTCATGAGTGGAATGCATCTACTGTGCATATAGCGCTGTCACCTCCAAGTTTGTACGAACCCCAGGTTGATAAAGTAAAGTAGGGCAGCCCCTGGGAGTTGCAGCACTCTTGGTGCAACACCAAGGCACACCACTTATCATTTGTGATATGCGATCGCATCGCATCGCAAACCGCACTTCTTATCGCATCACAACTTAAAACAATTAACTTGTGATGAATCAACATATAAATATAAGAATCACCGATAGCGATGTGCGGTATGCGAATGGGTCCCACATCGAACTTTAAATTCTCTAAACTTTAGCTTTGAAGCATATCACATCCAATACTCTTATCGCATTTCACACTTCGACATTTTAACATGATTCTTGAGTGCTTATCCTCCTAATTTTTCGATGTGCGATATGCGGGCCAGGTCCATGTCATCTCTACGTCATCGTGCCACGTCACCTTGCCACATCAATGCCATGTCATCACCATGTCACTTCCACGTCATTGCCACGTCATCACCACGTCACTGTCACGTCATCTCCATATCACTACCACATCATCTCCACGTCACTGCCATGTCATCGCCACGTTACTACCATGACATATTGCCATGTCATCTCCCGCACTTCACATTTCGCAGTTTCTATGTCTTATCGCATCACAACTTAACTTAACATATAAAAAACACCGATAGCGATATGTAATCGAATCGCATCGTAAAATCTGCGCATTATCTCAACTTCGCATTTTTACATCTCTGCTGTTAATTTTTATACCATATCACATGCGTTGTGCGATATGTGCAAGGACCTCTTCCTGACACGTGTCCACTTCGGCATTTTCACAATTTAATCTGCGATGAGATCTTAACCATCCATCTCTCAACCTTTATTTCTGCAATAAGATTCTGACCGTCCATCTCAACATGCATATTAATTTTTATGTGTGATTTGTGGGGTCAGGTCTTCTGTTGTGATTGTGATTTGTGGTGAAGCCTCCAAACACTGTTCTGCATGGATATTTGCATGATTCGACCCTGACCTGTGCACTGATCTGAACCAATTCTTGAGATTTTATGAACTTAAAATATCATGACTCGATAGAATACTTTCATGAATTGACCCAAGCTTGCTGCCTTTGCTACCTTTTCTCTTTTGCTACCTTTGATCCTTTGCTACCTTTTCTCCTTGATAAAGATTCTAATGTTTATCTTTGCCTTTTTACTTCTCCTATCTACTCCTTTTCCTTAATGATAATTCTGGTGTTGATCTATGCCTCTTTTCTTCTCCTCTGCCTTTCTCCTTTTCCTCTAATGTTACTCCTATGCCTCTCATTTACTCTTTGTTGCTCCTCTGCCTTTATTTTATGCTTCTCCACTTAAATTTGACCTTCTTTGCCTTATTGATTCTTTATACTCCAGCTGATCCTGATTTTCTCCTTTGTCCTTAATGATAATTCTGGTGTTGCTCCTTTCTGCTCCTTTGCCATCATTGACAATATTTCCAACATTTTATTCATACTCTGGGAACATTCCCGCAAGCCTGCTATCTGAAGGAGGAGATGAAAAGATGGAAAATTCAATGGGAACCCATGATAGCCTAGTTTTCCAGTGATTTTTCCTTTTTAGACGAAGATGAAAATATTGTGGGAGCCTTGAAAGCAATTAAAATAGTTTTGTTCCCCACAGGGAAGCTTGTTGAGGACTATATTGACCAAGATATTTTTCAACACATATATGAATCGGGGTTTCATGAACTTGTTTCTTGTGGAAAGGTGAATCTAGACCTTGATGATGAAGATTTAGAAAAATTGAGGCACTTGAATTTCAAAGATTCTTAAAGGGTGCAAGATATAAAGGATGATCCTATTAAATATGATATGCTTCTAAATCCATTGAAGTTTCATAAACGTAATATTGGTACTAAAGAGAAACCTAAGCTAGCTTCTATTTGTTAGTCATCAGTATTTTTCACCTGTTGATGATGACTAGTTTTTAAAGCCAAGTTTTCTAGCAGCTGATTTCCAATTTGTCAAATTTGTCAGCTAGAAAACACCCATAAACATTTTTCCCTCCCACCTTTTCAATCAGCCTAGGATGAGAAAAAACCTAATTGTCAAGCCCTATCTATTCTCAGTCATACAAACTTGTCCATCAGTTGTCATTAGCTAAATTCATTTGCTATCATTCACCCTCATCCCCAGCTCATTCATTAACCAACTGATTGATAAGAATGTCAGCTACCCTACCTATGGTCATATCTCATCTTGGGATCTGATCATACCAAAGAGAATACTCCAAATCTGTCAAAAATCTCCCCTAAGTTAGGTAGTGGCGCTTTAGGAAATCTTCCCTTGGCAAACTATCCTAAGCCAAAAGAACCTTTGTCTAACACCAACCAATTATTGATGACCTTCCTATTCTACAAATAAATCTTGATACACCCTTAAGTCGTGCCACTAACAAGTCTTGGTGTCTCTGCAGTGCATGTTTCAAAAGCCAAACTGATGTTGTGTTGATCTATAGTGTTTCAATGTCTTTTTCAAAAGAAGAAGTGTACCAGTGTTCCAGAAGACATTATTAAACTTAACATGAGAAGACAATTGCTTCTCATGTTGTTTTGAGCCTGGGATGCAAGTACTAGTCAGAAAGGTAATTTAATGAACTCCTGCAAACACAGCCAAAAAGGTTAGTGATTAATGACTAGCAAGTAATGCTCTGCAGATACAGGTCAGGTTTCTTCTGATGTTTAAATATGTATAAGGGTATTTTAACAACAGGATTACATATCTCAGAGAATTCCCCTCATGGCATATTGTCAATTTGTCACTTTTATTTACTTAACTCTGAATAGGCACTACAAGGAAAGATGACACAGTTTGACAAAGGGATGAAATAGCATCACTGTGTAAAACCTCCTGCAAACATGAGTAGAGGGTTGGGTGACTGTGTAAAACCTCCTCCAAGCATAAGCAGAGGGTTGGGTGACTATGTAAAACCTCCTCCAAATATGAGCAGATGGTTAGGTCATTGGTTGAAAACCTCCTTCATTCAAAAGTAGATGGTTTGGAAATGTGATAAAGGCCTCCTTCATTTAAAAAGCAAAGGGTCAGGAACAGAGGTGTAGCTTCATTCAAAAATCACAAAGCTAACAATGCTGCAATTGGCCTTAAAAACTTGTTTCACACCTTTTTCTCAAATGGATGAAACCACTAACACAACAATGGTGTTTCAAGGATTGCTTATATGGTTTCACTGTTGGAAGACAGATTTGAAATGCAGTGGGAAACAATCGGATGATTATGAGTGGAAAAATGTTGTTAAGCGGATGGCCAAGCAGTGGTACTATAATAATCAAAGAGGTTTGGTTTTTCTTCTATCAAAGATCTCCTTCAAAGGCAATCTAAAGCTAAAGTGAACAAAACTCGGATAGGCTCATCAATGTGAGGAAAGGGTATGACACCATGATTCAAATTCAAGACAATATTCAAAGAATCAAGCCATATCACTATCACAGTCGAAGAACTTTTATAAAACATGTGTAAAAGCCTTGCTGTTGCATATGTTTGCATTGAGGGTCTCTAAAGGCCTTTTTTCCTTGATGAAAATATATGGGTAAAGACATGGATGAATGCAAATAAGGTCCTTCATCCACAGTCAAAGGAAAATATCCAAGGGCACCTGGCAATTTTGATCAACTTCACAATGGGCATAATCATCATCAAACACCAATAGAGTTCAAATTTTCAAAGTAAGTTTTAGAGTTGTGAATCATATCCTTCCAGGATATGGAAAAGGATGCATCAAAAATATTGGATATGAATCTTAAGCAGTGCTCCTTTAAAAGTCAGAAATAGACCAGCGGTGGTAATGTGATGAGTACAGGGTTATTTTATCAATAAATAAATAGTCAAAAGATCTTGCTTTCTAAGGAGTTTGTTTCACTTAAGAAAAGTCATGACTATGGTGTCCTCAAAGGGAAGTTGTCCACACCAATTTTTTATTAACTTGATCAAATATGGGTCTTTGTAACGTTTTTAAAAAAGTGATGAAATTACAACAAAACAGTGACTCATGTTTTGACAAAACAAAAAGGGGCCTTTTTCAAACTCCAAACCCTCACAAAGTAAGTTCAAAAGGTTTTTGACTTTTTCAACTTTAAAAAGGGTAGAGAGACTGTTGCAAAGTCCCATTTGCAAAATTCAAAGCACTAAACAAGTGCTCCCCTGGCTGCTTGCTGGAGAAGACAAGTGTTTTTGGCATTTTTTCAGAGTTTTCAAGGCCTCAAGTCTGCGCGGCGCGCCTGTGAGCGAGAATACACAGTGTTTACATTGCTGCGCGGCGTGCCTGTGAGCGAGAATACACAGTGTTTACATTGCTGCGCGGCGCGCCTGTGAGCGAGAATACACAGTGTTTACATTGCTGCGCGATGCGCCTGTAGCAGCGCGTGGCGCACCTGTAGCTCTCGTTCACCCACTACCTGAGGCTGACCCGACAGCCTACTGTGCGGCGCCTCCGATCTAAACGCGTCGCTCCTCCATATGCCTTCCGAAAAAGCTCTAAAACTCCTCGAATGATCAACCAAGGCCCGTGAAAAATCTTCAAGGTATTCTCCAGTCCCTCTTGGAAAAATTCAAAGTTTGAAAGGGGTGTTTTGCGGTGTTGTTTCCCTAATAAGGAGATAATGATTTTTTAAACCATTTCATCATCTAAAACAATGATATAGGAAGTGTTAAGAAGACAGAGTTCTTATCAAAGCTGAAGAAACTTTTCTTATGTTTGGAGGTCTCAAATTAACTTGGACAGTGTCTTAACAGTGGCCTTAAGGGCAGTTTGTCATTTAAAAATCACAAGAAAAAAGCATTGATTAGAGGTTGGAGTTTTGGTCAAAGATTAAGATTTTTGTTGCTATGAATGCCAAGGATTAGTATAGTGATAGGAATGAGTTTTTATCAGTCTTAAAGGGTCTTAAATTCCTTTAAGAACAGTGAAAACCATACACAAATTACAAGACAGATAAGCAGAGTTGTAGAGATCCCATAATTGCTGGAAGGTGTCCTAACAGTGGTAAAACAAAAACAACCCCTGTCTGCAAAATCAAAAGGGGAAAGTAGTGTTTATAAGGTGAAAGCTTGGTTCTATAAAGAGTCCTCCCTGTATGGTGAAATAGTGAACTTTGTGCAGCCTTCATAGTTCAAAAAAAAAACAGAGTGTGTTGAAAGAATTTTTAAGTCAGCTGAGGGTGTCTTATTTTTCTTTGTAAAAAAATAGTGAATAGAAAAAGGGCAGTGTTTGAAGAGAAAGGTGTTCTTATCAAAACAAAGGAGATCCTTGTCCAACAAGGGACCACAAACACCTCTTTTCAAGACCTTTTCCCAAGCACAGTAATAAATTGACTGTTTGCTTTTCATTTGACAAATACTTGTTGATTGGCATCAAAGAGGATAAAACAGTGATTTATAAGGAGGACAGGGTGTGTGGTCGAGAAACCATTTCAAGGACCATTTGAGACAGTTTTTTTTTTTCAGTTAGCAAAGAGTATGCAAAACAAAATGCCTCCCAGGTAAGACAGTAGAAGTGGCCTTCACAGGAGGTTTGAACCTGTTTCAACTGAAGAGGTAAATTATCATCCATCAATCTTGTTTAAATTTCATCAAGTTGGATGTCTAGAGTTTTGTCAAAGGGTGCAGGAGGTGAAAAGCTATCTCCCCTTGACACATCTTTGTGCTTTGATATTTCAAGGGAAACACTTTCAGCTGGCAGGCTTGGATTTCAAGTTTTCTCCTAGATCCATTTCCAAGGCCACCAAAATCCCTTATGTCGGAGAGAAGTGGTTTAAACAGAGCCACCTAGTCTTAGAACAATACAAACCCTTTTTGAAACCGAAGCATAAAGATACATGCCCATCCATATTTCCTTTCTCATATCTATTGATTAGTTATGCTCCCCTCATGAAGATAATCATGAAATACTTCACTTGCGAGGGAAGGTTCTCTCGGGTCTATGCTTACCATGTCTAGTTTCTCATGCATTTCATAAGAGCCAAATTGTTAAATATCCCTTTCTTCCTCCATAGAAGTATTGAAAAAATGGCCTCCACTGTTCAGAAAAGACCTCCTTCTCAGCAGTCAGCTTTCCTTTTCCATCATTCCCTCATCAAGGTTATCATTCTTCATCAGCTTGAGAAGAAGGGAATCTCTTGGGACACTTTCATTGCACATCCAGATTCCGCCATTGTTCCTTCATTCCATGGATCTCCTTCACCTTCCACTCACCATTCTTCACCTTCTTCAAGTAAGCCCATTCCCAAGAAGCTCAAATATCCCATGATTGAACAAGAAGAAGAGCATGATGAAGATGAACAACAGCAACATGATGATGAACAACAACAACATTAGGAACAACAACATGATGAAGAAGGGCAACAAAGTGAAAAAGAGCACAATGAGGAAGGGAAGCAAGGTGAAGAAGAGAAGCAACACAATGATGAAGAGCAGTGCCATGAAAAAGAGCAAAACAACGAGGAGGGAAATAATGAGGAAATTGAACAGTTTGATGAGGATATTGGTAGCCCTCACAACGGAAAAAAAGATGAAGATGAAGACCAAAACATTGAAGAGACAGAGCCTCAAAGTCCTAGAGACAGCAGGGAAAAAGGTAAAGAGGGAAGCCCTCAAAAAGACATGCAAGAGGACAGTCAAAGAATTCATGAAGAAACTCAAAACAGTGGCAAGGATGATGAGGGAAGTAACAAGGGAAAAGAGCCAATAGAGCATGTGCTAGCTACCTCTCCTAGGCAAGGGCCCATGCTTTCTTCTCCAAAAGTGGCCAAGCCCCGAACATTAAGGAAAAGGGTGCCTCAAACTATAACTCCAAATGTCACTAGGGCCATCCAAAGCAAGGGGAAATTTCCCAAGCAACCCATTGTTGAATTACCCAAGAGGAGGAAGACCAAGAAGGCCACCCAAAGCAAGGGAAAGGAGAAAGAAGAAAGCAGCCATGAAAAGGATAGGGACTTTGACATAATTCAGATCCAAAGTGATGATAGTGACAATGAGGCCTGAATCCTAGAGACTCTCTTGATCAATAGAGAAAAAAAAATTGATGCTTTGAGGAAAAATCTAGAGAGGTCTAGAAACTTCAATCACCTCTTGCAAACACAAAATAAAAAAATGAGTGTCCACATGGCTGTATATGAGACACGGGCCATCAAATATAAAAAAGAGGCCTCCAAGGTGCAAGTTAAGTTGGAAGAACTCATGGGTGAGTTCAATGATAGCGAATATGAGGATCAAACAAGAAGAAATAGGCCAAGGACCATGGGTCTCAGAAGAGCCCTTGAGAAACAAAAGGAGGAAGAAGCTTCTCTTTTCCAATCTCTTCCTCTCACTACTTTGTTCACCCAAGAGATAGAGAACAATCAAGAAGCATGGCTCGAGAGGGTCAATGATCACTTGTAAAAGAAGTTGAAAAATGCCAATAGGGATTTGGACCTTCAAAGGAGGATGACCGGGCACTATAAGAAGCTCAATCAGTTTTCCCGACGGAAATTGAAGGCCACACAGGAAAAACTCAAGGAAGCTCAAAGGAGGCGCCCGGAACCAAAATTGAAGAAAGACACCTCAAAGATCCAAATTTTGGCCTCAGCTTCTCAGCATGTTTCTAAAAACCCTTGAGGGTCATGCTCACCAAATTTGGGCAAAATTCAACAAGTTTTGGTTTTTTGTCATTTTTGGGCTTTTGGCTAAAACTCATGGGCATCGCCATTTTTGTTTGGGGCATCCTCAAAGGATGAAAATGGTATCATTGGATGCCATAATTTTACGGGAATCTACTCAGTGATTTTTAGATCAATTGAGGATGATTTTCTCCCCCAAAATGGAAAAAAAACACTCACTTTTTCCACACTCTACCTCATTTATCAGCAAAGTCTATTTTTTGGGTTTTTACACATAGGTCAGCTTTTGACAGACTTTTAGTAATCATTTTGGAGAAAAATAAGTATTTTCCGAAAAAATACATTCAGATCTTTCCAACGAGCCATCACAGGCCTCGTTTTGACATCGGGAAGGCTTCCAAAAGTTGCCCGCAAGACAGAGGACTTTCTGCTGATATATTTCTTAAGTATTTTTGTCAAAAATGCACTTTTTTAAAGTGACTTTTCCTCATGTGCGTTTAGCTATTTTTGGGCATGATTAGTTGTGAAAAGTCAATATATTTTCCTTTTTTAGCATTTTTGGGATATTTTAATAGATATTTTGTGCCTTGGGCTTTGTAAAGCCTCAAGGACAAAATCAGATAATTTTGATGGGCCAATGAGATTGCAAGTTGCACTAGGAGGTTTTTCCTCATCTTGGCCTATATATTCCAAGAAAATTCATTGTAAATAAGGCTGAACTTGATTAATAGAAGAAATATATGGTTATAAAAGCTTGGAAGAAACACTTGTCTCATGCATTGGATAGTTTCTTGAATGTTTTTAGATGATGAAAGAGGACTGTTGTTGGATTCCTTGACTTGGTAAAATGGTATAGTGTCCCTCTCTGTTATGCTTCTTAGTTTTCATTCATATTCCATGTTCTTGCTTGCTATAAGATAGTAGAGAATAGATTTGAGAATGCCCTTGGAGGCACCTCAAATTTCATGTTTCTTTATAGCTTCTATGTTTTCTTCCTTCTTAGTCATATCAAAGAATCCTTGATTGCTCTTTGATAACTGAAGAAATTGTTTGCTTGTTTCATTTATGGTTTTATGCATGCTAATTATGATTCATGGTATGCCCTGCTTACTCATGGCTAGTCATAGCTCCACCTCTGAAACCTCTCTTTGATTATTTGATTGCCATTTGTTGAACCAATGAGGTCTTGTACTGATCTTGCCCTTTGCCTAAAACTATGCAATCCTGCTTCAAAGTGCCCAATAGCTTGAAATATTATGCTTAGGCATTTCCTCATAGAGATTTGAGTTGTTTGTTTGTCTTAAATGTATTTCCCCAAAGTATGATAGCAATTTTCTGAAGTTAGAGAGTCATATCTCTCTATGTATTGCTTGAATGTTTATTTCTATGCATTGATTAGTTTATAGTTACATTTCTCATGATTAATGGTTATCCCTACCATGTTTATGTCAGCTATTGAACTATTTATGTTTGAAATCCTTTGTTCTTCACAAATTTAGTGTCCATCCCACTCCATTTTACCCAAAGATCCATTTTACCTCGCTCAAATCAGCCCTTCAACAACCTTGTATCACCATCTGAAAGCTTTCTTGACCTTTTCAACCCCATAGCCCAGTTAATATGACAATATTTTATCTATCTTAGTCTTTGATCAGTTCATCCCTCACAAACCTAAAAACAAAACCAAAAACCTTCTTCATAGCTAGCCTAAAATCAGAAACACAAGAAGCAAACACATAGATATCCCTTACACAAATAGAGAGAGCCCTCTCTAAGTCCAGGAAGGCTAGGTCCTTGGGCTCCAAAGATTGGTTTGATGTTACTCTGTCACTTGGCTTGCCAATCAGAAAAATCACGGGACCCTAACACTATTAGTGATTACTAGGATGAGTAGACTACAAAAGAAATTTTTGACCTACTAAAGAAATATGAAGATATTTTTCCTGCCTCAATTGCAGAACTTAAGGGAATTAAGGGAGATTTAGGAGAAATGAAAATTTTTCTGAGATCGGGTTCAAGACCTGTTAAATACCAAACTTATATATTGAATCCAAAGTAATGGAGAAAGTAAATAAGGAAATAGATAAGATATTAGTAGCTAGTATCATTTTTCTTATTGATGAAGCTGAGTGTATCAGAGCCATTTTAAGTCAGTATAAGAAATATTTCGATGAAATTTGGGTTTGTGTTGATTATTGAATCCTTAATAATTTCTATGTTCATGATACATTTCCTACTCCCTTCAGTGATGAATTATTGGTAATGGTTGTTGGAAATGAAGCCTATTCCTTTACAAAAAGATTTCAGGATATCACCAAGTGCACATTGCAAAAGAGGATAAGCACAAGACTACATTCATAGCTAAGTGGGGTTTATATGCCTATCATCTCATGTCGTTCAGTCTCGAGAATGCTCTAGTTATTTTCTCAAGAATTATTATTGTGGAATTCTAAGAGTATATTCATAAATTTTTGGAAGTTTATATGGACAATTGGATTCTATACAATCTTTTGAAAAATAATTCCAGTCTCTTGCAGGTGATGCTTGATCGTTTTCAGAAATTGCAAAACTCTTTAAATTTGAAAAAGTACATTTTGTTGTTCCCTTTGCTACCCTACTTGGCCACATTATTTGAAAGTATGGATTTTTCGTAGATCCAACCAAAGTTGCATTCATTTTGAATATATCAGCACCCACGAATGTCAAGAAGTTGGTATCCACTTTGGGGCATACAAGTTATTATCGACGATTTTTCGCAACTATGTTTTAGTCATTTCTTCTTTGGAATTTATATTGAAGAAAGCAGAACATTTTGTGTGGATTGATGAATGTGATACCAAATTTGATACTTTGAAGGAAAAAATTTCAAATGCTCTGATCTTGGTCTCTCCAGATTGGAACAAGGAATTCCATGTACACAAATATGATTTTGGAATTTTTTTGGGTGCCATTATAGCTCAGCCATGTGAAGGTAATATAGATCATCATATATATTTTTCCAAGTAAGCCCTCTACAAATGAAAACAATTATAAAATTACAGAAAGAGAGGCCCTTTCTATGGTGTATTTGCCTCAGAAAATTAGACATTATCTTCTCGAAGGCCCTTTTAAATTCTTTACTGAGAATTCTACATTAAAATATTTGGTGAATAAACATGTCTTGGAAGGAATAATATGCAGGTGGATTCTATTATTTCAGGAATTCACATTTGAATTTATTGTAAACCCTTAGCGAAATCATGTGGGACTTAACCATATTTCTATGTTAGAGTCTGGTGAAGCAGGAGAATCAATGGATGACCAGCTACTTGATGAAGACTTATTTAGGGTTGAATTAGTTCCTGATTATCTAGAAGATATCGCCATATTTCTTGCCACTAGTAAATCCCCTGATGATTACACAATAACTCATAAAATACATATGGTGGTTTGGGCTACCGACTATCATCTTATTGCAGGGAAACTATGCAAAATTGGGCTAGATCATATCCAATGACGATGTGTTTTATATCAAGGTAAAGAAGATATTCTATGGGATTTCCATTCTAGTGTTGTGGGAGGTAGTGTAGGAGGAAAATGCGTCGTTAGGAAAGTACTGCAAGCTGGGATTTAGTGGCCCAATATTTTCAAGGATGCAAAAGAGTATGCCAAGAAATGTGATGTTTTCTAATGGTTTGGTCAGTTGTGATAGTAAGATGACCTTCCATTGCATATTTCCTGAGCACTCAAAGCTTTTTAAAAGTGGTTTGTCGATGTTGGGGCCCATTAATCCTTGTATGTGACATTCTCATGCCAGATATATTATTTCTGCAATAGATTACTAAACACACTAGGTTGAAGTTGTAGTTTTCAAAGACTGTATTGTTTGTTGGGGCCTTTATTTTGAACATGACAGCTTTGGAGTTGCAGAGAGCCAGAATATAGGTGGCGGAACGCAATAAAGGTAGGAAAAGGGTTGTCACGGTTGCAGAAAGCCATAAGGTAGGTGGCGGGGTATAAACAGATAATGGAACAAATGGCAGAGATGGGAGACAAGAAACAAATTGTAGAACTCCCAGTGATGAAGAAGAAGCAGAAGGCAGCAAAGCACAAGGGAAAAAATGAGTGCAAAAGAGGCAATGACTGACAATGTCAGTCAGAAGGAACAAATATGCAAGAAAGAAATGACTTTGTATTTAGTTTTTAGTTAGCTTGTCAGTCATAGGGAGAGGTTGATAGGAAGTAGAGCCTCACGAGAGATTTGCGAAGCCTTTTGTATTGAACTAAACTGTAATAGACTCTGTGGAGTATGCTTATGTTTTTTTTATCCAAGTTAATGGAATACAATTGTTGTTGTGTTGTATATCATGAGTTGGTTGATGCTTACTTGATTATGGTGAATGTATGCCTAGTTTAAATTTTAATTCGGTACTCTGAACGTGTCATGGTGAATGATATCTTACTTCTTGGAGTTAATATATATATATATATATGTCTCCTATATGCTCATAGTTATGATCTATGTTCATAATCTTTCCTCAACATCAATGATCTAGCCTCTAATAGTAGTAAGGTCACGGCACACCGCGGGTGAGACTCCCTGCTCCCTTGAGTAGGGTGAAAATTCTGGCGTTATCCTAGACTAATGCAGAAACCTTGTTGGCCTTAAGCCTGAACCTGGGTCTTGCCTAGAGTCGTCCTTTTTCGCCAACAAATGGTTCTGTTACCGGGACCTGAAAATTTATTTAGAAGCTAGATCATGGTATCGAGGATTTATGAGGAGGAAATAAGAATTTGGTGGTACAAGCACATAGATCAGTTCATATCACAACAAGCAGAGCTTCAGAAACATAGGGAAAATACTGTCAAGGATCGAGTCTTGTTTTCTTACTCTGCGGGTGACATGTATGAAATTTTCTGGGGAAAGTTTCCTAAATAGATTAACAAATAGTTGCAGAGAGTCCAGATCAAGTCACTCCCTAAAGGATTGCATAGAGTTTGTCGCAGTTGGATGCACATAGATCTAGTAGCACTACATCAACTAGATACAAATCTAACCCGAGTAGTAGATTTTTGGGTACAAACTACCTTGGATAGGTACATTGTAATGTTTGCAACCGAATGCTACCAATATTTTACAAAAGCCGAAGACATATTTAGATTTCGGTTTCAGGGATAACTGTTGAAAGAAATCTCGTTCTGTATTAAAGCTCTAATGGTCGAGAAGGGCCTGATGTCATTCCAAAACCCTGAGATGGAGACCTAAACCTCCAGTACTAGAGGAAGGAGTTGAGGGAAATATGCTACGAGTAAAGAAAAAGGGGGAATAGGTATATGGATGTCGAAACCTCTAGGAGGTTGAGAGAGCGGAGAGCACATAGGAGGGCGTAGATTGCTAAGAAGTGACGTGAAAGGGTGATGAGAGAATTTGAGAAGAAAGAGAAGAATCGATAGAACAAGGAAAAGGCATCGCAAATGACAAATTAAAGAGAAGGTTAGATGGGATCCCAAGGAATGGAAGGGTCTGTTAAGGAAGTTAGGCAAGTTTATAGGAGCCCAGCCCGAAGATAAAAGGGAGAAAATTCCAATGAGGAGGATGCGTGCCCCGAGGAGGAGTCTGATGTGGAGATGCATGTTGCGATGGCGAAACTATTCCAAGAGAGGTTGGAACCCATAACGCAAGGTAATTTATTCTCCAAGTTTCAATTAGCACTAGCCCTAACCTTCCCCTGGTACTCTAGCATCCACCTGATAAGTTATTTATTAATTTATGGGAGTTTAGAAAGTTGAGTAGTACCAAATCCATGGTACATATATCTACTAGCAACTGTGCTGGTAGTGGAATATCTTATCCAGGAAGCAGAGGTTTTGTTTTAGTACCACCAACACAAGGAAAGATGGCGGGAACATTCACCCGATACCTAGAATTCTCTGGAAAAGGTAACGACAATGTAGAACATCACTGGTATCTCTGTGAAGCAATTTGGAGAGCTCGAAAGACACCAGATGCAGTCAAGTTAATTTAGTTTGAAACCACACTGAGGGAAAGAGATTTTCGTTGGTTCATCAAATGGTCAGAAGCACACCAGAACCCAACAAAGATGATGTTAAGAAAGAATTTTTCCAAGGATTCAAGCTGCCTCAGAAAAATCAGAAAGTATTGTCTAAGCTATGGGAAATCAAAAATCGAGAAGGAGAAACAACCTGGGATTTAATGAGAATATTTAAAGACACGATTGGAAAGATAAGTTACCCAATCGATCCAAATCACCAGAGGGATTGGTTCATCAAATAAATCCTACCGTTGAAAAGGACACCGTTAACACAACAAAAGATTGATACCCTTCAGGATGCTCTTGAGAAAGCAATGAATATAGAAGCTGTGGTGGGATACCCATGGGAGTTAAGAGGAGGGGCAGTGGTATAATATCCATCCATACTAGGACTACAACATCAAATAGCCATTTTTATGGAGAAACTGAAAGATATTCAACCAGTATGACCTGCAAGGCCCAACGTGTGGTGCACACACTGCTTGATGGAAGGGTGTGTGGCCACAGAATGTCCGAGGTTGTGGGGAGAAAATGTTCTAACTTCTATGGACGGAACACAGGGGACCCCACCAGTTGGTGGAGTTGCACAGATAAATACTCAAGGGCTATACCAACCGCAACCCCACTTCCCGGGGTTCCCCAATCAAGAGAATCAAATAGCAGCAGAATTCTGCGAAATATGAAAAGGCATTGGTCATCCTCCACGACTGTGTCCAATTCTGCAAAAATACTCAAATGTTCCAAACAATATCTACTATGAATTTTTCGCCTCTACAACGCATAATATGGAGCAATGCAGAGCCTTGATGCATTTGCAGAATGATTAGACAGGTCACCTTACAAAGTAAATGAGACTCCAAGGGGGCGAGGAGGAGGAATGAAAGGTAGAAGAACTAGAGGAAGAGGACCAGTAAGCTGTTACAACTGTGATCAGGAAGGTCATGTAGTGAGAGAATGTCCACTACCCAAAAGACCATGGTGCTCTCAATGCAGAGTCAATGCACATGCTACTGAATACTGCCCAGAGCTGATTAATAGATGGGAAGAGAGAGCCAGAAAAAGGGGAGCTAACCTGGTTAATGCAGAACCAAGGAGAGTAGAGGCTCAACCTCTGTAAAGTGTAGCTATAGTCATGCGAGGAGGGAAGAAAAAATGAGAGGATGTTGTTGAACCTCATAATTATCCTCTTTGACATCCTTTCTCACCTTTTTCCTTATTTTCTCATAATTTTACATACTCCAGTCAATGATAAATGTCATGTCTTGTCTCAAGGAATGAATTTAAATGATTTCCATGTTATATTATGATGTTCTTGCTATTCGAATGGATTTTTGTAATTTGGCTACAGAACGCAGCCTATTTTGCAGCTAATCATGGGTTTTGTAGCTAGTTTCATGGTCTGGCAGGTTCCAGGGTTCGAATGGAGAAATGAACCACGTGGGCATTTCTAGAATCATCTCCACATGGATTTTGTCCTATCTACTTGATCTAGATCGATAGAAAAGGAGGCCTGAGATCGTGGTCAAAGGCGTGGTCAAAGAATGTTAGCCGAGAACAGAAGGACTCTTGATTTGCTCTATCATACCAAATCAAGAGTTAAATAGTCAAATTGAAATTCTATAAGTCGGATAAAATTATCCACCTGTCGCAGAATTAGCTCATAGATAGTTATGTTTATTTTCTTTAAATACCGGTTGTACAGAACCAAGAATAATTAAGTTTTAAGTTAAGATTTTGTTGAAACATTGTGTATTGTTTTAAGACTTCATTATGTTATAATACAAGGATCGTGTTCATGCCAATGATTTCTTAAGTGCTTATTTAACCAGCTAGGACTTCAACCGAATCTGTTGCAGAGGGCCCCTGCATAGGAGGAGGTTTTTCATTGATTATTTTAGTTTAGTTTCCTTACTCTATTTTTGTCAATTCCATTTTCTGAAGTAGATTAATGTTACATTTCAGTTTTGATCATTAGCATAAAATTAAATCATAATTTTGTAATCATTGTTCTTATGAAACATTTCGTGAGGATAGATCTTCATATTGAATGTTGGAGTAAATCAAACATACATTAGTTCTTTACAATTAGTTAAGCTTTAACTTTGCATGCTTTTACATTTGCTTTTAGATCCTCATTTAATTGCATCACTAATGTTCCTAAAGGTCATTCCAAGAAGTTGATTTTATCATATTTCTAGACTAAATGATTGAATATTTAATTCATGCAATTACTGAGTTTTCCTTTGCATACTTTACTTGCTTTTCTAGATCATTAAGTATAATTGTTTACTTTACATCATATCAAGAAGGTGACACTTCATATTGAATGCTGGAGTAACTAAATATACATTAGTTGTTTTCCTTTGCATGCTTTACTTGCCTTTCTAGAACATTAGAAGTTAAAGGTGTAGTTAGTTGCTTACACATCATCTCAAGAAGGTGACACTTCACATTGAATGTTGAAGTAACTAAATATAGATTAGGTGTTATCTTTTTCTGCCTTCACTTAGAATAGCACTGCAATTTCAATCTCAGATATAAGATTCATCCATGGAATAGAACTAATGTTAAGGTAGAAATCATTAAGATGGATGCTCTGTTTTTTAGATTAGATTCTAACTAGCCAACAGTCTTTAATTTATTTTTATGTAAATTAGTTTAACTTAGGAACACTTCCTTTTCTTCCTTCTTAAAATTCATTAGATTCATTTGATTCCTTTCATAGTTTTTTAGATTAACATTCTTAAACATCAAGAACAAAACCCCCAAAACAATATAAAAATACATACAAAAAAGTAGGAAAATGTTAACTAAGCACATATAGTGCACCACCCTTCATCAGTTTACAGATCTCGGTTGATAGTTTATGTAAGAAATTTAAGACATTAAATTGACTAAACATTTTGGTATTGTTTTCGGGGAAGTGTAATTAGATAGCCTCATTTCTTACATCTAAAAAAAATGATATGCGTAGAGAAAGATACTCTAGCGGTAGATTCATAGCTAGAGGCAGGACTTTAATTCCTACAACACCACTCACTCCACACGGATTAAGAAGTGATACACCTCCATCTCAAACTCGTATTCCATACTTCACTAGCCATAGACTTCCTGAAGTTCTAAGGTCAGAAATCCAATTAGGATCCTACTTCATCCACTGAGGCAGTCTTAGAGGAAGAAGATCTTAGGTCTCCCACAGAAGGAGTAACCTTTTTCACCTCTACAGGGGAACATATTTTAGCTGAATAGTTAGAAATTCCTAGTGGAGAGGAATAGGAAGAACCTTTCTTCAACATACCATTGATAGAAGAACCAGAGGAAGAATAGTTAACCTTGCAAGTTGAATCTTATATTAGCTCTGAAGAATCTATAATGGCAAGAAGAGGAGATGGACGAGAAGGAGAAGGAGAAGTCCTAAATGGAGGAGGTAGAGGAAGAGGTAGAGGAAATGCAAAAGGAGGCAGAAGAAATAGGGAAATTGGTAGTTCCTTTGGATTCCCTATAGTTGATGGAGAGATAAATGGTACAATGAAAAATATTTCACCTTCTGTCCTCACAAATTTTGATGGATTAAAAATTGAAGATCCCGAAACCTTTTTGTTTGAATTTGAAGTCTTATGCAAAACTTATGATTATTTACAAAACTCTCAAAAAATTAAATTGTTTCCTTCAACATTGAAAGGAGCAGCTTTAAAATTGTTCATGAGTTTAATCACTCAGTCTATTAGAACATGGAATGACATGAAGAGAGCATTTTTATAGAGGTATTTGGATTATTACATACCCATCAATCACAAGGATGAAGTATTTAAAATGCTGAAAAAAGAGGATGAGAATTTGGAGGATTTAATTGAAAGATTCAATTATAAGATAAAAAAGAACATAAATGGATAATTTAGATCAAGATACTTTAAAATATATTTTATTAAAACCCATTAGAGATGAATGGATATAAATTCTCAACATCATGGGGAAGTGGGATATATCTCAAATTCCATTACCTGATATTGGTGAATTATGTATCCATCTCTCAAGGGGAAAATAAAAAACTAGTAAAAGTCCAAGAGATCCTTCTCTTACTAGGGTAAATAAATCTACAACTGGAACAGTAAGTAGGGCAGAAATTGGAAACATGCATGATGAATTTAAAACATATATTTTAGGGAGTCTTAGTGAACAGATAGACACCCTTAAATTACAAAACAAGCAGAAAGCCGAGACTGATGCTTTAGCTATTTTCTATCCTAAATTCAGAAAGAAGCATGCTTTAAGAGAATGTCCTCTTGATGCAAAAGTCATAGAGACCTGTATGATTTGTTCAGAAATTCATGAGACTAAGAGTTGTCCTTCAATTCTAGTTCTTAAGGTTGTTTTTCAAGAAGAAACAACTTCAAATCCAACAGAATCTCTTTGCTTTGTCTCTAGAAGACCATGGCAGGGGCCACAAACTCAAGGTTTTAATAATCAAATGTATACTCAGCCCCCATCAAATAATTGGAATTCTTGGCAGCAACCTTGGCCTCAATCTCAATCTCAATCTCAATTTTGGGCACAAGAAATGAAAAATCCAAACTACCAATATCCTCCATCATATCCAAACTATCCTCCCCAACAAATTCCTCAACAAAATCAACAGCCCCAACTCGAAAACCAAAATCCACAACTTTCACTACCATTTCCACATAGACCAAATCAGTTACCTGCTCAACCATTACCAAACCCCAATAAAAAAAATCCTCAAAATACCCACCTGATAGAAGGACAACAATTTCTAGCCTATATTATTACTCCCCTAGATCTTAGTGATGTCCAACTTAGATCTGGTAGGATACTAGAAAAGAAAAATCCTTCTATAGTTATTCAAGAACAAGATAATTTTGAAGAATATTCTCTATAGCCAAATAAAAGTTTTGAGGAAGGAACATCTCTTCAAAACCAGAATTTTGAAAATGAAAAACAAAAAGAAACAGTAAACTCAACTCGTATCATAGAGCAACCATCAGTACTCACTTCTACACCTCCTTTTCCTGAGAGATTACAAGTTGATAAAGGGGTAGAAAAGAATATTATGTTGCCCAATTATGATTTTCTAGATGAATTGAAAAATTTCTGCATCAAAATCCCTTTATTACAAGCCATTAAAGAGATTCTAATTCTAGCCAAAGCCATAAAAGAGTTGAGCATGAATAAACTAAGAAGAAAAACAAAAGAAATAAAAATAATTTGACTCGTAGGAAAAATTGCAAAAAAATTTGTCATACAAAAATATTTAGATCGAGGGAGTCCAGTTGTAAAAACACATATCAATGGACTCGTTGAAATTCCAAATGCATCTATTGATTTAAGAGTAGCAATAAACATCATGAGCAAACAAACCATGGAACAACTCAAACTTCCTAATCTTCTGTATAAACCTACATTAAGCAATTAGTAGACAGATCTGTAATCAAGCCAGATGGTGTGTTAGAAGATATTTCAATATCCCTAGACTCTTAGGATTATCCTGTTGATTTTATGATCTTAACTCCTAAGAACAATCTAGGAGGACAACCACTTATATTAGGAAGACCTTGGTTGGCTAAAACTGATGCTTTCATTAGCTGTAGATCTAGTGACATGTATATCTTTGATGGTAACTCAACAAATAAATTCACTCTATATCCTCCAGCAAGAACAATCACATAGTTAGATGAAAAAGAATGGATTGATGATGACAATGATATATAGCCTCTCTTTACTATTTCAACCATTAGTGAAGATAGTCAAATCTTAAACTCAATGGAAAATTTTGAATCATCCCCAGAATATGAACATGATCAATTTCAAGAAAAATCCAATATTGAATATTTGTCATCTAGGTAGATGTCTCTTTATTCTATGAAATAATTTGGTAGCTCTACAGTTGAGATCTTTCCAAGGAAAACTTTGAACATAAACAATAACTTGGAAGGACTACAATATGAAAAGTTAATCAAAACATTGCAACAAAATTCTTCTGCATATGCATGGGAATACACTGACATGAAAGGAATTAGTCCTAAGACTTGTATACATCACATCTATATTGAGGAAAATTGTAAACCTATCAGGCAACCTCAAAGAAGGATGAATCCAAATCTTAGGGAAATTATGAAAGAAGAATTGCAAAAATTGTTGAATGTAAACTTCCTTTACCCAATTTCAGACAGTTAGTGGATTTCCCCTTTAATTATTGTGCCCAAAAATAATGGTAAATGGAGGGTATGCATTGATTATCGAGAATTGAATAAAGCTACCCTAAAAGATCATTTTTTTTTACCCTTTATAGATCAAGTATTGGATACATTAGCGGGTAAGAAGCATTTCTCATTCTTGGATGGTTTTAGTGATTACAATAATATTGAGGTAGCACCTGAAGACCAAGATAAAACCACATTCACCTATCCATGGGGGACTTATGCTCACCAAGTACTTCCTTTTGGATTGTTCAATGCACCTGCAACATTCCAAAGGGCAGTACTAAGAATTTTTTTGTGATCTAATACATGATTGTGTAGAGGTGTACATGGATGACTTTACAGTTTATGGGAATTCATTTGAAGAAGCTTTAGAAAATTTGGAAAAGGTTCTTAAAATATGTAAGGAAGAAAACCTTTCACTAAGCCATGAAATTTTTTTTATGATGTTTACAGAAGGGATTGTTTTAGGACATCACATTTCAGGAGATGGAATTAAAGTTGATAAATCTAAAGTTGAAGTCATCTACAAACTATCAATTCCAAGTTGTCAAAAGGATGTTAGAAGTTTTCTAGGATTCACAGGATATTATAGAATATTTATAGAAAAGTTCACTAAAATATCATCTCCACTCTTCAAATTACTTACCAAATATTGTGAATTCAGTTGGAATCTTGATTGCCAATTGGCATTTGAAACTTTAAAAACAAAAGTTTCTGAAGCACCCATCTTAAGAGGTCCAAATTGGAAACTACCTTTTTCACATATCAACAGATGCTTCAGATACAGCTCTGGGAGTTTTATTAGGAAAAACATATTTTATCCCCTATGCCATCTATTACACAAGCAAGAATTTGACTCCCACATAGTTAAATTACACTGTAACTGAAAAAGAATTCTTAGTTGTTGTTCATGCTATCAAAAAATTTGGACATTATATTACAGGCTATGAAACCTTTGTTCATACAGATCACTCTGCAATCAGATACTTAATGAATAAATCTATTACTAATGGCAGAGTTACAATATGGTTATTACTCCTATAGGAATTCAACATCACCGTTCTAAACCAACCTAGAAAACAAAACACAGTTGCTGATTTCTTGTCTAGAATCCAAAATATCAAAGATGACACTCTGGTTGAAGATAAATTTCCTGATGAATATATTTTTTCAATAACTACTCAAACTCCTTGGTTTGCAAATATTTTTAATAACTTAGTCACAGGAAAATTACCTTCACATTTTTTTCCTAGGGAGAAAAGAAAAATCATTCAAATAAGTGCAAGATACTCATGGATTACTAATTAATTGTATATAACAAGTCCAGATATCATTATCAGAAGGTGTGTTAGAGAAGATGAAATGCCTGAAATTCTTAAGGCATGTCATGATGAACCTTGTGGTGGACACTTTGCTGACAAGAGGACAACCAATAAAATCCTTCATTTAGGATATTATTTTCCATCCATCTTTAGAGATGCCAAAGAATATGTCAAAAGGTGTGACAACTGCCAAAGGGTAGGGAAACCTTCTCCTTCTGTAATATCCCAAAATGGGGATTGCACAGCAAGCCTACTGAAATAACACACTCCTGAGAATTATATGCACTAAAATGAGTTTGAAACTCCTAGATCCCTTAGATCAGCTCATCTAATATCTAAATCCAAAAGGAGAGAAAAAACAAATCAAACTAGGTGGGTTAAACAGATCTCCCACAACCTAGTCTAGCTGAAAAACACCCAAAGAGAGGGGTTGCAGCTATATGCAAAGGACTGCTTCAGAAATAACGTAGTTTATCAATTCATAAGCATGAGACCAACATGGAGGTCCATATTTCAGCTATACAACAGCAAAATAGATCTACAATGCAGCTTATACAGTGTATAATAGAAATAGGATGAATGTACAAGACAAAAGACTCAAAATGAGCTGCTACAACAACATGAAATGGTAGAATAATCTTGACAGTGTTATTTTCATTATTGAAGCATGCAGTATATTACAACTCAGATATAGAGCAGATCTGTACTCAAAATGATAGATCTATTTCATATATGTGTACAAGATAGGCTCCTTTATACACTCCCCTTGGGGATCTCAGCAAAACATGAACAACAGTGATTAGATCTAATATCTAAGTCACAGATCTGCAGAATTATTCAAAAAATTCTGAATCATAACATATGCAGCAGATCAGATCTGAACTAATATGTATTGGTTGACCAATCCACGGACCACCACAGTGAAAGGAAGGATCCAATCACTATAGATCTCTCCTCTAAAATGATGCCAAGTCACCCTGCAACTCTGCTCTTGCAAATAATGTAGTCATGGAAGAGGGACTGCATTATAGGCCCTGAGAATGCTTTGGCCTGCTACCAATGTGTGGATCTGAAGCTCAACCCACTAATTAACTCTTCTAGGAGGTTAAAAGACACACTCACTAAGAAGAGGCACCAGTACAAGCTAGATCTGAATAGATCTAGTGTTCCACTTGCTGCAGCTCACATGGAAAACCCAATCCTAAGAAGGACTGCGTTGTAGATGCAATATGTGGCTTGGCCAAATGCCGGATAGTGGAATAGACAAACAATACTCCTCCAACAGCTGCTCAAGGAAGGAGGTGGGAATCCTAAATAGGAAAGCCCAATAAGGGATGTCTAAGCAGACAATGCCTTCCGAAAATAATAACATCAACAACCCCTCTCTTGTTGTCCTCCTCCTCCTTTTATAAGATGAAAACCTTGTCAAACCCTAAACCACCTCAATGAGTTAGCCCCTTTCACATGTGGAGCCTCCATCTAAAACTGTGCTGTGTATCCATGAGGTTCATTGCACCTTGACTGCGCTATTGATTTGGTCAAGGTTGACCCAGTCTCATGATTCAAACCCATTCACACCTGCAAGAGTTTATTTACATGGCCCAGATATGTCTCTGTTTACATAGGCATTGATTTATTTTGATGTTTTTCGTAGTTTTACATTTCATCCTTCACATTTTATTCATCAAAATGAAAATCAAAGTAAGACAAAGCATAATTGAATATTCCCATTAGCTTGGGCTAATTGGGAATATTACACCTTCAGATGAAATTCCATTACAACCTCAGGTACTCATTGAACCTTTTGAAAATGGACCTTGGATTTTGTTGGACCAATCAATCCACCATCTAAACAAAAGAATTATATTTTGGTATGTACTGATTATGTCAACAAATGGGTAGATGCTAAAGCATTACCTTTTGCTACTGAACGTTCTGTAGTTAATTTTATTTTTGAGGATATCTTCACTCGTTTTGGTGTTCCAAGAGAAATTGTGACAGTTCAAGGATCCCATTTTACATCCAAGTTGTTGAAAAGGCTCGTGGAATATTACAAGAACAAGCACAAAAATTCTACACCTTATCATCCACAATAAAATGGTCAAGTAGAATCTACCAATAAGGCGATTGAATGAATTATCACTAAGACTGTACATCTACACATAAGAGATTGGGAAGAAAGGATTCCTAGAGCCTTATGGGCCTAAAAAAATACATGGAGGAATACAACAGGACATACTCCCTATGAACTTGTTTATGGAAAGAAATTCCTGTTCCCGATAGAGTTTCAGATTTGAACCTTCAAGATGGCAGTCCAATTGGGACTTGATTTATCAGAAGCACAGAAACATAGATTGGAGCAACTCAATGAGCTTGATGAAATCAGGCAAGATGCAGTTCAAAGAATCGGTATAGTCCAGCAGCAAAGGGCTAAATGGCATGATAAATATATCAAGATGAAGAAGTTTCAAGTAGGGGATTGGGCACTTTTGTTCGATTCAAAATTAAAATATTTTCAAGGAAAGTTTCAGACTCATTGGCTTGGGCCATATGAGATTGAAAAAGTCTTTGATAATGGAGTAGTCAAGATAAGGAAAATTGATGAAAAAAATGTACCTTTTCTTGTGAATGGTCATTGGTTGAAATTATATCATAAGCCAATTTCAAGAGAAGAGTTTATCAATATTTTCCAAGATAATACTGATATGAAGTTAGTGAAGAAGAATTCTTCTTCGTCACTAACTGAGCTTTTATTTTTCATATATATATATATATAAACAAATAAATAAATAAATAAAAAATAAAGTGTATAAGTATGAAAACCAATCAATGGTTTGCATACTTATACAGAAAATATAGGGTGAAAATCAGAGATTTCTAACATCCTATATTTTCCATTTCTTTTCTGGAAATAAGTAGTACATAGAACTACCTTCATATTCTATCTTTGTAGCTCATAATTTGCAAATTCATTCCATTTTATAGTTTCATTCCATTCTACAGTCATATTCCACTTTCATTCCATTTCATAGTCATATTCCACTTTCATTCCATTTCACAGTTATACTTCATTTTTTTTACAGATCACATTCTACAGCTGAATACATTCTGCAGCTGATCACATTCTGCAGCTGACTACATTCTGCAGCTGATTCCATTCTACAGTTGATCAAATTCTGCAGCTGATTCTATTTTGCAGCCACATTAAATTTCATTCAGTAGCTCTGACACATTTGTACAGCCTACAAACAAATGATGAATACAGGAAATTGAAGGACTACATTTTGAAGACCATCATGCTAAAATGTACATGAAGAATCAACACCAAAGAAACAATAATGAAAAGGTTAGTTATAAAGGTAAAGTTGCACAAATTTGTTTTAATAGCAAGGTTAAAACATTAACATGTATAATATGGATGGTCATATGCTCCCTTGACAGATCATCATTTGATTTGACTGTGATTTCCATCATACCACATATCAGCCACATCCTTTGCATTATGTTTCATAACAGTCCATAATTGACTCCCCCATTAATGATTAACGGTCATGACCTATTGACGTGACATATCTATCTATGTTTCTTCAAAAACCCCAATCCATACCACCTATTTATTCCTACAAACCATCGATGCCTTTCATCAAATCCATAACCCAATTCATTTCATAAACAGAGAAGGATAATTCTGAAAATTGAAAACTCTTTATAATAGAAGGCATGGGACTAATAGTCTGATCAGAACCGGTGGGAACAAAATATATGGAAGGATATATGCAGATCAAGGAAATGTTGCAGAAGGTTGGATGGCTCAAATTCATAGAGAAAATCGATGGTTTTCACAAAGATATTACAAAATATTTTTCTCGGTCTTTTGATGGGATAGAAGTGGAAATTGGAGACATCAAATTCACAGTTACTGAGACATTCATGGCTGAAGCCACAAAAATTTCAAGGGTTGGAGAAAGGTGGTTCAAAAACAAGGAGTTTGACAATGAATCATGGAAAGTTATCCTCAAAAACCCAGGTATGGATTTCTCTATTTTCATAAAAGGTATTCCCGGCTCAAACCTTAAAAATAAATGGAGGAACATGCTCTTGATTTTACAGAAATTTATCACCTGTGAAGGAAGGTTTGGTTGCATGTATGTATATCATATTCGATTATTGATGAATTTCTTAGAGAATGGTGAAATAAATCTTCCCTTCTTTCTGTTTAATAGCTTAAAAATAATGTCTACAAATGTGTAGAAGAGAATACAATTTATAGATAACACCATGCACCATCATGGGTTGGAAAAAATACTTGTTGAGTTTCATTTAAAAATCATAGGAGATTCCTGGGAGAATTTTCTTATCAGAAACCATTTTCAAGAAGTACCAGAAAAACCTAAAGAAGACAATGTTAGAAAGAGCAGAAGGAAGAAGACTGATACAAACATTGAAGACATGCCTACATCTTCATTGCAGAGAAATGATGAAAATCTCATCTCTGAAGCACTGACAGAGAACATAAATCAAAATAAATTCAAGACAGGAGGTAAGATAAGAAAGAGGAGCAGGGATACAAATGAGGGAAATGAAAATCCTCTACAGCTGAGAATAAGCTCCAGACTCTAAGTTTCAATGAAGAAAACACTACCAAAAAAGACAGAGTTTGTAAGTTTAGATGAAGAAACTCCAATAGCATCTCCTGTCAATATTTCTCCTCCACACAGTCCTCAAAATTATCCTATTCATAATTTTGAAGGTAGCCCCAGCAGAAAATCTCTAGGCATTGACCCAGCACAACAAGAAATATATGATTACATAAAGTCATTGGAGAAGAGAAGTACAACAGTGAATCCTATCAATCCACAAGAACCTCTAGTTTAAACTCTCAAATAGGAAATTTATGAACTAGAGATATTGAATAGGAATATTAAATAGGACAATGAGGCCTTGAAGCAGTAGAACAAGTTTGAAAAGGTAATTAGTGATAATACCATTTTAAATTTAAGACTGTGGTACAAAAATAACAGGAAGTTGAAAAGAAAGAACAAGTCACTGAACAAGGCAGTAATTAATCTCAAATATAATCTTCTTATGAGAAAACCTAGGATGGAAATCACTTCAAAGAAAGTTAAAAGAAGGAAATTGGGTGTGTTAGCAGAAGTGTCTGAAAAAATGCAGTAGAAGAGGAGAATTCATTATTGGTAAATTTCATGAGGAGATGCAATGACTTCGCAGTGGGGGTATGTTGAACCTCAAAATTATCCTCTCTCTGACATCCTTTCTCACCTTCTTCCTTATTTTCTCATAAGTTTACATACTCCAATGAATGATAAATGTCATGTTTTGTCTCAAGGAATGCATTTAAATGATTTCCATGTTATATTCTGATATTCTTGCTATTCGAATGGATTTTTGTAATTTGGCTATAGAACACAGCCTATTCTACAGCTAATCATGGGTTCCGTAGCTAGTTTCATGGTCTGACAGGTTCGAGGGTTCGAATGGAGAAATGAGCCGGACGAGTATTTCCAAAATCATCTCCACATGGATTTTGTCCTATCTACTTGATCTAGATCGATAGAAAAGGAGGCTTGAGATCGTGGTTAAAGGCATGGTCAAAGAACGTTAGCCAAGAATAAAAGGACTCTTTATTTTCTCTATCATAGCAAATCAAGAGTTAAACATTCAAATTGCAATTCTATAAGTCGGATAAAATTAGCCACCTGTAGTAGAATTATCTCATAGACAGTTATGTTGATTTTCTTTAGATACTGGTTGTACAGAACCGAGAATAATTAAGTTTTAAGTTAAGCTTTTGCTGAAACGTTGTGTATTGTTTTAAGACTCTGTTCTGTTATAATACAAGGATCATGTTCATGCCAATGATTTCTTAAGTGCATATTTAACCAGCTAGGACTTCAACCGAATATGTTGCAGACGACCCCTGCACAGGAGGAGGGTTTTCATTCATTGTTTTAGTTTAATTTCCTTACTCTATTTTTGTCAATTCCATTTTCTAAAGTAGATTAATGTTACATGTCAGCTTTTATCATTAGCATAAAATTAAATCATAATTGTGTAATCATTGTTCTTCTGAAACATTTCGTGAGGATAGATCTTTCTATTTTCACATTTAACTAAGTTTGAAGCAATAAGAATTCACAGTTATCTAGTTCTTTTACTATTTTAGATTAGAACTGTCAATTAATTGTATCAATGAATGTTCTTAAAGGTCATTTAAATATGATGATTCTAAATTAAATGATTGAATTTATAATTCATACAATTATTGAGTTCTTCCTCTACACATTTTACTTGCTTTCTAGGAACTTAGAAACTAAGGTATAATTGATTTATTACATAGCATCTCAAGAGGGTAATACTTCATATTGAATGTTGGATTAAATCAAACATACATTATTTTTTTACAATTAGTTAAGCTTTAAATTTTCATGATTTTACATTTTCTTTTATATCCTCATTTAATTGCATCACTGATGTTCCTAAAGGTCATTCCAAGAAGTTGATTTTATCATATTTCTAGACTGAATGATTGAATATTTAATTCATGCAATTATTGAGTTTTCCTTTGCATACTTTACTTGTTTTTCTAGATAATTAAGTATAATTGGTTACTGAAAATCATATCAAGAAGGTGACACTTCATATTGAATGTTGGAGTAACTAATATACATTAGTTGTTTTCCTTTGCACACTTTACTTGATTTTCTATAACATTAGAAGCTAAAGGTGTAGTTAGTTGCTTACACATCATCTCAAGAAGGTGAAACTTCACATTGAATGCTAGAGTATAGCTAAATATACATTAGCTGTTATATTTTTCTACTTTCACTTTGTTGTGAAACCAGCTCCAAAAAGAGAAGAAAAGAGATATCAACGCCTTAGAAATAATCCACTTCGAGGGGGAAACCTCCAATACATTACATGAATGAAATTCTTGGATGACACAAACGAAAAAACCTCCTTTCTATATATATAGGAGTCCATGGGGCTACAATGTAATCCTAGTGGGGCCACAACGTAATCCTAGCCAACCTAACAATAATAATTTAAGGGCACAATAATAGCAATATGGGGGTTACAGGGGTACAAAAATAACAATAAGAGGGTTACACTAACAACAATAAGGGCCTATACTAGTAATATAAGGACCTAACATGCTCCTCTCCTTCAAAAAGGTGTTGTACTCAACGCTTGAGTAGCTCCGAGTGCTTTTGTATAAAATTCTCATCCTCCGATGTAGAATTTTCCGTGGGCAAGTTCTTCCACTTGATGAGATACTCTGAAATTGATCGATTTCATAGTTGTCAAGTTCTTGTTTCCGTGACTGCTTCAGGTTCCAATATGCTTTTTCCTTCCTCATCAAGTTCTAGCAATATTGTTTGAACTGGAAGTTTGTCCCCTATAACCGTTTTTAAGCATGAAACATGGAAAACTAGATGCACTCGCGAAGAAGCAAGAAGCTCAAATTTGTATGCCATAGTACCAATATTTTGCAAAACATTGTAAGGACCATAGTATTTTGGTGATAATTTATTATCCTTCTTCGCTTGCTTGAGGGAAATTTTTTTGTATGGTTGTAGTCGTAAAAATACCCAGTCTCCCACATCAAAAATTCTCTCACTACAATGTTGTTCTGCCTATTGTTTCATTTGATTTTGTGCCAAATTTAGGTTATCCTTTAAGAGTTGGAGAACTTCTTGTTGATGCTCGATGTGATCCTCCACTGCTTGAACCCTAGCATTTTCCCTTAAAGATGTGATGGATAGTGGATGATATCCATAAAGTGCCATAAATGGGGTCATTTTTGCTGCAGTATGGAAGGAAGTGTTATACCACCATTCAGCCAGAGGCAACCACTTGACCCATTGTGCTTTCTTATCAGATACAGAACAACGAAGATATCGTTCCAAAAATTTATTCACTATCTCTTTTTGACCATCGGATTGAGGATGGTAATATGAGCTATGAGCTATTTGAGTACCCAAACAAGAAAATAATTTCGTCCAAAAATTTCCTGTAAAAATGGGATCTCTGTCACTTACAATAATCTTCGGGTTTCCATGTAGATTTTGAATTGTTTCCATAAATGCAATAGAAATTGTACTTGCTTTAAATGGATGAGATAATGCACAAAAGTGTGCATACTTGGTAAGTCTATCAACTACCACCATGATGAAACTCCTTCTTTTGGACTTAGGCAAACCTGTGATAAAATCCATTGAAATATCCTCCCAATGTTGACTTGGAATGGATAAAGGTTGTAGAAGACCCAGGGTCTTAATTGTCTCCACTTTATTTTGCTGGTAAACCAAAAATTCCGCCACAAACTTTTGAATATCAAATTTAAGGCCATCCCAAAAAAATTCTTTCTTCACCCTGTGGTAAGTTTTTAAAAATCCCGAGTGTCCTAAAGGAGAAATGTGCAATTCCAAAAGAATATTTTGTTTTAGTTGGGAATCCTTGCAAATATATAAGCGATATTTGTACCATAAGGAATCATTTTTCCAACTAAATGTATTAGATGTACTAGGATATTGCTACAAATTTTGAATGAGAGTCCACACTTCTTCGTCCTTCTTCCATTCATCCATTGCTTCAGTTATCCAATCTGGTTGGATAATTAAAATGGCACAAAGCAATGCTTCCACCTCTTCATGCTTTCTTGAGAGTGCATCTGCAACAACATTTAGCTTCCCTTTTTTGTAGATGATTTCAAAGTCATAACCCAGCATCTTTGTGACCCATTTTTGTTGCTTTTCTGAAGATAGTCTTTGTTCCAAAAAGTGTTTAAGACTACCATGATCAGTTTTTACCTTGAAGTGTCTTCCCATTAGGTAAGGTCTCCATTTCTTTAGTGCATGTAGGATTGCCAACATTTCCTTCTCATAAATAGCCTTTTGTAAATACTTTCCTTTGATTGAACGAATTTCAAAAGCAATGGGTCTTCTTTATTTCATTAAAACAGCACCAATTCCATTTCCTGAGGCATCACATTCCACAATAAAGGTTTTTGTGAAGTCTGGCATAGCTAATACTGGTGCTAGGCACATTTCCTCTTTAAGATGTTCAAAGGCCTTAGTTGCTTCAAGAGTCTATGAAAATGCATCTTTCTTCAATAATGTTGTTAGAGGTGCTGCTATTCTCCCATAATTCTTAAAAAACTTGTGATAATACCCTATTAACCCGAGAAATACGCGCAACTGCTTTATGGTTGTGGGGACTTTCCATTCCTTAATGGCTTTAATTTTGTTAGGGTCTACCTTAACACCCTCATGAGATAAAATATGACCGACATATTCCACCTCTTGTACTCCAAAGAAACATTTGGATGTTTTTGCATATAATTGTTTCTCCTCCAATAGTTTGAGCACCCTTTCAACATGTATAACATGATCCTTCCAAGACCTGCTGTAGATTAGTATATCATCAAAAAACACTAGCACAAATTTTCTAACGAATGGTTTGAAAATGGAATTCATCAACCCTTAAAATGTCGAAGGTGCATTGGTAAGGCCAAAAGGCATGACCAAAAATTCATAATGACCCTCATGAGTTCCAAATGTTGTTTTTGAAATATCTTCAGTCTTCATTCTAATTTGATGATATCCTGGATGAACATCCAACTTGGTAAAATAAATTGCTCCATGTAATTCATCAAATAATTCATCAATCACAGGAATGGGAAATTTATCTTTAATAGTGAGTTTATTGAGCTCCCTATAATCCAGAGACATGCGCCATGATCCATCTTTCTTGTGCACCAATACTACTGGAGCAAATAAAGAACTTTGACTAGGTTGAACTATACCCACCTCTAACAATTCTGCAATCATACGTTCAATTTCGCTCTTTTGGACATAAGGATATCTGTAAGGCCTGATGTTTGGAGGAACACTTCTTGGAATCAAATGAATAGCATGATCATGATCAAGAATAGGTGGGAGTCCTTTGGGAGTATCAAACACCTTAGAATGATTGTCCAAGACTTTTTGGAGATCTGGAGAAATAGATGATTTTGATGTTGGAACTTCTAGTGGGCATAATTGTGCAATTACGCCCCATTGTTCTTTATTTAGAATCTTTGTCATGACATTAGAGCTTATTATCTTTCTTGTATTCCCTACGATACCCCGTAATTTGATTTCTTTTCCTTCCAAAAAAAAATCAAGAAAAGTTATCGAAAATTAAAAGCTACAATCCCCAAAGATTGTAACCATTGTACTCCTAGTACAACATCAACACCTCCCATTGGGATAGAAAGAATTGAACTATTCAATACATATTCACCCATGGCTAGATTGATATTGTGGCATTTTCCAGAGCAATTTATAGTTCCTCCATTTGCAACCATCACTTGACATTCTGGTGCTGGGTATAGGAAACAATTCAATTCCTTGGTTACCTTACAATGAATAAAATTATGGGTACTACCTGAATCAATCAAAACTCTTACATTTTTCTTCTTGATATGTCCTTCTATCTTGAGAGTTTGAGGAATGTTAATTCCTGCTAATGCATTACATGATATGGTCGGACTCATTTCTTCTTCTTCTAGGGTTTCTTCCTGGTGTATATCCTCTACTTTTGAAGTTTCTTCTTCCTCTTCACAATCTATGTAAAATAATTTCTTCTCAGTGCACTTATGACCTTTAATGTATTTGTTATCACAACTGTAGAAAAGACCTGTTGCTCTTTTTTCTTCCAATTTTTGTGATGTCAACCTTGTAGGTTGTGGAAGTCTAGGAGTAGCAACACTTCCATCTTTATAGATGTGAGTGGTAGGCTTCCTTGTCGCGATAATTTTACATTCAATTTTTCTTGCCAACCTGAATGCCTTCTCCAATGAATCAGGTTCCCAAACGTGAAATTTATGTTGGATGTTACCCTTTAAAGTCCCTAAGAAGGCATCAATCCTATGTTCCTCTGGAATATCAGTTACCATTATATTCAATTTTTGGAATTCCTCAATGTGCTATGCCATTGAACCCTTTTGTTTGAGATTTATCAATTGGCTAAAGAAGGTGTTGCTCTTTGTATCCTCATAATATGCCATCATTTACTTCATAAAAATTGACCAAGTGACAATTGTTTTATGGGAGAAAAGCCATCGATACCATACAAATGTATTTTGTTCTAAATGAAAAGTTGCAATGTGTACCTTTTCTGTGTTTTGCACATTATTGAGATCAAAATATTTCTCCATCTGTAGTATCCATGTTAAGGGATCCTTGTCATCAAACTTCCTCATATCCATCTTTGGAATATGGTGGTTCTTCAATCCAACATTAGATTTTATGAAATCACGATTAACATGTATTTTATTCTCATCATGAGTTTCCTCTACTATCTTTTCACCATTAGGAAACATTTCTTGTATCAACTTTGCCAAATCATTCTTCATTTTTTCGATGTTGTCTTTCATTTTTTCATTGATCTTAGCTTCCATGTCATCCATCTTAGCTTCCATGCCATCCATCTTAGCTTCCATGCCCACTTCCATGCCATCAATATTAGCTTCCAAACCATTCATCTTAGCTTCCACGCCTTTTTTCAAACCATTCATCTTAGTTTCCACACCTTTCTTCAAAACTTCCATTTCATTTTATTTTGCTCTTTGCGATAGCGAAATTTGGTGCACTTGCTCTTGTAATTTTGATATCTCATGTTGTGTTTCTTCGTCTTCATGAGTCATAGTAGAGCCTTCTGAAGGCTTAATTGGTGTTGAATTCTTTTTAGGGGTCGTTTTAGAACCCAATACTGATATCTATTCTTAAATATGCCCTTGGAATAAATTCACACTAATTTTTTTCAAACGAGACTTATGTAATTCAAAAAAAATACACACCTTTTTCTTGCTTTTGAGGAGCTCGATATTGAAACTAAATTATCTCTGTGATTTTATATCTTCAATATCTGAAATTTGGCCCTGCGGTAGCACTATGAATCCCCTTTTAAATGCCATAGGTCTGACCTGATTTGGATTCTTCAAGACAAATTTATGTCCAATCTCCCATAATGACCTAATTATGGTCTGGTTCAGTAGAGTGAACTTGTATGACTTTCCACGTGTCACTGTTTTCTCCTCTGGCTCTGAAATTTATAGACAGGAAACTAAATTCTGTGTACTTCTAGCCACTTTTTACAGCATTCCAATCCAATGCTCAGAGAGAGAGTTATGAATATTTTCCCATGATTACCTCTTTGAGATGAAATTCGAGAGCCTGAAAAAGAGCCAAATTCCACAGATCATATCTCCGAAAATATTGCGAAAGAAGCTCTAAAATTTTGTGACGATGTTCCTCGGGATTTTGGCTTCGAGCTCTAAAAATTTCAGCTTTTGAACCTTAGTAGAAAATTATTTATAGTTAAAATGCCACGATGACCTGTTTGGTGCAGCGAAACCCTAGAATCCAAAGCTCTGATACCAAATGTTGTGAAACCAGCTCCAAAAAGAGAAGAAAAGAGATCTCAATGCCTTAGAAATAAGCCACTTCAAGGGGGTAGCCTCTAATACATTACATGAATGAATAATTCTTGGATGATACAAATGAAAAAACCTTCTTTCTATATATAGGAGTCCATGGGTACATAATGTAATCCTAGTGGGGCCACAATGTAATCCTAGCCGACCTAACAATAATAATTTAAGGGAAAAATAATAACAATATGGGGGTTACAGGGGTACAACAATAACAATAGGGACTATACTAGTAATATAAGGACCTGAGTTTTCATTTGCATACTTTACTTGCTTTTCTAGATCATTAAGTATAATTGGTTGGTTAACATCATATCAAGAAGGTGACACTTCATATTGAATGTTGGAGTAACTAACATACATTATTTGTTTTCCTTTGCACACTTTACATGATTTTCTAGAACATTATAAGTTAAAGGTGTAGTTAGTTGCTTACACATCATCTCAAGAAGGTGACACTTCACATTGAATGTTGGAGTAACTAAATATACATTAGTTGTTATATTTTTCTGCTCTCACTTAGAATAGCATTTCAATTTCAATCTCAGATATAAGATTCATCCATGGAATAGAACTAATGTTAAGGTAGAAATCATTAAGATAGATACTATGTTTTTCAGATTAGATTCTAACTATCCAACAGTCTTTAATTTATTTTTATGTAAATTAATTTAACTTAGGAACCCTTCCTTTTATTCCTTCTTAAAATTCATTAGATTCATTTGATTCCTTTCATAGTTTTTTAGATTAACATTCTTAAACATCAAGAAAAAAACCCCAAGAACAATATAAAAATACACACAACGAAGTAGGAAAAAGGTTAACTAAGCACATACAGTGCACCACACTTCATCAATTTACAAACCTCGGTTGATAATTTATGTAAGAAAATTAAGACATTAAATTGACTAAACAGATGCATGAGACATGGACTCGATAAAGTTAATCAAAATTGCATCCCCAAAGAAAGTTTTCAGCCCAGACCGATAGAAGCACTAGAAACAACTTCACAGATAGGAAGACATTAGTGTATGGAACTTCCACAACAATCTAGTGGAGGAAATATAATACATACGATTACACCTATAGAAGAGTGGTTCTGACTGTTCCTAAAAATTGTGAACAATGGAAAAATGCTAGAACAATTAAAACAAATTCTAGAAATGGTCGTCCAAGGAGGAGCAGGACCTGGAGACTCAGGTAACTCAACTGAAAAATACATAAGAAGAGTAAAAATAAATAAGGGAAGTACTGGAAAGGAGTTCCGGGTAAACACCCAAGTTGTGGGATTCCAAATTAGATATATAATGCTAGATCTTGGATCAGATGTCAACATTCTACCCCGAAAGACATGGAAAGCATTGGGAAAAGTGATGTTAGCATACTCACCAATACAGCTCAGAATGAAAAATAAATACTGTATTGTACCAATAGGAAGGTTGCAAGAAGTTGAGGTTGATATCGCGAAAGTAAAGACCTATACAGACTTTGAAGTAATAGACATCATGGGTGATAAGAATCCCTATCCTGCCTTGTTGGGGATAGATTGGGCCTTTGAAAATTATATAGACATTGATTTAAAGAAGGAATTAATGATATTCTAATATGGTGAAGTCAGAGTAGTTTATCCATTGGACCTGTATCATGGACCCCGATACACAGAGACTGTTGAAAAAAAATAAGACGCACAGCTTCTAGATCAACACTACCAGATGACGACAGGAAGGAGAGAAGATTACATTAATCCTACAGCAGGGGGAACCGTAAACTAGAGAAGTGTTCAGAGCTTTGACCTAGGGTCAGAAGTAGCATGGGATGATGGGCAGTAGGGAGGATATGAAATCAACACCAGAAGATGTGCCAACGTTCGTGGAGTCAACTGGATTGGTACAAAGGTAAGAGAATATCCAACTCTTTCAAACATGCAAGCTGTGAACACATTTATTACCAAAGTGGAAGAAAAAGTACCAATATAACATAGAGTCCCTTGTAGAAATTATACAATATGCATGTATATTACCAGACTCTCCTGATTTAGCAATTTAATCTTATGTTAAATACAAAATCCTTCCACTTAATTCTTTCCAAAAATTAAATCGCCAATTTCAAAACACATATGAAGCAAATCGATCGCACATAACAAGATGTTTTACCGGGAAATATTAATGCTAAAAAACCCAACTATCATATATTATGTATACAAATGGAACATGTAACAATCTCATACAAAGCTCATAGAATAGAGCTCTCATTACAATCAACAATCGTCACACACTGTCATGCAGAAATTTGCATATCTATGCACCAATTTCTTGCCTCCTAACAGCCTGCCTCCACTACGCAATCCCTGCTGAAGAAGATCCTTGAATGAATTTGATATTGCCTTGCTTGCACTGCGAAATCCTCATTGGAATCTCCAATTTCAGTGTAGATGAATTGAATGCATCACTATAGTCACAATTGATAGTCCATCTCACCCTTTCACCTATCTCTCCACTAGGTCTCCACTGGATCTGACATGCAAGTATTTAATTGTTGTATTTGTTTAGTTGCAAGTAAGACACTACTTGTGAATTAATTAAATAATTAATTCACTCATCTATCACTAGTGTATCTTTAGTTACAGCTAGATACAACTAGCACAATTGAGTTTAACTCACTTAACTGAGTTAAACTAAATAACAACTCAGATAACTACTCTTCCAACTCTGTTACAACTTGCCACTGTCAGTTATAACGAAGTCATCCATGCATGAGTCACCAACCACCATAGGACTTGCATAATTTCTTCAGCCCACTGATGTTCCACATCTACTCACTGAAATAAAGTGCTCCAAGAGAATAAGTTACTATTTATGGTCTGATTATTATTAAGGGCTAATAATAATCGACATGCATCTATTTTTAGATTAGCAATCTATAAATAGACTTCGCCCAATCTTCTAAAAATAGAAATTCATCCAAAGATATAATTTTCTCAACCATCTAGAATCAGCATCCTGATCTTCCGTATGTAATATCCCAAAATAGGGAATTTCTACACTATCGGGAATATCTTAAGATATTCCAAATGTGGAGATCCAGCAATATGTAAACACAATATTGAAAGAGCAGTGTTAAATCAACTCATAGAGTGAGAGAAGAGCTCATATCCATCTTATTAAGTTATAACAACAAAAATGTATACAAGATATTGAGGAAAAAGCTACTCAAGATAGGCCATAAGCAGCCTCAAGAAACAAGTACATAAAACATGACAAAACACTGCTACACAAGAGTGCCCAAGCTATGACTGCGTAGTTTTATAAAGAAAAACTGTTGATAACATATGTCGATACATAGATATACAAGTGTATGGATCATGCAACATTGGGAGAGAAGATCTAAGCTCCCAAAGACTACCTCAAGTCAATCCTGGAAGGATTGGCTGAAATATGCAAAAACTACAAAATGTCGGAGTTGTAGGGTAGCAGCTGCAACTCAAGAACTGAAAATGAATGGAGAAGGCTGAAGATGCTGCATCCGATGAAAATACCTCCTCCAATGGATCTTCCAAGTGCAAGGTTGATCCTAACACTGAATATCTCACCCTCCAACAATCACTGCAATCCCCCACTGCAAATACCTCCTAAAAATAACACAATCACTGAGGGATACTACGTTGTAGGTGCAAGAAAAGTGTTGGCCAAGTGCCAAGATCTGCAATATGCTCCAAGGGCTTCCAAACTGATCTATAAAAGGAAATAGAGGCTCCTCCTCTGAAAAAAAAGTGATGGAAGTGGTGTTGTGAACCCTCACTGCAACACCTTGAAACACAACATTATTCTGCTGCAGAAATAACGTTGTAGCTGACAGAGGATGCTTGGCCTCAAGCCTGAATGTGAGGCAAATTAGTACAAATCCTTCAAGTGGCCTCTCAAGAAAGGAGAAGGATTCGTAAATAGGAAATCCTTGTGCTAAGCAGCACTGCAACTCTACTAAACAACAGGAGAATGCACAAAATCTAAACAGACAAAGAAATCAATAATTTGAATCATCCATAACAATGGCTGCCTTGCCCTCCTTTTAAACAAGTGAAATCCTCTCTCCAGGGGTCCCACTCATTAGGGTTTCCTCCACCAAATAACCTTCTTCCCATTCATACTGCGTTGTCTATCAAAGTGTTCACCTCCTATCCCAGCGTTGTTGACTTGGTCAAACTTGACCTTGTCTCCATGCAAAAGTCCTCTTTCACACAAAAGGGTGTGAAATCCAACTCTTATGACTATCTCCTTTCACATTTGAGGGATTTTATTCATGTTTTAATATGCATGGGCTTCCTTACCCATTTATTTAGCTTCTAGGTGATAAAAACAAAATTTTAATATTCCATTTAGCTATGTGCTAAAATGGGAATATTACAGTCCTCCCCTCCCAAATGTTGCTTGTCCTCAAGCAACTACAAAGATAAAACTGAGGGGCCTTCTTGAGGCATGAGGTCTGATATGAATTTGGATGTACCATCCCCATATGAAGCTCCCATCCCCAAGAAATCATCCATACAAAATGAGTTACCTCCCAACATGGCAACTCCTGAAAATCCTCTTCCACCTCTGGCTCCTGCAATGTAGGTGGGCTGAAAATCTGATCTTGGTAGACAAAATAGCCTACCCCACGCTATACTCCTCTCCACTTGAGATAAATTTAGAGTGTTTGTTGATCCTGGGCTACAATAATGTTACCCTCAAGTCGCAAGAAGAAGACTAGATCCTCAAGGATCTCTCCTCCAACGTTATGAAACATGCTGGCCCAAACCATCTCATATGTGATGAGTTGGAGTCACCATCATATGGAATCCAATCAATCCCATGGCTCACCTCATATAAGAACAAATTTTTGGCTATGGTGGCCATACTACCTCTCATGCTCCCATTAGAACATGCAATGCAAACAATGTGAGAAATCTCTCCCCCAAGGGACACACCCAACCAATGTGTCATTCCCCCAATCTTGCTCCCAATAAAAACAAGAACAACAACAACATAAGGAATCATAATGAGAACCATACTTGCTGCCATATGTAGCAAGGGAGAAGGAAAATGGTCCCTCAAATGTAACCAAAGCAGTTTGATCCTCAACTGCAAGAGAGAGTGACAAAAAGTGTGGTTTCTCAACCACTTTCTTGCTACCCCACTCTCCTCATATGTTTGGAGAAAGTGAATGATGTATGGTGCAAAGTGAACATTTTCTCCAAAGTACATCTCCTCCCCAAGTCCTCCTAGGGAGTGGTCACCAATACTGCTCATGGCCTCAAGTAGACCATGAAGTCTAGAAAAAAGAATGCTCCTCCTTGGAGCAACATCCTTCACATGTATGGTTAAGGGATGCATATATACATTACACAAATCATTGTGCAAACAAACAATACCCTTACCATATGTCTTTCTCATAAAAATGGAGTGGCTCATAGATGAGTCTCCTCTCATCCTCAAAGAGAAAAGAGGTGGTTGTGCTAAATCTTCCAAAGAGTTATGTATCTCCTCCATCTTCACATGATCCATGCATATCCTCATATGTTGATCATCCAATATCATGCAAGAAAAATGATCCTTGGAATACTCCAACAACATTCGGGAGCTCCAACATGGATCTATCCTCCATAGTAACAGCACTGATGATCTCTCATGAAGAACATCTGTCATATGGTTATCCTCTCCTTTGACATCTCCCTTGCCAAAGATGCAAGTTAGAAGGCTGCTATCCTTCCCCTGTTGCTTCTGCCACAGTGCAGAATCTGAAATGAGAGTGGGTAAAGATGATGTTGAGAGAATGCCTCTCTCCTCCTTGAGTCTACCCAAGACTCTCAGTGTTGTACAATGACCTCCCAAGGTCTCCACTCCTCTGAAATCAATTAATGGTGCCTCAAAATGTAAAGGACCTCTCATCATCTACTGATCTAGTGGTCTCCTTGGTGAAATGTCTCCATGCAATGAGACATCATCATCAAGAGTAGACTGCATACATGAATGGAAATATTTGTCCCTGCTCTCACTGCGCAATCCAGTCTTCCTCTTAGGTGCATCAACCTCATGAAATGGACAGTGGTGTGTGGTCCTCATCACATGATGTTGGACATCCTCCCTATCTCCTCCTTGTATCTCCATAGGTCCACACATCATCATCAATGGCACATGTGAATCATGAGTTGTGCCTTGATCTACACATGTGAGATCCTGGGGAAATTCTTGCAATGATATGAGAATCCCTCTAGTTGGAGCAATTGCTCCTCCTTCCTCTGCATGAGGTGCTAGATCAACTCTATACATAAAAACGTTGTTTCCCTCCTCCTCATCAACATGTATGGCCACCTCTCAAGAAATGGATCCTCTCTTGAAAAAGAGATCTCCATGCCCTCTTTTTCAAGAATATGAGATAGAGGATTTGCCTCTAACAAGGTATGCTGCAAGATGTCAGTCTCCTCCATGGGTTTCTGAGGTGGATTTGAGTCTATATTTTTCTCCATCACATGCAAGGGTTTTGTTTGTTTATGTTTGTTTAACTTCTCCACATGTGTTGCAGAAAGTTTTCCCTCAAACCTTCCCATCAATGCCTTAATAAACCTTGCATAAGAAGAAGTATTTGGATTCTTGAAAGTAAATGCTTAAATATCCACCATGCATAGGCCTTACCTCCAAAATGTAGCGCTGCTACTCTGATGGCTTCATCTTCAGAAATTTGATGTTGCTGCAAAAAGGTGTCTAGCTCTTCCACCCAAGCCCTGGATGAACATGTAGGGGAACCATCAAAGGTAGATAGAAGAAATATATCCACATTATGCTTCTTGCTCCTCCTCACCTTGATCTTGCAAAAATCTTGGAAAGTGATATCATCTCTAATCTTCTGAGTTTGAGATTCATATTCATGCAAGAAACCACTAAGAGTTCCCCTCTTAGGCATTCCTTCTTCCTCATGGAAAAACTAGGCATGTGACTGCGTTGTGAATCATAGGGTGTGGCTGCATGCTCACACTCCCCATAAGAAAATCTAGAGCTTGACTCCTTTTCAAACCCTCTTGGAGATTCTGTACACATCTCCCTCCTTACGTTCTTGAAATCTTCATGAATGCTCTCTACAGATCTTGGAAGAAGCTTTGTAAACCTATCTTCCTTTATTTATCCACATAATGGAGTCTTCATCTTCTCTTTTATTGATAACATCATGGCTAAGATCCATAGGCTGAGCCAAGATTATGCTTTGATAACACTATAATATCCCAAAATAGGGAAATTCTACACTATCGGGAATATCTTAAGATATTCCAAATGTGGAGATCTAGCAATATGTAAACACAATATTGAAAGAGTAGTGTTAAATCAACTCATAGAGTGAGAGAATATCTCATAGCCATATTATTAACTTACAACAGAAAAAATGTATACAAGATCTTGAGGAAAAAACTACTCAAGATAGGCCATATTCAGCCTCAAGAAACAAGTACATAAAACATGACAAAACACTGCTACACAAGAGTGCCCAAGCTATGACTGCGTAGTTTTATAGATAAAAACTACTGATAACATATGTAAATATATAGATGTACAAGTGTATGGCTAATACAACATTGGGAGAGAAGATCTAAGCTCCCAAAGACTACCTCAAGTCAATCCTGGAAGGATTGGATGAAATATGAAAAAACTACAAAATGCCAGAGTTGCAGGGTAGCAGCTGCAACTGAAGAATTGGAAATGAATGGAGAAGGTTGAAGATGATGCATCCGATGAAAATACCTCCTCTAATGGATCTTCCAAGTGAAAGGCTGATCCTAACACTGAATATCTCACCCTCCAACAATCACTTCAATCCCCACTTCAAATACCTCCTAAAAATAACGCAGTCACTGAGGGATGCTATGTTGTAGGTGCAAGAAAAGTGTTGGCTAAGTGCCAAGATCTGCAATATGCTCCAAGGGATTCCAAACTGATCTCTAAAAGGAAAAAGAGACTCCTCCTCTGAAAAAAAAGTGACGGAAGTGGTGTTTTGAACCCTCACTGCAACACCTTGCAACACAACATTATTCTGCTGCAAAAATAACATTGTAGCTGAAGGAGGATGCTTGGCCTCAAGCCTGAATGTGAGAAAAATCAATACAACTCCTTCAAGAGGCCTCTCAAGAAAGGAGAGGGATTCCTAAATAGGAAATCCTTGTGCTAAGCAGCATTTCAACTCTGCTAAACAGCAGGAGAATGCACAAATTCTAAAGAGACAAAGAAATCTATAATATGAATCATCCATAAAAATGGATGCCTTGACCTCCTTTTAAACAAGTGAAAGCCCTCTCTCCATGGGTCCCAGTAATTAGGGTTTCCTCCACCAAATAGCCCTCTTACCATTCATATTGTGTTGTGTATCAAAGTGTTCTCCACCTCCTATCCCAGCGTTGTTAACTTGGTAAAAATTGACCTTGTCTCAATGCAAAATTCCTCTTTCACACATAAGGGTGTGAAATCCAGCTCCTATGGCTATCCCCTTTGTTGGCCCAGAATTGTAATCTATGGATAAACTACGCTTCCCTAGACTGGTGTCTAGTCTAGAAAAATAGATGACAGACTATACTACCCTTTTTCCTAACTCAAAACAGTTACATAGAGAGGATTGGATGCTTACTTGTTTCAGTCGCTTCCAAATGGTTCCTTTCTATCACTTCCACTACAGCTTCAAATTCAAGTGGTTTCAAATAGCTGAATGCTTCCTATAAGAAAGAACACTGAAACATCAGAAGATGCAATAATATAGATATCTATTCAAGCTAGTTAGCTAAACCAGTTAAGCATAAACTACATTCATCAACCAAGATTTTTCAATATGGAAAATCAAAATAAACATAGATGCATGTAGGGAAAAACAAGAAGTACTCTTTATTGATGATAGAAGGAGAGGTTACAACCTAGTGACTAATTTGTAGTGACCTTCCAGCAGAGTTCCCAAGTCTCATCACAGCATAAGTCTCTCCAGCAGCAGCTCCACAAATAAAACTCTCTATTGAAAATTCTCCAGCATTTCCCTACTCAAATTATTCCCCCTAAACACTTATATCTATGTTCAATTTATAGATGAAATATAGATTGTTTTGTAATAAATAACATTCCAAAAATAGGAAATACATGTTTCCATTCATGTAGATTTCAAATGGACACTTGGATCCGAAGCTTGACACATGTGAACCCTTCTAGAATACACTGGCCAAGTGGAGATTCCAGAACAATGAGAATTTTGCTCTCAATGTGACCAACGCACCTTTGAATGTCGAGAAGTGCTTTGTAGAGAAGCCTTGAATGGGGCTACCTACATATGCAATGCACTTAGGCCCCTTAGAGCCTACGTTGGTGAGCTCCCACATGTTTAATAATAAGCTTCAAACCATGGAAAATCCTAGCTTGATGAAAGTATTGTTTGATTTATGTTGTTTCCTGTCTTAGGGCATATAGCAACTGAGATGATAGGGAATGATAGACCCTTGATCGTCGGTCCTGGAGATGATGCCAAGTTAACCAGGTCATTGGGAATGGTGCCCAAATTGACCTATAAAAATTTCCCCCTAAAGCATGAGATCCAAATAATAAGAACATTTGATTGAGATGCTTTACACTGTGATGAGCCTGGAAACAAAGTGGAACGGTCACCTGCATCAATCTTACAATAAATTACATCATGATATATCCTCTATTGATCATAATTGCTGAGGGTAGGCATTCCCATAGTCAGCACATAAAACAATCTAATAACATGTACATAATTCAGAAAGTCATCTACATTGGAATGTTGCCCAGATGCAGACACACCTACAGATATAGGCCCATATTTGGATGACAATATGTATGTAAGGTCACTGTACAGATGATGTGTACAAAAATCCTGAAATCGCGGCCTGGATGGCTGAAACTAGATTCGGGGTCTTCTTATCTCATTCACTCGATCATTCGGGTACAAGTCTAGCCATGCGAATATATGATTTGTCGTCGAACATGGAAAGACATCGTTTGATTACCAGCCAATAATGAAAGCTGTTAACAAACGCGAGAGAACCACCATTAATGTCAATGGCCCTCAAGGTACTGCAGTACATTTTGTAAGGTGTGAATAGATGATTTGATGGCGAACGCCTAACAAAATCTTTCAGTCAAAAGTCTGGAAGCGAGGATCTTGTCGATGTTGTAACAAGCCTCATGGTACTGGAATCTGATGTTTCTAAGTGAACTTCCTGGATATTGATTAGTAGTTTACAGGAAGTCACCTTATTGAAAAACTGGAGTTACTAATTTCGGAGACAAGGGTATGACTTGATATAGCAATTTTCAGGGATGATGGTCATGAAAATGAAGGTTTATGAGTATTGTAGATGGATGAGTTCTTAATCACTGGATGACTTCTCTTGAACATATCAGCGACACTGTGATGAGTTAGCAGCATTGAACCAAAACCAAAGTGAAGGTATGATGAACCATAGGTGTGAATGAACCGTCAAGATGATTACCCAACCCAAACAATCACGGACATGGAGTGAAAGAAGTGTCATGTTCAAGAGCGACTTGCTCCCAAAAATAAACTTTTCTTGCTTTTCCCAAATTTTCCCCAATCATTTGTCGACCAGTACCTATATATTTTTTAACAAGTTTGAGGAGGATAACATTTGCTTGATCTATAATTCAACCCTTCGGGCGAATAAAGAATAAAGTATCACTATTTAATAATTTAACGAGTCTAGCGATGAATGAAACTCGATTCTTGCCATGATTGACAAGCCCGTCGCTATTTTATGTTTTAACGACCTTAATGACAGTGATAGCCCAGTCCTTTTTCATATTTAGAGAGTCTGAAAAAGAGGACGAAAGAGGACTCCAAAAGTACTTTTTCGTAAATTTGTCTCTCAGATCCAAAAAAGTGTAAAATAATATCTGAAAGAACCTCTTTGGTCATGTTTAACCAAGGTATTCCTTTTTCGTAAATAATCCATCTCAGTCCGAAAAAGGGTTAAACTTATACTGAGTAGATATTAATTCATTTACTTTAATGAGCTCGAAATGACAAGTGCTTGGCAATCTTTTCACATTATCAGAGTCTGAAAAGAGCTGAAAGAAGACTCCAGGGGTTCCTTTTTTGCTGTTATAGAAGCTCAAAAAAGAGATAAAAGTGTGCTTCAAATATTTTTCGTTTTTAACAAAGCTCAAAAAATAAGGAGAAAAATCATGCTTTGTGGTCAAGTCTTTCTTGAAAAAATCTGCACGACAAATATGTTCATCAGTTGTATTTCCTATTCAGAACAACATCAAATGGATTAAAAATACCTGTTTCATGATAAAAACATAATAAAATTATAGTCATAGCAAATAAATTTAACTTTCAAACAATTAAATGACTACATAAAGTAGTTTAATTATTCATTTTTACCATTCCATAGTTACCATTTGTATTTTGGAGCTCTGAACCTGATTTTGCCCCCCAACTTCAGCAGCCGATTGCATGCAATTGGTAAGAATGTTTTGACTGCCCCCTACAAGAGCACATGTCGAATTACCCCTACAAAAGTAGGTGCCCCCCAAGCTTCATTTCATTCATCTAAGTAGATTACTGGTTAGAAATAGCTAGATGGAATGAAGGTTCATTATAGGGGAGGATTTGTTTCATTTTTTTTTTAATGAGCTTGACACAGGAAAAGAACTATGCTCATGACTTGTTTCATTTTTTAACAATCTTGACACAAGAAAAAAGAAGTATCCTCAAGGTACTTGTTTCATTTTTTAAATGAGGTTGACACAAGAAAAAATAACTATCCTCATAACTCTGTTTCATTTTTTAACGAGGTTGACACAGAAAAAGAAACATCCTCATGGGAACCTATTTCATTTATCGAGGTTGACATAGGAAAATAACTATCCTCAACACCTGTTTCATTTTTTAACGAGGTTGACACAAGAAAAGAGAACCATCCTCATTGTGCAGTTGGAGTAGTGAGTGTGTGCTGGAAAAGACGTAGTCTAACGGAGTCATCATTTAAGGAGTTTGATGAATACCACAAATGATAAGTTATAACATGCATTGACGGGTCTTCTCCGGGGTTTTCATTGAATTTAGGAATTTTTGAGGGTAACATATGTGGTATCACTAGCCACCAAGGAGAGGAACCAGATAGGATTCCAGATGATGACATGGGTGAAGTCAATGGACAAAACATCGAAGATGAAGCAACAGTAGATGTTGTCACAGCTGAAATAGATGTTTCAGACTGGAATTTTATCTCAGCCATGGTCAAATGACCCAATGTATACCCTATAGAATCTACGGGAACTGAAAGTGAAACAGGATCAACAAAAGTAGAGGAAGGTGATTGAGGAAAAGACTCATACAGGTAAAGCTCCTATCGAAAATGAGCTGGAGTTAAAGGTGTCTCGTCTTATAATATTTCTTCAATCAAAATCAAACTAGGTGGAAGAACTTCGCCGTCAGGCCCAAAGTATATTTCAGGTGGTTGACTGCGCGATATGGGAGACTCAATGGCTACAATAGATTATGGGATGACCAATTCAGGAACAACTTCTAATTTTTCGACTTCGGGATCAAGATTTTCTCCACTTAGGGAATAATATAGAAACTGAAATATAAGGGTATGATAGACCCTATTTCATTGGTCATGGGGATGATTTCTAGTTTGACCAATAATAACTGCCCCCTAGAGCACAATGGGATCCGGATCAACTTCCAGTTGAACAACGTCGGGTTCGGAAGGTATGGTCTCATAAATTGGATGGATCGTGACCACGGGTAGCTGTGAGGACTTTGTCTCGACAACAGTAGACAAACCAGGATTTGTAGAAACAACTTGTGCCAACTCTGGTATATGGGAAGATGATGCTTCACCAGAGGTACTAATGGTTCTAGTTTTGGTAGAGCGATGTCTACACGAATGATGGGGGAAAAGATTTTGTTCTTCCACTATGACTGATTTATTTTAATAAAAAAACAAATAAACAAAAAGAGGGTAATGCTAGGAAAAAAGGTTTACCAAGAAACTGTGAACTGTAAAATATCTCCTGGCGAACCAAGAAGTACGGGCATGTAATCTCCTTGAATGTTGTGTTCGGTGTAACACAATTTCATGGCGGCCGACACGGTTCACTATGGATGGATAGCACCTAAAGTTTTCCTCCCAAATATACTCGAAGGTACGTGGAGGCCCAAGTCCATATTAGCATTGTCTGATGCGAAACCGCACAGTGAGAACACCCCTTTATACTTATTGTACTGTAACACCACCCGATATACCCGAAATTACATGGACGAGCTACGATATAATTACGTACGTGGAGTGAGGTATCACACTCGGAATGTATCACAAACAAGTTAACGACAGCTACTATGTTTTACGACACCGAAACATGTCTCTAGCCTAGACCTCTAAATGTTATCATTAATGTTCGCGTTGTTAATTAAATTGAGATTTATTTTATGTTGATCTTGCTTAACAATTTGCCTTTCAAGTTCACCACGATCATGTATATGAAAATTCCTAAAATGCAAGCTAAGAATGATAAACAAACTTTCACTTTCATCTTTTTCAATGAAAGACCTAGCTACTAAGGGAAGAGAGAAAATAATTTGAGAGAAAACAAATCAATGAACAAAACAAATCAATGAATCTCAAACTAAATGAAAATTTCCTAATGTTCCTTTTGCAAAAACACACAATCCTACATGCAAATGCAAGTTTTTCTTTTCAGTTTCCTTAATGTTATGAATGCAGAAAAGAAACTAGGTGCACTAGATCAATAATCGAAATGCTTTTTACTTTCAAGAAACGAAGAATACAAACAACAATTTCTCTTTTGAAGGAAAAATGAGGACTTCAACAACAATTTCTCCTATCAAGGAAATGAAGATTTTACGACAATTTCCTATTTCGAAAGAAAATGATTCTTAATGAGACCATAAAAATTACTTTGAAATAAACTTGTCAATGAAACTGAAATTTTTTTTAAAACAACATTGAACAATTTTTCAATCAAAGGAGAAGAAATATATAGAGTTACTGGTCAATAGAGCATCAAACTTTTCAGAACAAATCAGCAAACAGAATTGAAGCAAAATACAAAGTCAGATTCAAGGGGATTTGGTCCCTTTCAGGAGCCAACTCAGCGTCCAAAGGGAGACAATGCTCTGCAATGTACGCTAAGAAGGGAGACAGTGCTCTACAAAGCACTGTGCCCTGACCAAGGGTGCGTTGGGTGCAATAAACAAAGAAAAAACTATTGTTTGGCTCACTAACTTTTCAAATTAAGCTCTGAAAAAGTCTAATATTTATGTGAAACAGCTACTGGGTGGATTTAGAAAGCAGATTAGAGACTAAAACACATAGAAACAAGAGAAATTCTCCCCAGCAAAGTCGCCATTTTTTTGGTCCAGAATTGTAATCTACGGATAAAATACACTTCCCTAGACCAGTGTCTAGTCTAGAACAATAGGTTAAAGACTGTACTACCCTTTTTCCTAACTCAAAACAGATACACAGAGAGGATTGGATGCTTACTTGTTTTAGTCGCTTCCAAATGGCTCCTTTCTGTCGCTTCCACTACAGCTTCAAATTCAAGAGGTTTCAAATAGCTGAATGCTTCTTGCAAGAAAGAACACTGGAACAACAGAAGATGCAATAATATAGATATCTATTCAAGCTATTTAGCTAAATCAGCTAAGCATAAGCTACATTCATCAACCAAGATTTTTCAATATGGAAAATCAAAGTAAACATAGATGCATGTAGCGAAAAACAAGAAGTACTCTTTATTGATGATAGAAGGAGAGGTTACAACCTAGTGACTGATTTGTAGTGACCTTCCAGCAGATTTCCCAAGTCTCATCACAACATAAGTCTCTCCAGCAACAACTCCACAAATCAAACTCTCTATTGAAAATTCTCCAGCATTTCCCTACTCAAATTCTTCCTCCCAAACACTTAGATCTGTGTTCAATTTATAGATGAAATGTAGGTTGTTTTGTAATCAATAACATTCCAAAAATAGGCAAGACATGTTTCCATTCATGTAGATGTCAAATGGACACTTGGATTCGAAGCTTGACACATGTGAACCCTTCTAGAAGACACTGGCCAAGTGGAGATTCTAGAACAATGATAATTTCGCTCCCAATGTGACCAACGCACCTTTGAATGTCGGGAAGTGCTTTGCAGAGCAGCCTTGAATGGGGCTACCTGCATATGCAACGCACTTAGGCCCCTTAGAGCCCACGTTGGTGAGCTCCCACATGTTTAATAATAAGCTTCAAACCATGGAAAATCCTTGCTTGATGAAAGTCTTGTTTGATTTATGTTGTTTCCTATCTTAGGGCATATAGCAATTGTGATGATAGGGAATGATAGACCCTTGATCATCGGTCCTGGAGATGTTGCCCAGTTAACCAGGTCATTGGGAATGGTGCCCAAATTGACCTATAACACCCTCTCACATTTGAGGGATTTTATTCATGTTTTTAATATGCATGGGCTTCCTTACCCATTTATTTAGCTGCTAGGTGATAAAAACAAAATTTTAATATTCCATTTAGTTGTGTGCTAAAATGGGAATATTACACCATAGGAATGCACTGAAGCAACATGATCTTTCGCTGCACACAATCTCTGATATGATGATATTGGATATCTATATGCTTAGATCTATCATGAAACACGGGGTTAATCGAGAGTTTAATGCAACTCTGATTATCACAATGAATCACTGTAGGATCTAAATGAGAACCGAACAAACCAACCAGGATCTTCCTCATCCGGATAGCCTCAAATGCATCTTGACTTACTGCCAACGTCGTGGGCAGGTACCACGTATCTTTGTTTCCTACTTTACCAAGAAACTATTATAGATCCGATAATGAAAACCCCTACGATGTTCTCTTCTGTCGGGTTAGTGCCTTCCCAATATGCATCGGAAGTGAAGCCATGCAACTTCGATAGTTCCATCTTATACGCCTGCAACATCATGCTGGGATGCTGCCCCTGAGTTATCTTAGGACACGCTTTTCTGCCTTCCAAAAGAGCTTGGTAGGCTTAACCATCGCTTGACTAAGCTATTTCACCCCATATCATATGTCCAATCTTGTATCAACTAAATACATGAATGAACCCACCAAGTGTCGATAAACAGTGGCATCCACTACCTCTGCTCATGTGGCATCCTCTTTCCTCCAATTTCCTGGAAGAGGAGTACCCATGGTCTTGCAGTCCTACATGTGAAACTTACCAAGTATCTCCTAAGCATACTTTCCTTGAGACACAAACGGTTCACCTTCTCACTTCCATATTTCCAATCCAATGAAATAATGAAGGAGGCCCAAATCCTTCATCTTAAACTCCTTTGCAAGATCTGTCTTGCATGAGTGTATCAACTGCTCATCACCCGTTAGTATTAAATCATCAACATAAAGAACAATGATTAAAACCTTACCCTCCACAACAATTTGGTATAGGTTTGCATCTGCCTCACTCTTGGTGAAGCCAAGTCCAGTGAAATAGCTGTCGATCCATGTGTACCAAGCACGTGGTGCTTGCTTCAGCCCATACAACGCTCTTTGGAGCCTGCACAAATGTGACTTGCTACTGAAGATCTCAAATCCTTAAGGCTTCTCAATGTACACCTCTTCCTTAATGATCCCATTAAGGAACGCAGTCTTCACATCCATATGATGAATGTGCCAACTCATCTGCGTTGAGAGAGCAAGGATGGTCCTTATGGAAGAATACCATGCGACAGGTGCAAAGGTTTCTTCATAATCAATCCCCTTGATCTGTGAGAAGCCTTGGGCAACAAATATTGCCTTATACTTCTCGACACTCCCATCAACAGCTTGCTTTACCTTGTAGATACATCTTGATCCTACATCTGATTTACCCACCAACCTTGGAACAATCTCCCAAGCATTGTTTCTGACAATGGAGTCATACTTTTCCACCATGGCATCTACCCATGTGGGCTCTTGCACTTCTTCCTCAAAGGAAGATGGCTATGTCATGACACTTTCTCATGAGAGCCATTTATCCAATGAATCATTCATGTGACTGTCTCTGTCTGCGCTGTGAAGTAGGGACTCCTACATTCTATCCCACATCAAGCTTTAGCCTCTCAGCTTCTGTGGTACGCCTTCTGCCAGTGTTGATGTTTGGCTCTGCATGAGTGGACTCCTTCACTCCATGATCCTCCTCCTATGGCTGATCCACATCTTGAGGCTCATTTTTGGGAACAAGCAGTTCCTCCTCTGCATGCAAGTGTAGCTCCCTCTCAAGTGACAACTTCATGGCTTTCTCCCCATTGAATTTTATATCCCGTCACACCACAATAATCCAATTGTTTGGCAAATACACACGATAATTATGGGGTGTTTCTGTGTACCCCACAAATATCCCAAATTCTGTAGTCAGCTCCAACTTCTTCCTGGTGTCCTTGGTCACATGAATGTAAACAAATGAGCCAAAAATATTTAAATGAGAAATATCCAGCTTCTTACCAGTAAAATCTTCTTCAGGTGTACTCATGCCAAGTACTCTATGAGGACAATAGTTTTGCACATAAACCGCAGTGTTGCATGCTTCCGCCCACAAGTGCATTAGTAGGCCCTGGTCATGCAGCATAGCTCGTGCAGCACCCATGATAGTTCTATTCTTCCTCTCCGCGACCCCATTATTTTGTGGGTTATGAGGCACTATAAGTTCTCTTCAAATTCCTTCTTTTATATATAATTATTTGAATTTGTTTGAGATATATTCACCACCATTATCTCTCCGCAAAGCCTTCACTTGCTTCCTTGACTCCTTCTCCACCAATGCTTTAAACTCACAGAACTTTGAGAATGTTTGATCCTTCTTCTGCATGAATAATATCCAGCATCTACGAGAATAGTCATCAACAAAAATAACATAATACCTGTGTTTTTTTGTTGAAGAAACTGAGAACGGTCCACACACATCTGTGTGAATTCTCTCCAGGATCACCAAGGCACGGTTCTCCTTTTCTTCAAAGGTGGTATTCACAAAATTACCCGTAGTACATCCCTTGCACTGATTTGACTACACAAGTGTAACCTTGGGAAGTCTAGTATAAATCTGCTACAAAATCTTCAAGGTGCCATGGTGAATATGGCCCAACCTCTTGTGCCATAATTCGCCCTCATCTTGGCTCACCACTTCTTCTGCTTTGCCCATCATTGCAGTGCATCCATGTACCTCCAGCTTGTAGAGATTCTTGACTTGAATCCCTATCCTCTTAGTTTGACCCATTTTTTTGTGTCGCAGGAAAGCTTTTCCCTCGCTGAAAACAATGTCATAACCTTTGTCCTCCAACATCGCGACCGAGACAAAGTTCTTCTTCAGACCTGGAACATGCATAACATATTTCAATAGAAATGGTTTACCTGACTCCCTCTCAAAGGTAATGGTTCCAATTTCGGTCACACTGTATCTACCATCATCTCCCATCTCTATATGCATTTAGATATCTTTCTCCTCCAAGTCACTAAACAACTCCTTGTCTACAATCATGTGGAAGGAAGCACCACTATCAAGATACGACACGGATCCCATTGCACTTGAAACCAAGCATGCGATCAAAGATAAATCAAGTTCAAATTTCAAGGAAAGGGCCTCACCAGATGCAGCTCCATCAGCCTTCTTGTTCTTCTTTTTCTGTGGGCAGTGAGTGGCGAGATGACCATGTTCATGACAGTGAAAACACTTCACCTTGGACAAATCCAGCTTCTTGCCTTTAGCCTTGAATTTTGGATGGGATTTATTCCCCTTCCCTTTCCTTGCTTTGGTAGCCAAAGTGAAATTCTCTTCATCCTCATTATTTGATGAAGAGCCATCCCTGGTACTTCACCTTATCTCCTCTTGCACTAGTTCTGACCAAATTCGCTCCCAATCCAGCAGTTTCTCTCGTCCATTGGTAGAGCCTTGATAACTGTGCTAACTCTTTGGAAGCCCAAGGAGAGACAAGCTCACCAATTCATCATCCGAAACTGTGATTCCCACTCTCCCCAGCTCATCCCTACATTGGACAAACTTCATGAGATATTTTGGAATACTATCGCCCTTCTCCATTTTGATTTTTCTGAGCTTATCTTTCAGCGCCAACTTCCCATGGTCATTGCTGCTTTGGAAAATATCTGTCAAAGCCTTCCACATTGAAAATGGAGTGGATTTCCTGTGAAGGCTTGACACAATATGGTCTTTCACACCTTCCAACATAATTCTTCTTGTCTTCGTTAATTTCTTTTGACAGGTGTCAAGTAATGCAGCATCCGTCGAAGTGGGCTTAGGAACATCGCTATCGATGAAATCCTTCAGACCGATATCTTCAAGCACCGCCTCCATATTTTCCTTCTAGGATATGTAGTTGGAGCTGCCCTCGAGTGCATACTCCAACCGCAACCCATTTAAATCCATTTCAATGTTTACTCAACTGTCACACCAAGAAATTCTTGCAGTAAATTCGAATTGTCCACTAGCACAAAAAAACTCAGCACCGCTTCAATATTGCAATCTCCAATTGTCAACACTACTCTGATACCATGTAGAAATTATAAAATATGCATGTATATTACCGGACTCTCTTGATCTAACAAATTAATCTTATGTTAAATACAAAATCCTTCCGCTTAATTATTTGCAGAAATTAAATCGTCAATTGCAAAACACATATGAAGCAAAGCAATCGCACATAACAAGATGTTTTACCGGGAAAGCTTAAAGCTAAAAACCCCAACTATCATATATTATGTATATCAATGGAACATGTAACAATCTCATACAAAGCTCATATCATAGAGCTCTTAGTACAATCAAAAATTGTCACACACTGTCATGTAGAAATTTGCATATCTATGCACCAATTTCTTGCCTTGTGACAGCCTGCCTCCACTGCGCAATCCCTGCTGAAGAATATCCTTGAATGAATTCGATCGTGCCTTTCTTGCACTATGCAATCCTCATTGGAATATCCAATGTAAGTGTAGATGCAATGAATGCATCACTATAGTCACAACTGATAGTCCATCTCACCCTTTCACCTATCTCTCCACTGGGTCTCCACTGGATCTGACATGCAAGTAGTTAACTGTTGTATTTTTTTAGTTGAAAGTAAGACACTACTTGTGAATTAATTAAATAATTAATTCACTCATCTATCACTACCCATCGCAACTCTCTTTCGCAATGGGAATATATTTCCAGAGCATTAAGAGCAAGATTCCATGTGGCTTCAAGACCACAACTCAGAGAAAAGTACCAAGGGGATTATAACCTCCTAACACATCTAAGCAATTCCGAGTATAAGTGGAAGAAAGAGGGATATCTAGAATATTTATGGGCACACAAATTTATACATTCACTGGACACCATTCCACAAGCTTGGTACCTGATAGAAGAGAAGAAGAGAGGAATTGGTACCTGGGAAATAATTGCAAAAATATTTACACAATGTTTTTCTTTCAAGGGAGACACAAAAAAGTTACAAATACCCTTCAAGCAATTAAAATAATATTTTTCTTCCCAGAGCTTTAGGAGAATGAAGAAATATCTTTATCAGAGAAGAAAGTCAGGATTTAGTAGCATGTAAAAGGATAGATTAGGAGATAGATGTTAATAATTTAGAGAATCTTAGAGATATATGATTTGAAGAGAAGGAAGGGGAACTGGAAATACAAGAAGAACCAACTACAAAGAGATTACACCTGTTACCCTTGAAGATAAAGAAGCATAATATCGGAAGTGTAGAGAATCCCAAGATCGCATCTATCAAATATTATTGGGATATAGAGACAACAAAAGAAATCTTTGACCTGCTACAAGAGTATGAATACTTATTCCCATCTTCAGTGGAAGATATCAAAGGAATCAAAGGAGATCTGGGGCAAATGTGCATAGTCCTAAAACCATATGCAGGGCTAGTAAAACATAGACCTTACCACCTGAATCTAAGGGCAAGAGTAAAATAAAAAAGTCAAAGTAGAGATAGAGAAAATGCTGAAGGCAGGCTTGATTTTTCCGGTTGAGGAAGCATAATGGCTTAGCCCAATCAAGATACAAAGTAAAAAAAGAGAAATAAAAAATTAGAGTATGTGTGGACTACAGAAGTCTAAATAACGCATGCATTCATGATCTATTTCCAACTCCATTTAGCAACGAAGTTCTTGATAATGTAGCAAGAAATGAAGCATATTCATTCACATATGGCTTCTCAAGATATCATCAGGTAAGAATAGCAGAAGAAGACAAAATAAAAACTACTTTTGCAATAGAATGGGGATCATTTTCCTATCATGTCATGCCTTTTGGTATAAATAATGCACCAGCCGTGTTTTCACGGATAGTAATAGCAGCATTCAGAGACTATATCCATAAGTTCCTAGAAGTATACATGGATGATTGGACAGTGTATAGTCTACTGAAGAACCATGCAACTCTACTCAGAATAATTTTTGACAGGTGTAGACAACTTAAAACTTCTCTGAATCTCAAAAAGTGCATCTTTGAAGTACCTTTTGGAACGCTTTTGGGACATGTCATCTACAAGCAAGGTGTATGCATGGACCCCGTGAAGGTGATAGTAATTGTGAACATGGAAGCACCAGAAACTGTAAAAAAATTGATGTCACTACTGGGACACACAGGATACTATAGGAGGTTCATCCGCAACTATGAAAAAATCACAACATCATTAGAAATTTTTTTATGGAAGTCAGAACAATTCATATGGAATGATGAATGCACTAAAGAATTGAACACGTTGAAGGAGAAGCTAGCAAGTGCACCCATCTTGGCCCATCCCAATTGGGATAAATAGATTCATGTCCAAATCGACGCTTCAAGTATTGCTTTGGGAGCGGTGCTAGCTCAGCCAGGAGAAACCTCCATAGATCACCCAATATACTTCGCAAGCAGAAATTTTTCAACGACAAAAAGGAATTACACAACATCAGAAAGAGAGGCTCTTGCTATGGTATACTCTCTACAAAAATTTCACCACTACTTATTGGGAGGCACATTCAAGTTCTTGACAGATCACTTAGCACTAAAATATCTGGTAAACAAACCTGTACTTGAGGGCAGGATTTGTAGATGGCTCGAACTATTCCAGGAATTCACTTTTGAAGTAATAGTAAAACCAGGAAGGCTAAATGTTGGTCCTGACCATTTATCAAGATTGGAAAATGGGGAAAACAGGGGATCCCTTGATGACCAGCTTTCAGATGTTGATCTCTTTAGAGTAGAATCCATCCCAGATTATCTAGAACAGAAAGCAGCATACTCGGCCACAGGACAATGCCCATAATAATACACGACAACCCAAAAAATACATCTAGTAGTTAAAGCGTTTGAATATCAACTCATAGAAAGGAAATTATATAAAATGGGCCTGGATCATATCCTACGAGGATGTGTCCTAGATCACGAAAGATAAGACATCTTATGGGAGTGTCACAATGGAGTTGTGGGAGGCCATGTCGGTGCAAAACCCACCGCAAGGAAAATACTACATGCAGGATTATGGTGGCCCACAGTGCACAAATATAGTAAGGAATATGTAAAAAAATGCGATGCCTGCAAAAGAACACGACGATCGTCACACTATGATGAGTTTCCATTGCAACCTGTGAGGGCTATGCAGGCATTTGATAAATGGGTTGTCGACTTCATAAGACCAATTGCACCAATATTGCGACTCTCATAGGAAAGATATATAATCACCGTAATTGGCTATCTCACAAGATGGGCTGAGGCGACACCAGTAATGGATTGTATAGTAGACATAGTAGCCAGATTTATTTTTGAGAACATCATTAGAAGGTTCGGCTTTCGAATGATCCTAACAAGAAATCAAGGCATACATTTCATTAATGCTAAAGTTAAATCACTACTAGACAACTTTATGATACAACACCATAAGAGCAGCCCATACCACCCTCAAGCAAATGGAACCGTCGAGGCGTTCAACAAAATATTGGAGAAAGGACTAACAAAGATATGCGATGCTAACCATGATGATTGGGATGAAAGGATACCAGCCACTTTGTGGTCATATAGGACAACCATAAAGAGACTGAATAATCAAATTGCATTCTAGTTGGTATATGAGAAAGAGGCAGTAATACTAGCCGATTTTATCATACCAAGCCTCTTAATTTCTTCAACAACACCCATGACATAGGAAGACTCCATCTCTGCATGCCTTCATCAATTGTAGGAGATTTAAGAAGATATATTTCTGTCGAATTTCCATCAATCAATACAGAAACAATGACAAAAAGCCTAGCATGACCACCACATCAAGCACAAAACATTCATTATTGGTGGAAAAGTACTACTCTATGATATCAAATTATAGAAGTTCTTAGGGAAGCTTAGAATGCACTGTATGGGACCGTATTACGTCATAGAGATAAGAGATTCAAGCGTGGTCAAGCTAGCGCAACTAAATGGAGAGATACTTCAAGGATGGGTGAATGGCACACGCCTGAAACCCTATCATGAGTAAGCACCACAGTTTTTTTTTTAATTTTAATAATTCTCGCACCCAAGAGCAGTCAGTAGAGTAGATTCAATAACTCTCTCGCAACAAATATGAGCCATAGAATAGTTATGTTTTAATATTTTCAGCCCATTAGAGTATGAATCCTCAATAATAAACCCACAAAGTCGCGCAAAAATAGCAGTCGTCCTCGTTGCGATGTGGAGACCACATCGCAACCAATTGTGGTCAGAGGGAGAGTCTATAGTGTTGCATAGCCTAAGTGTGTCAACCATCATTCACTCATAATGACCCATCATACCCTTGTCAGTCCCTCAGATCACCCAAATTTGAAAATAATTGTCGTAATTAGTAACCCCCATACCATAATAAAGTTTCCATATTAAGCCATAATTACTGCCCATCATGTTTACCCGACTCCCGAAGCTAGCATCAGCACTGTCAGAATACACCTCACCCCGGTAACTAATCGCAAGATTATATCCACAAGAAAGACTGTAGGTTTTAACCCTGTATAGAAATTAACTGCAAATGAATCTTAAAAACAGAAAATAAACAATAGCAAGAGCATATAACATAAAATAGATATACACAGAGATTTTCCCCTGGATCCTAAATCAGGACGACCAGCTTGATTTTTCATTATATTCATTTTAGTGTTACAACACATATATATACATGCCAAAGCATACATAAACCCCAATCCATTAACCTTGGATTAGAACATAACCGTAGTTCCCTTGACCGGATCTATAAAATACCGGGGGCCGAAAACCATCATGCCCCAAAACCATGTGCAAACCCATGCACAAAACCATGGGCGGGTCTGCCCACCGGAAAATAAGGAACAAAAAAAATTTCTGGGGCGCTGCCCCAGACCCTGACAAGGGGGGCTACTGCCCCCCCTGTTACCCCCCTGCACATGACTAGTCATGGAAAGAATATAACACAAACCCAACATTCTCCCACTTGTTGTTTTCTTTCTATAGGGGGCCACAGGAGAGCTGAGTCATTAGCCCAGCTTTGCAACACCCATTTTTTCTCTACACCAAGAGAACTTCTGAGTGCTCATAGACTTTGTCAATGCATCTACAACATTCTTCAAAGTGTCCACCTTTACTAGCAACACCCTTTTATCTTCAACCATATATCTCACAAAGTGATACTGAACATCAATGTGCTTTGTCTTTGAATGATAAGTAGGGTTCTTAGCCAAGAAAATTGCACTTTGGCTATCACAGACTATCCTTATAGCTTGCTGCACCAACCCCATACTTGAACACAATCTCTGCAACCAAACTGCTTCCTTGCTTGCATGAGTGGTTGCCATGTATTCTGCCTCTGTAGTTGAAAGAGCGACTACAAACTGTATTTTACTCATCCAACTGACTACAATGCCAAATAGGCTAAAAAAATACCCACTTTTAGATCTTCTTTGGTCCATATCTCCAGCCCATTCTTCATCAACAAAACCATGAATGTCAAAAATTCTTTCCAATCCTGGTCTTCCCTAGTAACACAAGCCATAATCACTAGTGCCACGTAAATATCTGAAAACCTGCTTCACTGTTGTCCAATGCTCCTTCCCTGGGTTTGACATAAAACTGCTCAATACTCCCACTGCATGTGCAATGTCTGGTCTAGTACAAACCATTGCATACATCAGGCTACCCACTGCACTTGCATATGGAACATGGGACATATACTCCTCTTCTTCTTGTGTCTTGGGACACTGTTCAGCAAATAGCTTTACACCTACAGGAATAGGAACCTTCACCGGTTTACTATCCTGCATATTGAACCTCTGCAATATAGTCTCGACATACTTCCTATGGTTTAACCAGAGCTTCCTCTTTGCTCGATCTCTCTTAATTTCCATGCCAAAAATACAGTTTGCAGCACCAAGATCCTTCATGTCGAATTTGGAGAACAGCTGGGTCTTCAAATCTTGGATAATTTCTTTGTCATTTCCAATCAACAACATATCATCCACATACAAGACCAAATAAATAACACGGTCACCAATTAATTTAAAATAAACACAGTGATCCTCCTTGCTTCTGGTGAAGCCAAGTCCCCGTATATACGTATCAAATTTCTGATACCACATCCTTGGTGACTGTTTTAACCCATACAGAGACTTCTTCAACCTGCATACCAGTTCTTTCTTACCCTTCACCATAAACCCTTCAGGTTGCTTCATGTAGATCTCTTCTTCTAGATCCCCGTGAAGAAATGTTGTCTTCACATCCATCTATTCTATCTCAAAATCAAATGCAGCAGCAACAGATAAAAGTAATCTAATAGAAGTAACTTTGGCAACAGGAGAAAAAATATCACCAAAATCAATTCTTGGCACTTGGGAATAACCTTTTGCTACCAACCGAGCTTTGTATTTCTCCACCTTGCCTTCTACATTCATCTTCTTTTTAAACACCCATTTTCTCCCAATGGGCTTCCTTCCAGCCGGCAACTCCACCAGATCCCATGCATCGTTTTTGTGCAAGGATGCCATTTCATCAACCATGGCCTCCTTCCAAAGTTTTCCATCCTCTGAATCTACTGCCTCCCTGACAGTTCTGGGTTCATCATCAATTATAGTTAAGGCAAAACCTGAACAGAAAGCAGATGGACTATACCTTTCTGGTTGCCTTCTTTCCCGAACTGATCTTCTCAAAGCTGGAGTTTGTGGTTCTTCATCTTCTGAGTCTTCTTCTGTTGTAGAGTATGATTCATCCTCCTTTAGCTCAAACTCTATCTTCTCAGGTTCCTTTGGTAGGACTTCATGTTTAACAACATCTTTCACTTCTCTAAACACCACATCTCGACTGTACACAACCTTCCTTGTTTCTGGGTTCCAAAGCTTGTAACCCTTTAAGCCATCCTTATACCCAATAAAGATGCACCTTTCAGATTTATTATCCAACTTGGTCCTTTTCTCCTTTGGAACATGTACATATGCATCACATCCAAATACCCTTAGATGTGAAAGAGAGGGTTTCTTACTAGTCCATACCTCATGTGGATTCTTATCCTCCAACGCTGATGAAGGTGATCTGTTAACTAAGTAACATGCAGTCTCCACTGCCTCTGCCCAGAATTCTTGTCCTAACCCGGTACCATTGAGCATGCTTCTTGCCTTTTCCATCAGTGTTCTGTTCATTCTTTCTGCAACTCCATTTTGCTGAGGTGTGTATGGAGTAGTCTTCTGCCGTGCTATACCACACTTCTTACAGAACTCTTAAAATTCCTTCTTGCAGAACTCCCCACCATTATCTGTCCTCAGCGCCTTTATCTTCTTCTCTGTCTGGTTTTCCACCAGAGCCTTAAATTCTTTAAATCTGTCAAAGACTTCAGATTTCTTCCTCAAGAAATATATCCATTTATTCCTTGAGAAGTCATCTATGAATGAAACATAGTACACAGAATTTCCCAGTGATGGAACTGACACAGTTCCAAACACATCACTGTGCACAAGTTCTAATATCTTGTTTGCCCTCTTAGCACCAGAAGGAAAACTCACCCGATTCTGCTTCCCATATACACAATGTTCACAGAAATCGAAATCCAGAGAACAATTAGACATACCTTCTACCATACCATCTCTATGCAGTATCCGAAGGCCCTTCTCTCCAATATGTCCAAGCCTTTGATGCCATAGCATGGTCTTTTCTTCAGAGACAGCTAGACTTTCCGTCCCACTTTCAGGAACCACAGAACTGTTACACCCATCAATAACAGTGCTACCTTGTAGCTTGTACAGAGTTCCAGTCTGAACTCCCCGCATTAATACCAGTGCTCCCCGAACCATCTTGTAGGCATCTTTCTCGAACACTTTTTTTACACCTGCATCATCCATCTTGCTTACAGAAATCAGATTTCTGGCCAATGCAGGAATATGCAGAACACCAGGAAGTGTTCTAATCCTTCCACCTTGCAGCTTCAGCTTGACCTTTCCACGTCCGATGATTCTGGCCTTCCTATCATCCCCTAGGAAGACATCACTACCATCATATTTCTCATATTCGCAGAACCACTCCCTATGGGGAGTGAAGTGAAAGGATGCACCTGAGTCAATCAACCATGACTCATGATCTACATGTGTATTTGAAGAAGAAGCCAAATACACATCCCCACCTTCATCCGAGGTGGTTTTTTCCTCTACAGAAGGAGCATCCTCAGATCCCTTTCCTTTCTCGGGAGCTTTAGATCTGTAGTCCTTTTTGTAGTTCCCTTCCTTTCCACATTTCCAGCACATCTTTACAAACTTTCCAGGAGATTTAGATCTCCCTCTAGATTTGGATCTCCCACTCGAAACCTTATTCTTGTTTCTGTTCTGGGACCTTCCTCGTACAGATAAGGCATCTCCATTCTAACCCTCCATATTTCTCCGTCTCATTTCCTCCGACAGCAAGGCTGAGACAATGTCATCAAAATTCAAGGTAGTTGTATTGCTACCTATTGCAATAACCAGACTGTCCCATGAATATGGTAGAGAACACAACAAGCTGATGCACTTATCTTCATCTGAGATTTTAATATCAACAGATGACAGCTGACTTACCACAGTATTGAAGGCGTTCAGATGCTCTGTCACCGAGTCTCCATCCTTCATCCTCGGGTTATACATATTTTTCTGCAGGAACAACTTATTCACCAGAGACTTAGATTGGTACAAAGTCCCAAGTTTTTCCTACAAATTCTTCGCCATAGCTTCCCCAGATACATTCAACAATACTGAATCTGAGACACATAATCGTATTGTGCTCTTAGCCTTCCGATCCAGTTTCTTCCAGTCTTCATCTGACATTGCCGTTGGTTTAGTACCTGGATCTACCACGATCCACTGATCTTTATCCACCAGCAGATCCTCCATCTTGAGCTTCCACAACTTAAAACTCTGACCATTAAATTTCTCGATCTCTATCTTCCCGCCGCCCGCCATCTTCTTTCACCGCAAGAATTGATCCCGAAAATCTCCCACTAAATAGGGTCTACCTCAGGCCTGAGCAAAACACCCCTTAGCAGCAAAGGCGTCCCCTTGAAGCCGAAACTACTCTGATAGCAGATGTAGGTTTTAACCCTATACAAAAATTAACTGCAAACGAATCTTAAAAACATAAAATAAACAATAGCGAGAGCATATAACAGAAAATAGATATACACAGAGATTTTCCCCTAGATCCCAAATCAAGACGACCAACTTGATTTTTCATTATATTCCTTTTAGTGTTACAACACATATACATACATGCCGAAGCATACATAAACCCAAATTCATTAACCCTGGATTAGAACATAACCGTAGTTCCCTTGATCAGATCTACAAAATACCAGGGGCCGAAAACCATCATGCCCCAAAACCATGTGCAAACCCATGCAAAAAACCATGGGCAGGTCTGCCCACCAGAAAATAAGGACCAAAAAAAATTTTCAGAGCGTTTCCTCGGACCCCAACAAGGGGGGCTACCACCCCCCCTGTTACCCCCCCCACACATGACTAGCCATGGAAATAATATAACACAAACCCAACAAAGACAACATGAATTAATTAGTTATGGCATCACATTAAAATCATTCATGCCAGTGATATTACTTAACCCGCATGAAGGAGGGAAACCCCAGAATGTCAGAAAATTCTGAGTTATCAAAGAAAGAAACAGTTATAACGATAAGCCCAATTTTAGCAGCAGAAGTTCAAAGCAGTAGACCAGTAGCAAAAGTTCAGAGCAATAGACTAGCAGCAAAATTTTAGAGCAGTAGACTAGCAGCAGCAGTTCAAGTATACAGCAGAAGGAAGAAAATGACAAAGATGACTACCTTAGTCATCGAGCCCTAGCTTGATAGAGGAATTCAAAGGATGGATTCGTTGCTAGATACCGACTTCACAGACTCATACCTATTCCCAGCCATGAAAAGGAAGTTGTACATTTAAAATTATGCAAAAGAGGGAGGAGGTGAAGTAGGAAGATGCACCCAAACTTTAGAGGCATCCAGAGGTCAACTATCCTTCACCTCAGGAGCCTTTTGGCATTCAGGACGACGGGAGCAGCAATGCAATGCACTAATTTCTTAATGAGAAGAATTCAAAATGGATCATTATGGCTTGGGAGGGAGATCTCATTTCATGCAGAAGACATACAAAGACTTACAAGGTTATCAGCGGCAGGAAACGATGTCTCATATACCTTTCAAAATATTTCCAAGAGGGCTAAGAAGATAGGATATTGTGAATACTACAAAAAGTATGAAACAAGTAGAGGAGGAAAGGGAGAAAAAATCGACCTCATAAACAACCCAGCAGTAAAATTTTCCTGCTATTTGATCGCTGGGAAAACGATGAGGAAATACACCAAGGGGGATTTCACCATGGACACAATCTTAGCCACGGAGCATTGAATTCAAGGAGCACAGTTGAATTGGTGTGCATTCTTGTTAAATGAGTTTTTTGAAGCTTGCGAGGACAACTACAGGAAAGCCACAGGATTTATATATGGTTATCTGATCATGACCCTCGCAATGTGGAAGTGGAGTCCACCAGGAATCAGACAGCTTGTGGAGATTACTCATGACCAACCTATGGCCCTAAGGTTCATGCCATGGAGAATATCATGGGACCCAAGTACGAAAGAGTTCAATGAGCAAGCTTTTATAGTCTGGTACAGACAAATGGTTGACGTGGTTAGAAGCCAGAAAAGCATTCCAAGGAGCATATTAAATAGATACTTTCCATAAATATGGTTTGGGGTGACCCATAACCGAACCTATGTCCGACCAAGTTGCATGGACTAAATACTTTCCATAAGAAGCCATGGAAATTCCAAATAGAGGAAGACACCTTCCACACAGAATTTTCTTCATGGCCAGGAGCGGCAGTGGAGATCAGAAGCGAGATTCCATTTTACTCGTTTGATGCAATGCTACCAAAAGCACTTCCAGAGGAGACACCAGAAGAAACAGTGTAGAGGATCTCTAACTAAAATTTCGACCACTACTGGACCAGCTCGACACATAGGTAAAAGGCTTCAATAAGGTAATATAAACTCTCAACATCACATCTACTATGTTCCCAAATTTTTCTGAATTTCAAACATTGAATTTTTCATCCCCATCCACCACCACCCCCATCCTAACTCCACTACCATCTACCACATTCCACTCCCCTTCGCTGCCCACTATCACTCCACTCCACAAAACCAAGTCGACTAAACCCCCAGTACCAGCACCAAAAGGGAAAAGAGCCCGAACCACGGGACTTGAACAAGTGGTCAATCTCACGGGAGAAGACCAACCCCAGCCAATAGTGACAGGAATTCTAATTCAAGAAGAGCCATAGGTCACCACCCAGACCACTTCTGCACTACCAATATTTTACCCATCATCCGTCCTGAACATCCAAATCTCATCGCCACTCCATACACACAATTCATCATCACACCTCATTCACGTCCAAGGACCACCCCACCCACACTTCGTCCACCTCTGCAACCATTTCAGATCCAATACCACTAGTGACCCTAACAAATGTTGATATCGAGGTAGAAGTTAACTCGGGTATAGCTGGAGTACCTGAGGTTGACCAAACCATGGTGGGACAGGGCACATTTCTAGAATTATTAATCCATGAAGAGTCCCTAATTTTCGATACAACGCCCACCCCACCAGAGCCAAACCCATTCCAAAAATCCAATTTATTTTTGCAACAGTTCATTCCATCTACTAGTTTACATTTTCCTAAACCCCAGTCGCCACAGCAAAGTCAGCCAACATCCCCACAGGGACATTCTGAAAGATATCTCGCCAGCGAGAAACTGGTCAAGGAGAGACATGCAACCCAAGAGATGTTGAGTAGTGAGAATATGAAAAGCTGGGGACCTATCCAACTGTTCAGTTTCATCCAAACGGTATCACGACAAGCAGAAGGTATGCATAATGACCTCTTACATATATTTAAGAAGTAGCAACAACAAGTGATTGCACTTACTGATGAGCGTAATCAACTCCAAGGTGAGAAGGATAGCCTACAGAAGCAGCTGGACCAAGTAACATAGGTATTTAAATACCTATGGATGACTTTCGTTTCCCTGGATAGAAAAATACCTGAAGATATTTCGTCTTGCTCAATGGTCGAAAGATCCATTCGAGTCAAAATAGCATGCACGAGCCTGAACCGAGAAAACCAAGAACTGAAAGAGGCGCTTGCAACCAAGCCATCATTTCCATATCCCTCCACAATATATGTAGAGAAAGTAGTGGAGAGGCAAAGACAGGTGCAGAACATAAAGGACACACTCAAAACGATAGACAAGGAATCATACAGCCTGTTGGAGCAGCTACATGAATGCTCAAATTCACTGACAATGAAAGCACAACCAATTTCAAAGCAACTTCAGAGGATTTTCCTTGACATCAGCGGAACCAAATATCTAGTCAGCAGAACTCAACTGTATGACCAAGCAAACATACTTGAAACAAAAATTCAGACCATTGAAGAACACTCAGCAACAACAAAGAAAATTCTCAAGGATATAAGGCAACCTATGAAGCAAAAGGCCGAGGCAATTCAGCAATTGGCGGTTGAAGCCGAACCAAAGATCCAGGAAGTGTTCAGCAAACTGACGCAGGTAGGGGATGTGACTGAGGCCGACAGAGTCGTCACTGAAATATATCCTATGTTTAAAGTGTGGCAAAAAACAATAGCTAAGTTTACAGAGCTCAGAACATCAACATTGAGCAAGGTTCCCGAGTTGGGGCCTTTGTTGGAACAAGGTAAACCAGGGCAAGAAAATACAGGGATGGAAGCAACAACAAAAACTAGGCCAGCACTGGAAGCCGAAAGACCACCAGAAGCCACAAGAGTGGGAAAATATTGACTCGGGATGAGTAAATAGCATGTGGTCAAGGCCTAATGGGGCATTTTTTTTAACAGTATAGTTTTGGAGTTGCGAAAAGTTGGAAGACAGGTGACGAAACGCAATCAAGGTAGGAAAAGAGTTGTTAGGGTTGCAGAAAGCCAGAAGACAGGTGGCAGGGCATAAATAGATAATGGCACAAATGGCAAATATGGGAGACAAGAAAAAAACAGTAGAAATTCTAGTGATGAAGAAGAAACAGAAGGCAGTGGAGCGCAAGGGAAGAGATGAGTGCAAAAGAGGCAAGGACTGATAGTGTTAGTCAACAGGAAAAAATAGGTAGGAAATAAGTGACTCCGTAGTTAGTTGTTATTTAGCTAGTCAGTCAGAGGGAGAGGCTGATAGGAATTAGAGCCTCAGGAGAGCTATGCAAAGCATTTTGTATTGAACATAACTGTAATAGACTCTTTTGAGTATTCTTATGTTGTTTTGATCCAAGTTAATGGAATCAGATTGTTGTTGTGTTGTATATCATGATTTGGTTGATGCTTACTTAATTATAGTGAATGTATGCATAGTTTAAATTTGAATTTGGTACTCTGAACGTGTCATGGTGAATGATAGCTTACTTCTTGGAGTTGAGATATATATATATGTGTGTCTTGTATGCTTATATTTATGATCTGTGTTAGTAATATTTCCTCAACATCAATGATCTAGCCTCTAATCTTAGTAAGGTCGCGACACGCCTTGGGTGAGACTCCCTACTTCCTTGAGCAAGGTGAAAATTCCAGCGTTGTCCTAGACTACTGCGGAAACCTTGTTGGCCTCGAGCCTGAACCTGGGTCTTTCCCGGAGACCTCCTTTTTCGCCAACATTGTTGATAATGTTGCACAATTTATCTTTGAGAATATCATTACTCGCTTTGGTTGCCCTAGGTGTCTTGCAAGTTATCAAGGATCACATTTCATTAATTATATTTTTGACACATAATTGTGAAACTTTATGATTCAACATCATAAGAGAAGTACATAACATCCGCAAGAAAATGGCACGGTTGAAGCTTTTAATAAAATCTTGGAGAACGAACTTATTAAGATCTACTCTGTAAATAGAGATGATTGGGATGAATGTGTTCCAGCAACATTATGGGCCTATCGTACTACTGTGAATTACTACATAAGTATACTTTGTTCCATATTTTTTATGGTAAGGAAGCCATAGTACCAGTTGATTTTATTGTCACTAATCTATTTATTGCACAAACTACTAAAATGATAGGTGATGAATCTATTACAAAGAGGTTACAAGAGTTATGGGAACTCGATGAGGAGATGTTTTTGGTATATTTTAACCAAGATATTGAAAATGAATGAAAAAATTCTTGGCATGACCAACACATATAGAATAATTCCTTATTTTTTGGCGATCAGGCCTTGCTCTATGACAGCAAATATTTGAAGCATCTAGGAAAGCTACAAATGCACTAGTTGGGGCATTTCCTTGTTGTGGAGATACGAGATTCAGGATTTTTCAAGCTTACACAATTGGATGGAATTATTTTTCTAGGATGGGTGAATGGTGCATGCCTGAAGCCCTAATATGGCTAATAAAATTTTCAAGTACATATGGATCTTCAAAAGGAGGTTGTAGTTAGGTGTAGGATTGAGTCAGTATTAGTTGTTTATGTTTTTTGTGATAATAAGTGTGGTTGTGTCATTTTTATTATTATTTTTTAGATGTGACCCATCACAACTATTGTGGTATGGGGGGGAGCACGTGTCAAGTACCATGTTTGTAAAATTTCGTCATAATTAGCCGAGTTTTTTCGAGTCATTATTATAATCTTTCCCATAATACCTTCTAACATATTTTAATTTTTTGTTTTCTAGTTAAGTCGTCATTCCACGTTAATTAGTCATAATTATAATCTAATTTTTGTGTTGTTTACATCATTTAACCTAGGTCTACATCCAAGTCATCAATATTATCCTGATTTAAATCAATTTTGGGAATTTATCATATTTAGTAGTTGACGGTCTAATCATTCTACATCTTTTCAAGGTTTTCTGTATGTTGTGAATTTTGTTGCCAGGATTCTTCATTGTTAGCTCGAGGGGTCCTGACCTAGGTTTAGAGGTTAAGGTTTTCCAACAAACCCCTATACTATTGGCCCTTTCGGCAGTGACCTGCTTGCGTAGGTCAAAGTCTCACCCGAAGCATTATGGGTGGGTGTTGGAACAAGATTTCCACACCCTGAGAGAGGATAGGTAAGCCAAGCAAAGTTGCATCTGACTATATAATGACCAGATCGCCTATCTCAAAACTGTATCTATAGATCTCCTTCGCATATACGTGCGCAAGATCAACTATACTTATTGTGCTCAACAAATCATATACTTCTAAAACAATAGTGTAGCATTACATAAAATATAACAGAAAAGACCCAGATGCAGTAGAAACACTTAACACAGTACTTTCGCAACTTAACACGGAATATGCATAACACAGAAGCTATCAAAGATTCACATCAATAGTACACATAGATTCAGTTACGCAACAACCGTTCTCATTCATTAATCCTTCAGTTCCTTATTACAATACCCAAACCCAACCTGCGCACATAGCAGCAGGGTCCACACACAACAAGACTTGGGATTTCTGCACACACAGCCAGCAGGAGTCCTTTCCCCAAAAACCCAAATAGATCTACTAAGCCACAATTTGCATCAATATCTCATCATCTTCTTGCCTTATAATTCAAAATGTCCCTCTATTTATAACAATCTAGCCTAATCTTTCCTATGGTCCGAAAACCATGGTTTGTGGACTCTAGGTCTACCCTTTGACCCATTACAATTCTTTCAGGGCTTTGCCCCACCCCAAAACCCCTGCGCTAGACTAAATATAATAAAAAATATGCAAAATTGGACTAGTTTCGCAGCTTGCAGGAGACCCTGTTCCAACAGTCCCCTAACACAATCTTGTGACTCGTCCCGAGTCACTGGGGTGGTGCGATCTCTACTTGCGCATGTAGGGCATTGACGACTGCGATCAGTGGAGGAAATACTTCTTGATTATGAGCGGCAGCACTCTATGCGATGTCTAAGATCTTCTGGGAGGTCGGTCCTTTAGTAGTCGTGGTAACCCGCTCTAATATCTGGTTGAGTCACTGGATTGTGCCATTGGTATCCTGTGATAGCTGGAGGGTGGTGTCGACCCATGGCTTCAAGCGTTTTGTGATGGCATGCTTTTTTCATCGGAGATCCTAAATTGTATCTCGGAGTGTGTTGCTAGTCTTCAAGTGTGCCAGATGATGCGCAGGGACTAAGGAGGGCAAGGTAGATTCAATCTGATCAAAAGTAGCTTCCTTATATCGTATGTCCTACTTGATGTTCTGAAGAACTGGGTTGAACTGGACCACTGTCCAGAGCTGCATGGCCGACTCGAGCAACTGAGTACCCTGAGTAAGTTGTCCCATAATGATGTCCGTAGCTTCTATTACCAGTGTAGCACACTGGGCTCGTACCTCCAGAGGTGTGGCAGGCTGTAATTGGGCCTGTAATGAAGTGAGTTGTCGGTCCATTTGGGTCTTGAGGGTCTTTATTTTGGTTCTGGACACCTGTAGTGCTGCAACCAAGCATTCTACTGTAGCCCGGAGCAAAGCTGTAGCCAGGAGCTCATCTAGGACCTCTGTGCTGAGCTGGTGGACCATTATTTAGAGCTACGCCGTCTGCGAGATAGCAAAGGAGACGTTTGTGGTCTACCGTGCAATGATTGGCATGGCCACATCGAGTTGTTGTTGCGCGGTCTGGTCGCGATGATGGATCTCTTGAAGCACAGTGGTGTGTAAACCCTATAACACCTCGTGGGGCAGCTGCGCCAAGTCCAATTGTAGTCCCGTATCCACTGGAAGGTGGGCACCGACTAGGACAGTGCTAGGCAACGAATAAGCATGGCTTTCACTTGCAGTTATCCCGGTACTACCGGCAGGGTGTAGCGTATCCGTCTTTGTCCAAGGGTCTCGAAGCTCAACCCACATGGCATCAATTGCAACCTTTTGGCGTGCTTCTATGGCTGCCCATTGATCCTCTTCAGCAAAAGTAAGTGCTTCCGTGATTTTCTCGAGATCACCATCAGTTAGCATGATTATTGTGTCATATTCCAGGCGTTGGGCATGTTGCTTTTTCCGGGGCCCCTTTGCAAGCTCCCTGTGCCGCTTCGTACCCCAAGGGGATGTATTATCCTTGTTATTCAGCCCTTTCATTCGCAGGACTAGCTACAAGTTGACCGTGTCATCCCTCACAGTGATCTGCGACAGTTGCGTAACATCTTTCGTGGCTACTTCCAAGCTCATACAGATGGATCCTGTGATCATCCCAGGTTTGGAAGGGGCGTTAACTTTCATCATATAGCTTTGACTCCAATCCATTCAGGGTTCGAAGTCAATTTTCCTTGTAGGGAGCCAGAGGGAAATTAGCTTATCAATTTCGGGGTCCCCAGAGCCCCTCAACGTAATGTCCGCAGGCTCTGGACTGATAAGCGTTGAAGCGTTCGCGGGGTTAGGAGCTGTCATATTATTGTAAGGAGGGGACCCTGAATTTGGAGACTCACATGCAGCAAAAGTGAGTTGATTGGGTATGAACAGAACACGAAAGGTCCAGAAAATCATGCAGCAGAACAATACATGCAGATTACAGAGATGATATGGAAACTTGGTCAGAGTTATCCTTTCTCCTTTATAGTGCCCATGGCTGTCCAATGGTAAGGTGAATCTTACTTGGAACTTACCATCAAGAAAACATTAAAAACTCAAAAAAATTGTCTCATTAATTTCTAGCCGCCTGTTTTTCGTAACGGTAATATTCCCTTTTCACCAAAGTTCATTGTTCTGACTGTCATCGTTCGTACCCTATAGCCTTCCCACGGATCTACTGACCTCGGATGAAGAATCTGTGTTGCTTGCACATCCTTAATTATAGCTGAAGTAGGGTGTGTTGTAATGCGATTCAGGTACAGCCTAAACAACTGATCTGAAAATGGAATGTACTTGAAAAAGGGTGCAAGGTGTTAGCTCCCTGTAATCAGCAAGATTGGCAAAGTCCGATCTCAGGGAGAAACATCGTTTCAACCACTTTGGGATTCTAGGATCTAGCCCTCCTGAATCCAGAGAGGGATCTCTCCAATAAGTGCAAAGATGGATTTGTCTTTGAAGTTTTGGGGTAATAATATTAGGCTAGTTATGAAGGCCAAGGGTTTGTTTTGTTTTTGGCTGGTTGAGCATGAATATTGTTTGAGGTGGAAATTCCTAAGTGCAAAGAGTTTCAAAGGTGAGAAGTTTCAAGTGAATAGAACAACTAGGCTAAAAAGATAGATATGACGCTGGTTTTTAGTCTATTGGGCTATGGAGTCATAACAGGGCTTTAATTGAGCAACAACATCAAGAGTGATCCAAGGGGCAAGTCATCTACATCACAAGATTATTGAGATTTAAAATGATATAATGGGAACAATAAAGTGTTGGACGAGTTGAAACTGATAATAATTTCGCAAGGGATTTATATTCAGTCCAAACAAGAAAAGCCTCTTAAGTAACTGTTTAAAACCAACCAATGGCAGGGCTAACCATTGATCTCTTGGGCAGGTTTGTATTAAAGCATCTTAATTGACAAACAATCCAGTAATCCACATAATTACCTTCAGAAAATATGAAAACATATAAGAGAAGACAGAGTGTAAACTTAAGATCAGATAAAGTACTTTTAAACCTAGTCTGCTTTTAGTCAACACCAAGGGAAACTTTTAGAATCTGCCTTTGGAGAAAAGAAGTTAGAAACAGGGCAAACCATCACTTTTCTAGTCTAAGTTTAATAAGAAAATAAAGAAAATAACTTTCAAGAAACAATGTTTAAAGCAAACAGTAGGACGAGGGAACTCCAGCATTCCTAACTGCTTAAACTGTATTAAATCGTTCTTAAATAAACAAATTGGAGGAAAACATTGAGATAAAGCTTTTCAGTCAGAGAAGGTTACTGATATACAGTAGGTCCTAAATCTATAAATTTTGTTCTTTATAAGAGAAAATGGAACACAGTGACATACATAGAGGGAAAAACAATAACAAAGAAAGGGGCACTTCACCAGTGATATAGACCAGGATCCCAAGAAACAACTTGTTATTGATGTCAAACCAGTTACAGTACTCAGGTCCAATGTTTCAGTTCAACAATCATCTTCACTATTCAGCCTAACTAATATAACACAAACAGAGCTCCAAGGGCCAATGAACACTATTTACAATCAGGAGTTTAAGCTCAAATGTATTTCAAAGTTCTGCAACCAACCCCTCACTCATCTTCTGCAGTAGTATATATAGAAGAATGAGGAGGTGAGATCTGATAAAAGATCTCCAATTACAATTAATACAGTCTTGATGGCTTCTTGGCCCTTGGGGGGCTCAATGAAGAAACTTTCATACATATCCTCTATATTAAATGATTTTCATAAATATTTTAAGCTTGATGGGAGTTTTGTTGACCTTTGAGACTCAGTGTGGCGTCGAAGTAACTCTGCAAATGTTTGTCATTAATTTTCCTGCAGAATTTACCTTTTGGCTGCGTTTTGAGGCAGATATCTGGTCCTGATCAATAAATTCAGCCTCTAATTGAATACTTTGAGGTACAGGTGGAATTTTAGTAGTTGGGAGGAATCAATTTGCCTCAGATGTGGCAGTGGAGGTGTTCCTGTTGATAAAAAAATTTAAGATCTTCTTTAAACATGTGTTTTAAATCGGGGATTAGGCTTTTGATAAAAATTCTTAGCCGTGATCCCCGCAAATATGTCTTCCATCCTCTGTCCTGGTTCATTTTGATCTTCGTCACTGATACTCTCTGACTATGCCCGATTCATGGTTTTTTCCGGTATGCAGGGTTGCGCAGGGTTATGTGGCATCAATGTTTGAAGAAAGACTGATGAAACGTGAATCTCGATCCTGCAAAGGATTTTCTTTGCTGAATTGGGAGCGGGAGGATCATCACTCTCTGCCTTTGAAATTTCCTGAGTTATGGCGAAAAAATCATAGAAAACCCTGCACAATACAAAAACTATTAGAAAATCCTGCATATATAGGTTTATTGCTGCGGAGGACATGTGGGGGAAGCGTGGCTGTTGGATGGCATCATCCAATGGTCAGGATTTATCAGGAGAAGGCGTAGTGAAGGCAGAATAAAATTTTGAATCAGGGTCATCGATCGCGCAGAGATCGACGGTTGGGAGCGGAAAAGGAGAGTCAAAGTGGAAAATGTTTGACCGGGTGATGAATCAGGGCGATGGAATATGGGTCGTCGATCTGCAGATCAGATCAACGTCGGAGATCTATTGAATGCCACGCCGTAGCCTGGTTAATTGTCGGGCATCTTCGGTGAGCGATAGTCGTTGGATAGCCCGCCCCAGATCGGACGGTATACAGCGATATCGCGCCGGGTTTGTTGCCAAACTTTAATGCGCAATGGGGGGTAGGTTTTCAAATAGTACATGGGACACGCGTTGGCCAGCGTATGGAATCGCTGCCGATCGGGAAAAAACCACCCTTGCCCCAAAGGCGGTGCGATGAATACCGCACGGTTTTGCAATCGGTTAATGGACGGTGGGGACCATCGGGCTGATGGAATCCGCATCGTCGATCTGCAGATCAGATCGACGGTGGAGATTGATTTGAATTTCGGACCGGCGGAAAAATTATGACATAATAAAAAATCAAAAAATTAACATAACCAAAGGTTTATATTAATTTACGATGCGGCTTGGCGCCCGACTGTGGGGCCGGGGGTTATATGAAGGGTGAAATGACCAGGGGTTTATGCAGGAAGGGACGAAAGGCGATCGGCCGAAATGATAAGCGCTTTGGAGGTCTGGCGCCAGGGTGTATGGAAGGGAGGGTTTAAAGACTTAGCCCAAGGGGGCTTAAGTCTAGAATGTATGAAAAATGTGTTTTTTATGGATTTCCAATGGTTTTCAAGGGAAATTGAGGGTTCTGATATAGTTTAAAAATGAGTTTTAAACTATGTAAAGAGGATTTTCACGAAAGGGAAAAAAGGAATCATGAAAATAGAGGATTTTCATGGAGAAAAAGGGGAGCAAATGAAAGTTAGTTTTGGGAGAAGGGGAAAAGGGAAATGGTGCTTGCAGCAGTATTCTGGCTTGGAAATCAGCAGGATTTATGAGTTCTGAAGGGAAACAGCAGTGACATTTTGGACAGAGGAAAGGCATGAGGCCTTCAAGAGTCTTCAAGAGCCAACACTTTTTAGTAATAAAATTTGTTCCTTGAAGGCTCAAAAAGTCATAGCCACCTTTTGATATAACAAATTTTATAGGTGGCTAACAGTGGCTCCACTTGGGGATGGTGCCTTATTGAGGGCATCAAGAACTTCAGACCTGCATTCTCTGGGAGGTTGACTTGTGCCACATCCATTATGTTCTCTGGGGGGCTAATCATTTGCCTCATCCATTGGGTTGCCTTTCTTTCTGTGGATGATGTGCTCTGAAAACATATTAGCAACCATAAATAATGGATCTTCATCAATACAAACTTTCTACCTACCCAATCCCACTGATCTAAATTTTTTTCTTCATTAGAGTGCACTTGGATTGGCAAACTCTTTTACAACATTTTATTCTTTTAAAAGCAGGAAATCTAATCTATTTCTACTCCTTATTTCTCCATGGACCCAGATTAAACAGCTAAGCCCATATGATTCTCTAACTAATCTATTATCTGTTGGGATTAAACTGTCCAACAGACTTTATTCTCTAAATTCTACAACAGAAATTTAAAAGCATTCAAGTCAGGATTAAACAGTCTAACTTGAAGCTGGTCCATGGCATAAAAGACAAACTACACATAGACATTTATTTTGCAGAAAATTTAAACAAAATGGAAGGCTTAAGATCTGAAAGTTTCTTATCATGGCCTTCTCTTTTTACAACTCTGTTTTGGCTCTTGTTTGAGCTGCCTCTTCCTTGTTTTCTGGTTCAGATTTTGAGTTAATTAGAACCAGATTTACATGTTTTTTGACTCAAAAAATGAAACAGATTTGAGTCATCTCTCTTTGGAAACTTAGGTTCAGATTTTGATCATGTTTGAACCTTTAATTTCTATCCTAAACTATCTACTGATAAGCCAAGATTAAATATTTTGGCAAATCGAATTCACTATCCTATCAGCAGAAAATTTAAAACTAATTAGTCAAGATTAGGTTGTTTGAATAACTAGAAGTGTGTTTTGTAGGAGTGGCATTTAAGCTTGCACACTTTCATATTTTTTTCTCTTTTTGGTATGGGGCTATACCTTTCTTATTTTCACAATCTGCCCTCTTTTATTTCTTTTCTTTGTTTTTGTATTTTTGATTTTTTGATTTTTCTTCAAAGAAGAAAACAACAACTAATCTACATGCTCGGAACTGAGCTTTATTGACATTCCTATCTAACCTACTCTAACTTGGAATATTTACATATTCATATGATACAAAAATGCCAATGCAGCCAGTCAAGCAATAGTAAAAAAGGGGAGAAGAACTAACTGCTCATCAGAGACAACCATAGGGTTCTCTGCATGTGGATTTTAAAAACTGAGGCCACCAGTAGTGGTGACCATTTCTAATGTATTTTTCTCTTGCAAAGGATTAATACTTGAGGAGCTAAGCCAATCAGGGCCTCCATGTATTCTTCCATGGGATCAATCAGAACATGATATAAACTTTCTTCTTTAGGGTCTGCCATGGCTGGTAGGCTGTCTGTATCCCGGGCAGCTTCCATCACTGCATCTGCAGTGTGACCTTTGTAATCACACTCCTCTCTTTCCTGGCTGGGAGTATTTGGCATATGAGAATTAACCAGGAATACCTCTTCTTCCACTGGATCAAGACAAAGATGTCTATGGGAAAGAAGGTCTTCCTCATCTTCACTGTAGCCTGAACTGGAGGGCTCATCATATATGGCAGGGCTGTCCTCTTCTGCCCCTGACCAGTTCTGCTGGAGTGAACTGAACTCTGTGAAAAAACTAACATATTCTTGAGCATGGGTTACTTTGATTACCTTGACCGTTTCAGGCGAAGGCTCCAGATATTCATCTTGCTCAAGATTTTCTTCATGTCTTTCTTCCTTGTCCTCTGCGCTGAAAAGCTGCTGGCTTCCATATTCTTTGCAATTATTACTGATGATCTGATATATAACAGAGTGAAGATTGAATGAATCTTCATCTTCTATCATGATTTCAATGCTTTCTTCATCAGTATCATAGATGGCCTGCATTGGCTCATCATTGTCTTGGAGTTTATGGTCACGATCCTCCTCCCCTGAATCTACTGATGATGGCCCTGCAAGATCGGCTTCCCTTTGGAAAAAACCATCATCAGACAGATTATCATTAGATAAATTATATTTATAAGCAACGTTACCCATCAAACCTTCTGGAATCTCAACAAGTCTTTCCTCAAAATAGTCTGCAAGTTCATTTTCTGATTCAAACTCTGGTTCATCATACATGCTCTGCATGTGGCTTCTTTCTTGCAGTGGTCTGGTTTGTCTTTCTTGAGGACAAGGTGTAGGTATCTCCCAATCATTATTTATAGTTTCAACCCAATATTCTTCCTCTTCTATTTTCAGCAAGGTATTGGCTACCTCTATCGTTATTTCTAGCTTTCTTTCTAAAGAGATCTGCCCTTTTTGCTCTGTGCGGTCCTTCCTTGCTGCTTTCAATCCTTCCTCCTACATTTTATGTTGTATTCGACAGTAATTTCTATGCTTTTCATTTCCTCCAGGCTCGAAGGCTCTCTTTCTCTTATACAGAATTCCACCTCGGGTTCAAAAGAACTAGGATAGTGCAGTAGAGCCCATCTCAAAGGTGGTTTTACATCAGAAGGTATCGCATTGTACACCTTATTGAACCTAGCTGAAAACTCTTGTATTCTCTCCACCGGCTGTCTTCTCAAATTTTGATATTCTTCTAGGATGAGGAAAAAATTTACCGGGACTGCCCATCTATCAAGGAAAACTCGAGCAAATTGATGAAAACTGAAGATGCCTGCAGCTAGAAGGCTTTTAAACCAACTCTTTGAATTTCCTTGTAATGACAAGGCGAACATTCTAATTCGCACATCATCTTCTTCTATTTCATATAATTCAAGTACATCCTCGAGCTTTTGGACATGCTGGTCAACAGTGATTTTTGAATTTTCTTCATTAAAAGAGGGTAGCTTATCTATAAGTTCTGCAGGAAGGGGCTGGAAGATAAGAGGTAAAACCAGAGGCTTATATCTTTCTATGAGATTTGTGGGTGTGGGTAGCGTGATAGGAGGCTCATGGCTGTTTGAAGCTTCTTTAGGAGTGGGAGATATAACATGAGGCTCTTGTCTCACCAACTTTTTTACAGGAGTACAGGTCTGCTCATGGTCTGAAGACCGAGGTCTGAGTTCTTTCCCATACTCAATGTGGGTTTCACCTTTGTTTACTTGATCAGGCTTAAAGCAGGACAAAACACAGTGATAGACAAAAACAACGAATTCTTTAAACCAGATCCAACCCATATGTTCTACCCTTATATGAGGCCTAGCCATTTTTCAGGTTCTTCCCCCAGTAGAGTCTTTGAGAGTTATGGAGTGTGGAGTCGCCAGGTGGATGAATTAACTGTTTGAAGCAGGCTGCTATCCACCATTAGCAATGAGATACCAATCTAACCAGAGATCTTGGGTCTTCTGAGTGCCTAAGGGTGTGTAAGATAAAATGCACTCAATTCCCCAACGGAGTCGCCAGAAATGTTAGCTCCCTGTAATCAGCAAGCTTGGAAAAGTCTGATCTCAGGGAGAAACATCGTTTCAACCACTTTGGGATTCTAGGATCTAGCCCTCCTGAATCCGGAGAGGGATCTCTCCAATAAGTGCAAAGATGGATTTTTCTTTGAAGTTTGGGGTTATTATATTAGGCTAGCTATGAAGGCCAAAGGTTTTGTTTGTTTTTGGATGGTTGAGCATGATTACTGTCTGAGGTGGAAATTCCTAAATGCAAAGAGTTTCAAAGGTGAGAATTTTCAAGTTAATAGAACAACTAGGCTAAAAAGATAGATATAACGTTGGTTTTTAGTCCATTGGGCTATGGAGTCATAACAGGGCTTTAATTGAGCAACAACATCAAGAGTGATCCAAGGGGCAAGTCATCTACATCACAATATTATTGAGATTTAAAATGATGGAATGGGAACAATAAAGTGTTGGAGGGGTGGAAACTGATAATAATTTCGCAAGGGATTTATAGTCAGTCAAAACAAGAAAATCCTCTTAAGTAACTGTTTAAAACCAACCAATGGCAGGGCTAACCATTGACCTCTTGGGCAGGTTTGTATTAAAGAAACTTAATTGACAAAAAATCTAGTAATCCACATAATTACCTTAAGAAAGTATGAAAACATGTAAGAGAAGACAGAGTGTAAACTTAAGATCAGATAAAGTACTTTTAAACCTAGTCTGCTTTCAGTCAACACCAAGAGAAACTTTCAGAATCTGCCTTTGGAGAAAAGAAGTTAGAAACAGGGCAAAACATCACTTTTCTAGTCTAACTTTAATAAGAAAATAAGGAAAATAACTTTCAAGAAAAAATGTTTAAAGAAAACAGTAGGACGAGGGAACTCCAACATTCCTAACTGCTTAAACTGTATTAAATCGTTCTTAAATAAACAAATTGGAGGAAAACATTGAGATAAAGCTTTTCAGTCAGAGAAGGTTATTGATATACAGTAGGTCCTAAATCTATCAATGATGTTCTTTATAAGAGAAAATGGAACACAGTGACATACATAGAAGGAAAAACAATAAAAAAGAAAGGGGAAATTCACTAGTGATATAGACCAGGATCCCAAGAAACAACTTGTTATTGATGTCAAACCAGTTACAGTACTCAGGTCCAATGTTTCAGTTCAGAAATCATCTTCACTATTCAGCCTAACTAATCTAACACAAACAGAGCTCCAAGGGCCAGTGAACACTATTTACAATCAGGAGTTTAAGCTCAAATATATTTCAAAGTTCTGCAACCAACCCCTCACTCATCTTTTGCAGTAGTATATATAGAAGAATGATGAGGTGAGATCTGATAAAAGATCTCCAATTACAATTAACACAGACTTGATGGATTCTTGGCCCTTGGGGGGCTCAATGAAGAAACTTTCATACATATCCTCTGTATTAAATGATTTTCATAAAAAATTTAAGCTCGGTGGGAGTTTTGTTGACCTTTGAGACTCAGTGTGGCGTCAAAGTAACTCTGCAAATGTTTGTCATTAATTTGCCTGCAGAATTTACCTTTTGGCTGCATTGTGAGGCAGATATCTGGTCCTGATCATTAAATTCAGCCTCTGATTGAATACTTTGAGGTACATGTGGCATTTCAGTAGCTGGGAGGAATCAATTTGCCTCAAATGTGGTGGTGGAGGTGTTCCTGTTGATAAAAAACTTTAAGATCTTCTTTAAACATGTGTTTTAAATCGGGGATTAGGCTTTTGATAAACATTCTTAGCCGTGATCCCTGCAAATATGTATTCCATGCTCTGTCCTGGTTCATTTTGATCTTCGTCACTGATACTCTCTGACTGTGCCCGATTCATGGTTTTTTCCGGTATGCAGGGCTGCGTAGCGTTATGTGGCATCAATGTCTGAAGAAACACTGATGAAACGTGATTCTCGATCCTGCGAAGGATTTTCTTTGCTGAATTGGGAGCGGGAGGATCGTCACTCTCCGCCTTTGAAATTTCCTGAGTTATGGCGAAAAAACCATAGAAAACCCTGCACAATACAAAAACTATTAGAAAATCCAGCATATATAGGTTTATTGTTGTGGAGGACATGTGGGGGAAGCATGGCCATTGGATGGCATCATCCAACGGTCAAGATTTATCGGGAGAAGGCGTAGAGAAGGCGGAAGAAAATTTTGAATCAGGGCCGTCGATCGCGCAGAGATCGACGGTTGGGAGCAGAAAAGGAGAGTCAAAGCGGAAAATGTTTGACCAGGCGATGAATTAGGGCGATGGAATATGGGTCGTCGTTCTACAGATTAGATCGACAGCGGAGATCTATTGAATGCCGTGTCGTAGCCCGGTTTACTGTCGGGCATCTTCGGTGAGCGATAGTCGTTGGATAGCCCACCCCAGATCGGACGGTATACAATGATATCACGCCGGGTTTGTTGCCGAACTTTAATGTGTGATGGGGGGGGCGGTTTTCAAATAGTACACGGGACACGCGTCGGCCAGCGTATGGAATTGCTGCCGATTGGGAAAAAACCACCCTTGCCCCAAAGGCGATGCGATGAATACCGCGCGGTTTTGCAATCGGTTAATGGACGGCGGGGACCACCGGGCTGATGGACTCCGCACCGTCGATCTACAGATCAGACCGACAGTGGAGATTGATTTGAATTTCGGACCGGTGGAAAAATTATGACATAATAAAAAATCGAAAAATTAACATAACCAAAGGTTTATATTAATTTACGATGCGGCTTGGCACCCGACTGTGGGGCTGGGGGTTATATGAAGGGTGAAATGACCGGGGGTTTATGCAGGAAGGGACTAAAGGCGATCGGGCGACGTGATAAGCGCTTTGGAGGTCTGGCACCAGGGTGTATGGAAGGGAGGGGTTAAAGACTTAGCCCAAGGGGGCTTAAGTCTATAATGTATGAAAAATGTGATTTTTATGGATTTCCAATGGTTTTCAAGGGAAATTGAGGGTTCTGATATAGTTTAAAAATGAGTTTTAAACTATGTAAAGAGGATTTTCACGAAAGGGAGAAAAGGAATCATGAAAATAGAGGAGTTTCATGGAGAAAAAGGGGAGCAAATGAAAGTTAGTTTTGGGAGAAGGGGAAAAGGGAAATGGTGCTTGCAGCAGTATTCTGGCTTGGAAATCAGCGGGATTTCTGAGTTATGAAGGGAAACAACAGTGAAGTTTTGGATAGAGGAAAGGCATGAGGCCTTCAAGAGTCTTCAAGAGCCAACACTTTTTAGTAATAAATTTTTTTCCTTGAAGGCTCAAAAAGTATTAGCCACCTTTTGATATAAATTTTTTTATAGGTGGCTAACACAAGGTATCCATTTTCATTTATGTAAATGAGTGCAAATACTCCAAATTTTAAATCTGAAAATGTGAGAACTTCTTATTTCTAATACATAGATAGACTTTAGGGGCATTTACCGGATATGTCACCTTTCAAAGAAAGGATGAATCCAGAAGCTACCTGGCCCTCTTACAGACTCTACCTAAAGAAATAATAGAAGTAAACACTCGGACTTAATTAAAATGACCTTACTCAAACTTGACATTATGCAGAATTTTTGCTTGGAAGAGGTGTATGTCTTTTCTTTTGTTTATGTGTTTTAAGTTTATTTGTTTTTTCTAAAACTTAACATGTATATCAGCAACATAATTCAGCCATAGAATAACAAAACACAACATCAATATAATATAGGAGTTCACCCCAACTCTTGGGCTACATTTCCTTTGAGCTTCGTCAACATGACTAGACTCTTTGGGATTAAGGTACTTAAATTATTTTACAAGATCCACACTTAACCACAATGAATACGAAAATTATTCAAAGGGCTAAGAATACCAATTGAAATCCCTTTAATGGCTGTCCAATTCCTGCAAACAACTTTAGGCTTCCATGGAGACACATCCTTCTGTTGGTGCACTAAGCTTCTCTGAGGTTCTAAATGGAACAAAATCCCTCAGATTTCTGTTTCTGCTCCTGAAACCACTACTGCTGCATCCAATAATTATCAGACATCAAATATCAACTGATAAATTGCTTACATTAAGCACAACATCCCCAAAAATGGCTCTCCTCCACGGTTTGCCTAAGGCTGCCCACGACTTCATATCAACTTCTCGAGCTTTATAAGTACTAGAAATGATCTGAAACCACTTCCATTGGTTCTAGAATAACTAAAATAGTCCAGATAGAATTTTTTTTCATCAAAAACAGCCTTCGGCTGCTCCGGTTTTGCCTACACACTCTGTTTGGAAAATGGCCTCTAGAAATTAAATGAAGCTTTTCGGCTTTCTAAAGTTCTTAACAGGCTCTGAAAACCATCTAAACATATTCAAAAGGCATGAAATAGCTAAGAATGCCTATTCATTTACCTTAAACAGAGAAACACAGTCCAATACACAACCTTCTCCTTCCAGGCCCTGATGGCTCCTTCATCTTCTTCGATGCTTAAACCTCTGAAGATGACCTCTGTTAGATTTCAGACCTACTCCATTGAGTCCAGAAGGTCGAAGAGACCCAAAAAAAAAAAAAAAAATTCACTCCAAAAGGATCTCTCATGTGAAAGATATGTCCAACTGAAGTTTTTGCCCAATGTTAGGCAAAAATCCCACAAAAAGTGGGCCACATTTAGTTAACTACGGCTAATCTGGCACATCCGCCTTAATTTGGGGAACAGACGCTAAAATGATGGCAACGTTAAATTTGATAGTTTCAGATATCCCGCGTTCACATGCGAAATTTTACCGGCGGTTAGTGCGGAGTTATGGTTTAAAAAACTCCGAAATTATAAAACCCGTGGCAACAAATGCCGAAACCCCCGCCGTTGAATGTGACCTCAACTGCATCTTAACCGATTAACTATTTTGATACCTCCACTCCTCCATGTTACTGCACGTGACTTCAACATTACGTTATGCCATATGGTAAACGTAACATAACCTTTTAACATGAATAATTTTCCCACGTTACTAACCTTTGACTTTTAAAATGTACGTTGCCATTTCACGTTTAAACTTTGAACATATGGGTTTTGAAATATAATTCGAATTTCTTAATTATATGTGTGGTATTTTAATTTATTTTTAATAAGGTTTTTTTTAAATTAATTAAAACATATATAAATTAATATAATATATGATTAATTAAACCATATATAATATTAATAAATATATAATTTAATTTAATAATTAAACCTTAATAAAAATAAAAGATTTTCCAACACATAAATTGAAAAAAATTCCTTTCAACATTAAAGGTTATTGTGTGATTTCAAAATGCAACAACTTCTTCATACGGTAATGGATTTCAGTGCCGTTCATGGCGTTGGGATCGTATCACCGAGGCCTATCCTGTCGCTCAGGTCCCAAATCAATTTGAGAACTTTCATTTTTGAGCCTTTCCCAAGCTTAGATTTGAGTTCCTGATCACACCTCTCAAATGAGAGGCTTTTGGTCCGCAAAAGCTTACTGAAATGAAGAAATGAACTGTAGTACAACAAATGAGAGAATAAAAATCCTCTTCTCTTCAGCCCTTCAAACACTTTTTCCTTGCAAAGCAAGTGAAATTGAACCACAAATGAAAAGAAATCGACATTTCCCTTCCTGAATTCGCTTGTCCACTACTGTCCACAACTGTCTTTCTTGAACTCACACAGAAATTTATGGCAAGAAATTTATAGAATGAAACTGTACAATGATACCTTGATCAATGATCTAAGGTGGCTCAAAACAAACAAGATATTACAGCATCAAATACATGCATACATATGAAATTTGCATATGTACAAAAGGAGTACGTCTTACTGTGTCAAGAAGTCCATCCACTTTTCACCAAGCCATTTCCATGGCGACTTTTGCTGCTGCAACTTTTCCTCATGTGAAACTTCTCTTTCCACATCAATAATGGAATATGAGGTTCCACCTTCGCCAATATTTTTGTCCTATTGCTGCATGTGCGTGGGATGACGAGTTGGATGCAAAGTCCAACAATGAGAGACAACATGTCCCTTCTTTTGGCAAAAAGTGCAAATCATATGCACCTTCTTTGAAGGTAGTCTTTGCTTCATCTGCTTCTTATGTGCCTTCTTCCTCATCTAGCATCTTGAAACATGATGGTTAAATTGACTGAAATATTTAGCCTTTTTCAGAGCTCGGGTTGAGAATTTTTTGTTGTGCAAAAGTTTTTAAAACAATGTAAGAGATTTACTGTTTTATTGGTTGAAAAATGGGCATGTATGAGTTTTTTTGAGTTGGAAGGATAGCTGTTGTTAGCTAAGTCTTGGAAAGGATTGAATACTTTTTTCCTTACCCAATTTACCTCAAAGTTATCTTTGGAAAAAAAACTCCAAATTTTTTTGTTTTATGGCTGCTTGAATGAGAAGGGGTCTTTACTGACATTTGATTAAAAGCTTGTCATTTGATTGAAAGCTTTGAGGACTTTTCTTTGGAAGTTCCTTTTGGTTGTTTTGACCATTCACATAATGTCAACTTCTTCTACAAGTGAAGTTTCCTTCTTCACGAGATTCTTCAATGATGACATGAAGAATGAGTTCTTTAAGGTGAAGGACATGGTGCAGATTCTCATTGAGGATCAAAGAGAAAGCGTTAAGCTTCATGCACAATTGCTAGCTATGCAAGAAGAGAAAGAAGCCATTCTTCAAAGACTGCATGATATGGAGTTACAGCTTCTTCAAGCTCAAGAAGCTTTGTCCAAGAAAATACCTCATCTTCAGGATGTAAATCATGAGGTAAATCATTCTGATTTGTCTTCAGTTTCCTCTATTGAGAAGTGTGTTGGTTCTTTTGAAAGGCATACAAGAGGTATTGGGTCCAAATTGATGTTGAAAATGGGCTATCAAGAAGGCAAAGGTTTGGGCAAGCATGCACAAGGTATTGTTGAGCCTATTTGTGTAGTGGAGCATCCCAAAAATATTGGTCTTGGCTATGAGCAGCTTAATGGCGAAGCTTTGAGCACATGCATTCAAGAATGTGATGCAAATTTGAAGAGAACATTTCTCCCAAGTTCTCAATTAGATCAATGTCATGATGGCAATATTCCTTACCATTGTTTTAAGCCATGATTGCAGCAAGAAGATGGACATTCCATGCAGCAAAAGAGCTATCATCATTCACATGATCAATTTGATTATGTTTCAACAAAGAATGATAATTTTTCTTGTTCAAATGAAAAGAAGTTTTGTTGCACATTTTGTGGTTGATTTAACCATCATGTTTCGAGATGCTGGATGAGGAAGAAGGCACACAAGAAGCAGATGAAGCAAAGACTACCTTCAAAGAAGGTGCATATGATTTGCACTTTTTTCCAAAAGAAGGGACATGTTGTCTCTCATTGTTGGACTTTGCATCCAACTCGTCGTCCCACGCACATGCAGCAAGAGGACAAAAATATTGGTGAAGGTGGAACCTCATATTCCATTATTGATGTGGAAAGGGAAGTTTCACATGAGGAAAAGTTGCAGCAGAAAAAGTCTCCATGGAAGTGGCTTGGTCAGAAGTGGATGGACTTCTTGACACAGTAAGACGTACTCCTTTTGTACATATGCAAATTTCGGATGTATGCATGTATTTAATGCTGTAATATCTTGTTTATTTTGAGCCACCTTAGATCATTGATCAAGTTAGCATTGTACAGTTTCATTCTGTAAATTTCTCGCCAGAAATTTCTGTGTGAGTTCAAGAAAAGATAATTGTAGACGATTGTAAGACCATGAGTCGGGAAAATATCGATTTCTTTTCATTTGTGGTTCAATTTACTTGCTTTACAAGAAAAAAGTGTTTGAAAGGGCTTCAGAAGAAAAGTTTTTATTCTCTCATTTGTTGTACTACATTTTAGGTTCTTCATTTCGATGGCTTTTGGGGACAAGCCTCATGTGAGTGTGATCGAGGGCTCAAATCTGAGCTTGGAAAAAAACTCAAAAATGAAAGTGCTCAAATTGATTTGGAACCTGAGCGACGGGATAGGCCTCAGTGATATGATCTCGGCACCGTGAACGACACTCAAATCTGTTACCGTATGAAGAAGTTGTTGCATTTTGAAATCGCCCAATAACCTTTAATGTTGGAAGGATTTTTTTTTAATTTGTGTTGGAAAATATTTTATTTTTATTAAGGTTTAATTATAAAATTAAATTATATATTTATTAATATTGTATATGGTTTAATTAATCATATATCATATTAAGTTATATATGTTTTAATTAATTTAATTAAAAAAAACCTTATAAAAAATAAATTAAAATACCACACATATAATTAAAAAATTCGAATTATTTTTAAACCCAAAGTTTAAAACGTTTACGTGGGAAAATGTCATTTCAAAGGTTATAAATGAAAAATGTTCATGGAAAGTCAAAGTTTTGATATCACGTGTTGCAATACAGAGCGGAAGTTTAGGAGGGGCTTTGGGCTAGCCCCCGCCCATTCCATAAGACCACAAGGCATTGACCAAAACCCAAAGCTTAACACTCCGGTGGCTACGAAAATGTTTAATGCTGCAGTTCGGCCACATGACCGGTAGAAAATTTAATGCTACACTAAAATCTCTGCCAATTTTAGCGCCATCCCACCAATTAAGACGGATTTCCACTTTTAGCTCCAGTTAACTAAACTTAACTTGAGTTTTTTAAGGGGGAGACTGGCAGTTAGTAAATATGGCATATATTTCACATGAGAGATCCTTTTGAAGTGAGTTCTTTTATTTTTATTTTGGGTCTCTTTGACCTTCTGGACTCAATGGAGTAGGTCTGAAATCTAACAGAGGTCATATTCAGAGGTTTAAGCATCAAAGAATATGAAGGAGCCATCAGGGCCTGAAAGGAGAAGGTTGTGTATTGGACTGTGTTTCTCTGTTTAAGGTAAATGAATAGGAATTATTAGCTATTTCATGCATTTTGAATCTATTTAGATGGTTTTTAGATCCTGTTAAGAACTTTAGAAATCCGAAAAGCTTCATTTAAGTTCTAGAGGCCATTTTCCAAACAGAGTAATGAAATGAGCTGGCCGGAGGCCATTTCTGATGAAATAAAACTCTATATTGACTATTTCAATCATTCTGGAACCAATGGAAGTGGTTTCAGATCATCTCTAGTACTTCTACAGCTCGATAAGTTGATATGAAGTCGTGGGCAGCCCTGGGAAAACCGTGGAGGAGAGCCATTTTTTGGGATGTTGTGCTTAATGTAAGAAATTTATCAGTTGGTATTTGATGTCTGATCATTATTGGATGTAGAAGTAGTGGTTTCAGGAGAAGAAATAGAAATCTGAGGGATTTTGTGCCATTTAGAAGCTCAGAGAAGCTTATTGCACCAACAGAAGGATGTGTGTCCATGGAAGCCTAAAGTTGTTTGCAGGAATTGGACAACCATTAAAGGGATTTAAAATGGCATTCTCAGCCATTTGAATCATTTTCGTATTCATTGTGGTTAAGTGTGGAGCTTGTAAAAGAATTTAAGTACCTTAATCCCAAAGAGTCTAGTCATGTTGTAATCAGAGATATAGCCCAAAATTAAATGAACTCCTATATTATATTTAACATTTGTGTTTGTTATTCTATAGGCAATTATATTTAAACAATATACATGTTAAGTTTTAGCAAAAAAAAATAAACTTAAAACACATAAACAGAAGAAAAGGCATACACCTCTTTCAAGCAAAAATTCTGCATAATGTCAAGTTTGAATAAGGTCATTTTAATTAAGTCTGAGTGTTTACTTCTATTATTTCTTTAGGCAGAGTCTGTAAGAGGGCCAGGTAGCTTCTGGATTTATCCTTTCTTTGAAAGGTGAAATATCCAGTAAATGCCCCTATAGTCTATCTCGGTATTAGAAATAAGAATTTCTCACATTTTCAAATTTAAAATTTGGAGTATGTGAACTCATTTACATAAACGAAAAGGGATAACTTGCACCCTTTTCAAGTACATTCCATTTTCGAGCAAGCACTCTTCTACAAATACTTCGCCATTTGAAGCTTGTTTTGGATATTTTCCTAAGTCACCATTGGACTTCATTCTTGAGAAGGATATTTCCATTGATGGGCATAGTGACATTGACAAAGCTCGCATGTTCATTGAAAATATTCAGCTCATTCATCAGCAAGTTCAAGAACAGCTTGAAAAGATTCAAGGCAAGTACAAAGAAAGACATGACAAACATAGAATTGATCACAAGTTTTAGGAAGGAGATGAGGTATGGTTGCACATAAGTAAGGATAGAATGCAAGGAGAAGGTAAAAAGCTGAAGCCTATTCATTATGGTCCATTCAAAATCCTTAAACAAGTTGGAAATAATGCTTTTCAACTAGATTTTCCTTCATACATGCAAATGTATTCCGTTGTTAATGTGGAAAATTTATGTTTGTATGAACCTCCTCTTATTGATGATTATGAAAATCATGTTCAACTACCATCTATAGAAGATTTCTTGCCAGAATTTTTGGATGAGCTGAAAGAAGATGTAATCCTTGACAGAAGGACACGCACTTCAAGGAGGGGAGATGTTGATTACCTAAGGGTTGGTTTTAAAGGCAGTAAACCAAGAAAAGAAAAGTGTGTGGGTTGGAGCAATTGAGAGCTATGTCTCGCGTTCCTTAACGGAGTAATTGAGGAAAGCTTTTGGGGTCCAAAAGCTTCCCATTTGGGAGGTGTGATCAGGAGATCAAGTCCTTTGTGGAAAAATGCTCAAAAATTTAGTTGCTTAGAATTGGTCCAAACCAGATCGACTGGAAAGAGCTCGGAAAAATGATCCAATAGACGCGAACGGCACTGAAAACCGACGCTGTATGAGAAAGTTATTCAACTTTGAATTTTCTCAATTTCAGTAAAAAAATGGCCAAATGGACTTTACAAAAAAAATTTATTAAAAAAAGAATATTCCACATAATATTCTCGGAATATTTTGTGGAATATTCCACAAAATATTCTGCGGAATATTTTGCAGGGAGCCAATCAGTGGGCGCCACGTGGCCAGCCCAGAGGCCGCCACGTGGCCCCAAGATCCAAATGAAATGGGCATTCAAAATTATATTTTGGTCGCGGACAGGTTCAACCCCGGGTCGGGGCGGACAAAGTCAGGCGGCCCAACCGTTGGGCCACAGCAATGGTTCTAAATAACATTGGATCTGAATTGTTATTTAAAGTTTAAAATTGTATGTACAGGGCCCGAAAGGGGGCCAGCCCCCTCCTTCATAGAACCTACCGCTCGAAACCCAGGTTTAAACGGATTGGCATGCATTGTTTGGGTCATGGTCACACGGTTAAGCGCTTGGTGCGGAGGCCCTTTAAATATATGCGGTTGAAACATTAATCAACTCCGCAATAAATTACAAGTCATTCAACCACCTCCGACGGTCATGGTCCCGTGGACCTTATCTCTTTAGCACCCACAGTTGGCGGTAAAAGCGGCGGAGGTGCCAAAGATAGTGCCGGACCCCATATTTGTCGGGTTTATCTGGAGTTGCTCCACATTTAGTGGAGCTTTTCAAGGGGACACTGGGCAAAACTTCAGTTAGCCATAACTTTGGCTAGGAAAGTCCAATTAGAGTGATTTATTTATTTATTTGGGGGTATTGAAGCATTCTGGAGCTGTTGGGACAGGTTGCAGAGCCATCAGGGCACTCTGTTAGTGATTTTATCAGAAAATTTTCTTGTGGAGCCACCAGGGCTTGGTAAAAGATCAGCTGTATTGGACTATACTCATCCATTTGAGGTGAATGAATAGTCAATTTTTACTGTTTCCAGCTCTTTGTTTCTGAATTTGTAGCTAATTTAGCCTTTTGAGGCTTTCTTCACAGTGTAATACTTATTTTGAGCATTAATGAAAGACGAAAAATCCTATTTGGAGGCTTTTAGACCCAGCAGAGGTAGCCCAAGAGAGGGGTGAACTGCTTAAACAAATGCTTACTGTTATGTTGTGCATTTTTTGCTGCTATATTCCAGATTATACTACATTAAACAGTGATTTTTAATAAGTCCACTTTTCAACATCAATTTGGACCCAATACGTCCTTTTCTTGATGATTTTGTTATTGTCTACTTAGACGACATCTTGATTTTCAGCAAGACAAGAGAAGATCATGTCATGCATGTCAGTAAAGTACTTGATGTTTTGAAAAAAAAATTCACTCTAATTGGACTTTCCTAGCCAAAGTTATGGCTAACTGAAGTTTTGCCCAGTGTCCCCTTCAAAATCTCCACTAAATGTGGAGCAACTCTAGATAAGCCCGACAAATATGGGGTCTGGCGCTATCTTTGGCACCTCCGCCATTTTTACCGCCAACCGTGGGTGCTAAAGAGATAAGGTCCACAAGACCGTGACCTTCGCAGGTGGTTGAATGACTTGGATTTTATTGTGGAGTTGATTAATTTTTCAACCGCATATATTTAAAGGGCCTCTGCACCGAGCGCTTAACCGTGTGACCATGACCCAAACAATGCGCGCCAATCCGTTTAAACCTGGGTTCCGAGCGGTAGGTTCTATGAAGGAGAGGGTTGGCCCTTAGGGGTTAGCCCCCTTTCGGGCCCCGCCCATACAATTTTAAACTTTAAATAACAGTTTGGATCCAATTTTATTTAGAACCATTGCTGTGGCCCAACGGTTGGGCCGCCCGACTTTGTCTGCCCCGACTCGGGGTCGAACCCGTCCGCGACCAAAATATAATTTTGAACACCCATTTCATTTGGATCTTGGGGCCACGTGGCGGCCTCCAGGCTGGCCACGTGGTGCCCACTGATTGGTCTCCTGTGGAATATTCTACAGAATATTCTATGGAATATTCCACAGAATATTCCCAAAATATTCTGTGGAATATTCTTTTTTTAATAAAATTTTTTTGTAAAGTCCATTTGGCCATTTTTTTTTACTGAAATTGAGAAAATTCAAAGTTGAATAACTTTCTCATACAACGTCGGTTTTCAATGTCCTTCGCGTCTACAGGATCGTTTTTCTGAGCTCTTTCCAGTCGATCTAGTTTGGAACAATTCTGAGCAACTAAATTTTTGAGAATTATTCCACAAAGGACTTGATCTCCTGATCAACAACTTGGCAACCGTGTGCATCCCGTCCAGTTCCGAGTTTGGAGTAGTATGGGGATCATCCTTTCCTTCCGTTGGGCTGAGGCTATAGTATTAAACCATGTGTGGTACCTATGTTCCCCATGATTCATATGCGATGTACAGGCATGGTCTACCCTAATTCAAGGCGTCAGTGTTCTGCAGAGCTGCATCGAGCACTCCTATGCCATCCACCACCCTAAATGTTCGCAGAAACTCATCCTGCAAAGTCTCCCAATGGTGAGTGCGCTGATGTAGCTCCACGTCTAAATACCATGAAAATAGACACAATCCCAGAGCATGGATAAACAGGTGGACCTGTTCTTTTTGGGTTCTGTCGCACCACTGCGTTTCCCATGCGAGAAAATATTTGCGTGGATATTCTGACCCAAGGAACTTTTTGATTTATCTCACAACTGGAGCTTCAAATCACAGGATCATCTTATCCCGACATTCCTCCCAACCGTGGAATACCTTCCCATGCGTATCCCACCAGTGCGTAGGTGTTCCGCGCAGGGCTAGCTTAAGGGCCCATAGCCTGCATCCCTTGGGAACTTCTGCTTCAAATATGTGTAAACATTCCTTAATGTTACCTAAATCCCCAATGTAGGGTAGGTGTCTTACCTCGGAGGAGATGCAACGGAATTTCCTTGTGACCCAAAGAAATCGCAGCACCGAAACCTCATGCAACCGGCCTTGCCAATTCTCTAGTTCCCCATCGTAGTCGGAAAATCATTCACTGTCTTTTTCCCAGCAGAGTACTCCTTCCACCATGGGGTTAATACAATCTTCATCCTACGTAGTCAACTTGTAAATGTGATCCACTTCCTCCTCATCTCACATTGGCTCTATATACCATGCACCTTCCACGGGATCCAACGGTACTATTACTCGTGTACCATTATTTTCAAACACCATGCTTCGATTTTTGAGATTGATAACACCCCCCATATCTATAGCCCAATCCAGTCCTAGGAGTGTAGGGTAGGGGTCTGCATCTTCTACGATTTCTATTACCTCAAAGTCAACTTGGGCCTTTACTCCTGTGATATCTACCATGATTTTTGGCAGCCTTCCCAGAGGGATGATATTCTATTGATTCGCCATGCGCAGCTGGATGGTGGACCATTCCAACTTACGTTCTCCCATTCTTTGCCATGTTTGTTTAGGTAACACGTTCGCATATGATCCGGATTTATGCAGGAACGCAACATAATAAACATATAAACATAAATACAGAGATGCAGCGGAAATAACACTTCATTTCATTAATATCAAAGAACTGAAATTTTCTTACAGACAGAATGGAAATAAAACTAGCTAGGCGCCTGCAATATCTCTGAGAAGAGATGTGGTGGTTACATGCCTCTGAACTGTGTTACAATGAAGCTAGAGGGCCTATTTATTATTGAGAAATAATGGAAAACTATAAACATCTAAAAAATTAACCCTAGGAGATGAAGCGCTAAAAATATGGGCCTCATTTGGGTAAATTGGTGTTTCAACATCTCGGGGACGTAACTTTCGTATACGATCTCCATTTGATGCGCAACATACCTTGTTAGAAAGATCTATCCAAGGAGTACAACTTTTAGTGTGAGAAACATCGGTCCATGGACCTATGTTTCCCTCCATTTTCCCAAAAAACGTCGTTTAGGGCCTCAAAACGGCTCCGGAAGTTTAGGACCCGAAAAACTGCTAAAAATAGTAAACTATGCCGAAACTGAAAAACTGAAATAGACACTGGTGGAGCCTCAAGTGGAATAGGCAGGTGACCACCAATATCCACCGATCATTCCTCCTTAGGAAGCAATGGTCCCCATTTGCGTTAAGTTCCTCCATGAGATGAGGAAATTTCTACTAACTTGGTCCCCGTGAACTACTTTCCTTGGTGCAGGACTTGGCCAGCTTTGACAACCCTATACAGTTGGATCTTCTGTTGGTGAGTGTTCTTGATTTGCATGTCCACGATACAATCTGTGGTGGCCTGTTCCATGTAGCCTGGGTTTAACTCTGTTGGTGTGAGTTGTTATGTAATGTCAGAGGTATCCAGTAGAGGTGGGAAGTAAAGACGAAGGCGGTCCACATTGAATACTAGGTGTAGACCAAGGAATGGTGGAATACTGAGCTCGAATGCATTGTTCTCTACAACCTTGGTGATGGTGTATGGCCCATATCGGAGCGGGTGCAGCTTGCGGTGGGGTCCAGTGAGGTGCTCCTTCCGCAAATGGGGCTGATACTTTGTCACCCACCTCGGAAGTTGGGGTAAGCACCCTATGTTGATCATGGCGCTGCTTGTACCTCTGTCATCGGGCTCACATATCGTGAACCTCAAGTATGATGTTGAATGCGCTCGATGAAGCACGGCTTTGTCAACTTCAGATTGGACATGATCTAAATCGGCCTGAGTAGGTGCAAATGGCATGGCTACATTAATGGAACATAGTGGCTGGAATCCCAAGCCCACCTGAAAGGGGCTATGGTCGATTGAACTGTTGAGAGCCCGATTATAACTATGTTGTACATAGGGGAGGCTCTCATCCCATGTGTGAGGATGCTTTGAATTGTACATACGCAGAATGTGTACAATCATTCTGTTGACGACCTCTATTTGGCCATCTGTTTGGGGATGGAAAGTTGTGGACTTGGTGAGCTTGGTATCCAACATTGACCAGAGGCTAGACCAAAATGTGCTGAGGAACCTGCTATCCCGATCTGATATGATAGACTGTGGGATCCCAAAGTGCACCCACACTCATTCAAAGAAGAGTTTAGCAGTGGCTTCTGCTGTGATATTCTTCTTGCAGGCCGCCATAATGGCCATTCGAGAATCACGACGACCACAAAACACGCCGCCTGCTTCGCTAGTAGAAGGCGCTCCGACATGTAATCCATGGAGGTGGATCTCAAGGTCGACTAGGGGTAGGCAGAGGAGCATAGCCTTTCGATGGTCGGTTTGGTAAATGGCACAAGCAGCAAGGTGATCCGATGTGCTTCTCGACATCCTTTCGAAGGTTCGGCCAATAGAAATACTTCGGCAGATTGCTATCGTTTTCGACCCCGAAAATGCCCAAATACTCGACCGTAGTGTGCTCTATATCATCTTGGCATCGCCGTCAAGGAACACAAAGGTGTCCCATATTTCATAAAAGTGCACTGGGAGGTGAAAATTTGGAACTTGCGTACCCCCCAAGAGTGCCTGTAAGTTTGGCTAAATTCTCGGGTCACCAGAGAAGCGGCCAATCGTAAGTCTCGTGCTCACAAGCGTTGAGTACAGTGGTGAGCGCCACGATCGGTGGTCGGCTGCGGCAATCTGCAACATGATTGGTGCTACCCTTCTTATACTTGATGTTCAAATGAAACTGTTGCAGATATGTAGACCACTTCTGATGGCGATCATTCTGCAACTTCCCTTGTGTCCGTATGAACTGCAGGGGCCTGTGGTCTGTATGGATGATTGTTTCCTTCCCCAAAATGTAATGCTTCCATTGTCGACAAGCTTGCACAATGGAGTACATTTCTTTGTCATATGTGGGGTACTTGCGAACTGTGTCAGACAATGTCTCACTGTGAAATGCCACCGGATGTCCCTGTTGAGTAAGAACTGCCCCAATAGCATAGTCAGAGGCATCTGTCTCGATCTCAAATGGCTGTTGCAAGTCTGGTAAAGTGAGCACTGGGGCAGAACAGAGGCGGTTTTTCAGTTCTGTGAATGCCTTCTGTTGAGGTTCCGACCAAAAAATTTTTGCTCTCGCTCCTCCCTTGGTAACTTGACTCAAGGGCCAAGTGATATGAGAGAATCCCAACACGAACCTCCGATAGAAATTAGCAAGACCCAGAAAGCTGCGAAGCTCTGTTATAGTGGTTGGGGCTGGCCAATCCCGAATGACTTGTATCTTGGTTGGATCCACATGCACCCCCCTTTCATCAATAATCTATCCAAGATATTGAACCTGGGTCATGCCAAAAGTGCACTTCTCCAAATTAGCACACAACTTGTGTTGCCGCAGTGTTTGGAGGACTTGTCGGATGTGGTGAAGGTGCTCTTCCCAATTCTGGCTGAAGATCAGAATATCATCCAAGTACACCACTACAAATGAGTTGGTGAATGGCCGCAAGATGTCATCCATCATCCTCATGAAGGTGGCGGGAGTATTCGTCAACCCGAAAGGCATGACCAGCCATTCGAAAAGGCCTTCCTTGGCTTTGAAGGCAGTCTTCCACACATCGGAGGGTTCAATTGGTACCTGGTGATACCCAGACTTCAGGTCGATCTTGCTGAAATATTTTGCACCTTTGAGTTGGTCCAGAAGGTCATCAATCCGTGGGATTTGGTACCTATTCCGGACAGTGATCTTGTTCAGCGCCCGATAGTCAATACAGAGTCTCCACGTCCCATCCTTCTTCTGTACCAACACGATCGGGCTCCCACAGGGCGATGAACTTGGTCTGATGTGACCTTTCTACAACAGCTCCTGAATCTGCCTCTTGATTTCATCATTCTCCAGAACAGAGCGCCGATATATCGGTCCATTAGGTAGCGGTGCACCTGGGGTCAGATCAATCGGGTGCTTGACCTGACAGTGCAGAGGAACCCCTATGGGTGAGGTGAATATGTCCCCGTACTCCTCCACAATCTTATCCATTTGTTGTTGTTGTGCATAGGATCCCTGTCTGGAGGTCGTGGCCACAGTCTTCTTCTTGCCCTGGGGGCAGATCATCAGGAAAACGAATTTCCTGGTTTGGGAAATGAGCTTACCGCATTGTTTTGCAGTAACCAAAGAGATAGCGACAGGAGGTGGTACCTCTGGTATCCTGTACAACTTATTTCCCAAAGTAACAATAACAGCACGAGGTCGAGACTCATACACAGCATGACGCTTCCACAAGTATGGTTGTCCTAATAATACATCGAAAACATCAATAGGAGCAACGTCACATAATACCTCATCTGTGAAGGGCTTGATGCTATAAGGAAGGCGGCACTGCTGGCTGACGCGGAGATCTCGTCCTTGGTGAAGCCACCCGATGGTGTATGGATGTGGGTGAGCTGTGGTCGGCAAGCCCAACCGCTTCACGGCGTCTGCCGAAATGAGGTTCTTTTGGCTCCCATTGTCGACAATGAACCTGCACGGGGAGCCCTTTACCCACATCCGGGAGTGGAAGAGACGTTCTCCCCTCCTCCGGATCTTCCGCTTCCTCCTTTGATCTTCAGCGGGCACAAGGGCATTGGGCTCGGCGCATCAATAACTGCTTCCTTTCATTCGCCTTTCGGTGTTCTCGATTCGGAGTCGAGCATGCATCTGACTCTGTGAAGCCTCATCTCGGCCACTACGACTACTTGGCCCGCTACCCACTCACTTGTGGCCAGAGGCGCTCTTATGGAACTCACACCATTTTCCCGTGTCCTTCTTTGGCTTTGCAGTGTTGTTCTTTGCTTGTGGCTTTTGCAGGTTTTCTTGGGCCGCCATGCCTTGGCTTTGTCCTTTGTTCTGTGGGTTTGGGGGCACTTTTCCCTTGCTTTTGATTCACAGATCCAAAGTCTCGGTTCTTCTTTTTAAATTTCTGCTCAATCTTGGCAGCATACTGGTATGCCATTCCAAGCGAGGATATGTCGAGGAACTCCATTTCCTCCTGAATGTATCTGTGCAGAAAAATGCGATACTTTAGCATGAAATGTTTCTTCGAGTCTTTGATACCCAACTTTGTGCGTAGGGTATGGAACAAATTCGTCAGCTCATGCACATCTTGATCCCTTTGTTGCCGTAGCATGGTCCATTGCATGTACTTGTCCTCATAGCTCTGCACAGGATTGTATTGTTCCTTGATGATGTCTCAGAAATAATTCCAAGTGGGTGATCACGGCCGAGAACAGAGAGGGTTCTATCTCGTCCTTTTTATCACAGTGGCTTTCCCACCAGTCCTTGGCATGGGGGTAGGCTTTGAGGAGGCAAAAATAATCTTCTCCTGGCTCACAAAGTCATGAATCGGAGAAAATGAAATACCCTTCTAACAGATTCAACCATCTATCTTTACTATGACTGCCTATTTGACCTCAAATATGGGAATGTCAAAATTTACTTGTACCTTTAAAAGAAGTCGCGCCCTCCAGAGTGGCCGGATGCAGATGCGCTACGGTGGGTATCCGTTGAAGGATCTCGGGAGCAAAGTTATCCATCACTCATTTGTCTTTCGAGGGCCTCCTCGAGCAATATTTTGATTAGATCTCCGCTCCCCCTCATCTTTCTTTTCGTCCCCCATTTCCCCCTACGAGGGTTTGCGAGGGCCGATCTTCCCCTGGTTCCACCCAAAGCCCCCGCTCCTTATACCCCGACCTCGTTGGGGACATGCAAAGAAGGATCGAGAAAAAGCGTACTCGCCTCCGATACCACCGATCCGGATTTATGCAGGAACGCAACGGAATAAACATATAAACATAAATACAGAGATGCAGCGGAAATAACACTTCATTTCATTAATATCAAAGAACTGAAATTTGCTTACAGACAGAATGGAAATAAAACTAGCTAGGGCGCTGGTAGCTATCTCTGAGAAGAGACGTGGCGGCTACAGGCCTCTCAACTGAGTTACAATGAGGCTCGAGGGCCTATTTATCATTTAGAAACAATGGGAAATCCTAAATAGCCAAAACCCTAACCCTAGGAGATGAAGCGCCAAACTATGGGCCCCGTTTGGGTAAATTGGTGTTTCAACTTCCCAGGCGAACTTTACAATGACCGTTTGACGTTCACCATACCGTTAGAAAGATCTATCCGAGGACTACAAATTTGGAACGGGAAACATCAATCCATGGACCCATGTTGCCCTCCGTTTTCCCAAAAAACGTCGTTTAGGGCCTCAAAACGGCTCCGGAAGTTTAGGACCCGAAAAACTGCTAAAAATAGTAAACTGTGCTGAAACTGAAAAACTGAAATAGACAATGGTGGAGCCCCAAGTGGAATAGGCGGGTGACCACCAATATCCACCTGGATCAGCATCTAATCCAAGGTCCAAAATAACCTGATCCATCTCGTAGTCACCAATCTACACAGTCAACCTCATTTCTCTTCTAGTGCATTTTTTATACCTGTATAGTTTATGTACATCCTTGGCCCCTGGGGTCGGATCGGGCTGCGCTGCGCAAATATTCATTAATGCCTGAAGGTTCTCTACAACCTTTAGGTTACATAGCAACTTCATACATGCCTGCAAAAAGGGCTTGACCCCCTCATCTGTCTTGGGGTGTGTCGATACCTGCATAGTAGCTGCATCTTCCTGAGCGAAGTCCTAGCCAGCTGCGACCATTGTTTCTTGTCCCTTTTTCATGTTTGATCCTTCTTGATGGGTCAAAGGATCTCTAGAAGCCTCTTCCTTTGGTCCCCGGGTGGCCATCCACTGCATGTTATGACTTTCACACTTGCTTCCATGTTCCTTATCTCGGATTTAACTCTCTTCACATTCTACATAGGGGTGGGCTTCTTTTCCTGCATTTTTTCTATTAAAATTGGCCAATCTTCGATCACATGGTTCATCTGTCTACAATATCGGCAGGATTTCCGTGTAGGATTTGGGAAGTCCCTAGCAAAGTGCCCTGCTTCTCCGCAATTATAGCATATTAGTTGTCCGCATCCTCGGCCTGCGCTTCCTCCCCGACCTCCTCCCCTGCCCCTTGCTGGAGAGCCACCAAAGTTCGCAGGAGATCTGGGTGACGCAGGGTCTGATTGTACCCTATTCAAGTTTCCTCAATCTATCAACAGATCATAAGTTCGACATTTCTGCTCATCGTGTACCACCGACCGGTAGAACCTGCACCACTGTTGCTTCAGTTCTGGGACATACGCTCCTAGTCAGGGGCAATGGTTTGTATCATGTAGCCCTACGATGTGGCAGTCATCGCACAATAACACAGATCCACTTGAGCCTAGACGCCCTACCTGTATGTAATCTATCAATAGTGGGTACTCATCCTTCGTATGGCCAGATACAAAACATCGTATGCACCATAGATCTGTGTTGGCTCCTTTTCCTCATTTCTTTCACAGGTTCTAAATTTCCATGTGCATAGCTCCAAGCTGCTCCTGAATTTTTTGTACTCCTAACGAAGTATCTTCTCTAGGCACAACTTCTAGTTTCATAGCGACTTCCACAGCTTTTTCCTGCAACTCGAAGGTTCGGTGACTCATCGGTGTGCGCAGGTGAGGCAACAACATAGCGATGAACCATTCTGTATGTTGTCTATCATCATACTCAAATCCTCCTTCCCTGATTTCTCTCTTCAGTCACTGATCAGCCTCCCATACAGACTCAGACGCTCCTTTCTTGAAGTCCTTCACATCTGTTAATAACTAAGAGTAAGATTTTGGCTTTCAGAACTGTTGCTTCATAGTGTCCTTAATATCTTGAATAGATGCATTCCCATTCTAAGATATGTATCGCATATACCAGTCCAAATCTCTTTCTTCGAATGCTAGGGACCGGGAGCATTCTGAGAAGGGGGTCGGGTAATGCCAAGAAAATTATTGGAAGGCTGAGAAGAAAAGAAAAGTAGGTATGAAAGAAGATGATGAGATCTTGATACGAATTGTGGATTAGTAGATCTATTTGGGTTTTTGGCAAAACCGGTTACATGATGTCTCTGTGCTGCATTGTCTTTGGGTCACAAAATACTTCCGCTGTGTTTCCTCAGAGGTAAGGGACCTACCTGACTTTGACGGCTTGGGTAATGTTAAGAAATTCTTACGAGTATTCGAAGCTGCGGTCCCAAGGGAACAAAAGCTATAGGCCATTAAACTGGCCATGCGTAAGAGACCTACACGATGGTGGGACACCCAGAAGGAAGCATTCCAGGATTGGGAAGAGTGTCGTGCTATGTTGACCCTGCAATTCGAAGGACCAACAGCTCTGCAGGATACTTGCATGATGGCATGGAGTAAATCGCACCTGCATATGGCACCTGAACTATCCACGTGGGACCCAAAGGAGCCAGGAATAATCGACTACTATAGCCTAACCCCAGAAAAAGGTCAGTCTGACCCACGAGCTACTTCCAACTTAGGGCTGCGCATGGGCACCAAACTGATTCGGCCATGGGAAAGTAGCATTAAAATGCACTCTACACCGGCTATAGGTATAGAAAGCAGAACTCTCATCTATCTAGCAGCCCCTACAACAAAAAATAGTTTTTTTTAATCCTTGTTCATGCAGGTTATTATAGGAGGTTCATTCGGAAATATGCTCTAACTATATCCCCTCTTAAAACCTCACTTACACGGAAGGTAAGGTTCTATTGGGATAACGAATATCAGGAAACCTTGTCGTTGGTCATAAGTTACCTAGGAAGCAAGCCTATGTTGGGGGAGGATGCACAGAAGATGCATATGATTGACCCTAGCATAGTAGATAGGCCAAGCACATAGGGGATACGAAACCTAGCCGTTGGAACAGTGACAATTGGTAAAAAGAAAAAGTTACTGTTAAAAGGAGCAGCCTCTGGGCATATAATGAAGCGAATTTTGGGGATTTTTTACCATTTCCTGGGGGATACATCTCAGATAAAGTTTACCTTACCGTTGCACAATTGTGGGTATTACAGAAGGAGAAGTATAGTTCAGCTAGAGGTTTCGTCTCACTTGCATAGCTTACACTCATCATTCTTCTCTCGGAAGAACTTGAGTAATCAAATTTCTCGTAATTGCACTATCCCTCTCATGTATGGTCAATCTACTTCATCTGATAGTAGTCACCCAAGGCTGGGATTCATTTTTCGCACAAGGATGACGGCCACTAACCCTACTGAACCTTCGGCCCCGACAGGGCCTGACGTTGAGGAAATAATGGAAGTTGAGTCTGAACTGGAAGAAGTTCCCTCTACGCCGGTCACAAGGAAAGGGAAAGAGAAAGCACAAGACTCAGGAAAAGCCCCGAAAGCTACGAGATGGGCTACTGGGAAGCCTAGGACTTCTCTAAGGCATGCCAGGTCCCTGCCAGCATCACCTCTAGATCAAGATGTGCATGAAGGTGCTCTGCCTACCAATATCATCAATTGGTTACCTCCCTTCGTTCGCCCACATAAAATATCCACACAAATGCCAAAGAACTTGGATGGCTTCGTCACCTATCTGCAAACCCCCTGTTGGAATGGGGTCTCCTAACAAGCTACGAAACTGGTCCATTTTGAATATTTTTTACTATATTTAGCCTAGCGGAGGGGTTTTGGGGTGGGTCAAAGCCCCGAACGCATTGTAATGGGTCAAAGGGTAAAATAGGGGTCCGAAAACCATGGGTTGTGGACCATAGGAAATTCGAGGTTAGATTTTTATAAATAGAGATGCATTTTGTATTGTAAAGGATAAGAAATGACGAGCTATTGATGTGAATTGTGATTTAAGCTGTCTGTTTGGGTATTGGGGAATGAACTCCTGCTGGCTATGTGCGCAGAGATCCAAGTCCAACTATGTGCGGACCCTACTGCTATGTGCGCAGGTTGGGAAGGGAATCATAAGGAATAATTGATGAATGAATGAATGCGAAATATTGTTAGAGAACTAAATCTGTGAGTAATTTTATGTGAATTACTGATAATTGTTGTACTGTGCGTTTTCTGTCCTTAAGCTGCGAAAGATCTGTATACTGTGTTCTTGGATCTAGATCTATTATTTTTTGTTTATGTAATGTTGTTTTGATGTTATAACAAGCATATAACTATAGATCTAGTGCATGTGGATGCGAACAAAGACTTAATTAACCCTACGCAGAACAAGGTAATCGGGGATTATAGGACCTAGTACATCTCTTCTTGCTTTACCCATCCTTTCTCAGGGTGCAGAAACCTAGTTCCAGCACCCACCCATACTACTTCGGGTGAGACTTTGACCTGCGCAAGTAGGTCACTGCCGAAAGGGCCACTAGTATAGGGGTTTGTTGGCAAACCTTGCACACCGAACCTGGGTCAGGATCCCTCGAGCCAACAAATGGTTCTGTTGTCGGGACCAAAGGAATGTGAGAAAGGGATCGGGTACTGACAAAAGAATACTGGAGAAGAGCACCTATAAAGGGCCCTTAGGAAACCATGACGGTGCACTTGAAGATACCTACCTTTAAAGGCACGGCCGATGAAGACATGGAGTAGTTTTGGTTTGTGATGGAGTCCATATGGGTTGCGCAGGGCGTGATGGGCGACACTATGAAAAAAGCATAGCTATCCCTAGCCTCTGAAGGAAGAGCTATGGACTGGTATATGGGATACGTATTGCAAAATAAGGACGAAACTATTCAAAATATTAAGGATGCCCTAAAACAACAGTTCCGGAAGCCGAAATTGTATTCCCAGTTGGTAGCAGAAGTAAAGGACTTCAAACAAGGTGCGTCTGAATAAGTATGGGAGGCTGATCAGCGACTGAAGAAAGAAATAAGGGAAGGAGAGTTCAAATATGATGATAGACAACATACGGAATGGTTCATCGCTATGTTGTTACCTCATCTGCACACGCCAATGAGTCATCAGACCTTTGAGTCACAGGAGAAGGCTGTGGAATTCACTATGAAACTGGAGGCTGCCCCCCTAGAGGATACATCCGCAAGGGTACAAAAAATCCAGGAACAACCTGGGGCTATGCATATGGAGATACAGAACCTATAAAAAAGCGAGGAAAGGACGTTTGTGCAGATCTTTGGTGCATACGATGCCAGGTGTCTGGCCATATAAAGGATCAGTGCCCTCTGTTGACAGATTACATGCAAGAAGAAGGACCTAGTTCAGTACGCCTAGGGGAAATTAGGGAACTCATCCTATTACGACCAGGTTCAAGCGGAACTGCACTATGGTGTGATGATTGTCGAGTAGCAGGAATGCATGATACAAACCATTTCCCTCGGCTAGGTGCGTATGTCCCAGAACTAAAGCGACAATGGTGCCGATTCTGCCGATCAGTGGGACATGATGAGCAGAACTTTCGTACTTATGACTTAATCATGGATCGTGGGAACTTATATAGGGTACAATGAGACCCTGCATCGCCTAGAATTTCTGTGCACTTTGGAGGATCACCGGCCCAAGGCAGAGGAGGTCGGGGAGGAAGTGCAGGATGAGGATGTGGGCAGTTGATCTGCTATAATTGCAGAGAAATAGGGCACTTTGCCAAAGAATGCCCAAATCCCACCAGGCCATCATGAAGATATTTTAGGCAGTTGGACCATGAGGTAGAGGACTACCCAATTTTAATAGCCAAGATGCAGGAAAAACAGCCCACCCCTACGCAGAACGTACAAAGAGTTAAATCTAAGCTAAGAAAGGTGGATCCCTATGTAAAATTCATGACCCGCAGCGGGCTGGTCACCCAGGGAGCAAAAGAGGAGCTTGCCTCCCAGGAAGGAGTGTCTTTCAAAGAACAAACACCACTGACAGTACCCACGTAGGCGCCAACGCAACCTCAGATAGAGGAAGGTGTTGAGCCCTTTTTAAAGGCATGTCTGAAGCTGCTATGAAATCCGCAGGCTGTAGGTAATCTCCAGGCACTACTGAATACTTGTGCATTTCAGACCAATTTGATCTCTGAAACCAAGGATGTACACAAACTATACAACTATAAGAAATGCACCGGAAGAGAGATGCGATTGACTGTGCAGATTGGTGACTACGAGATGGATCAGGTTATCTTAGATCTGGGGTCAGATGCGAATGTATTACCAAAGTAGACATGGAAATGAATGGGAGAACCTAAATTAGAATGGTCCACCATCCAGCTGTGAATGGCCAATCAACAAAAAATCATCCCTCTAGGGAGGTTACCAAAATTCATGGTTGACATCGTAGGGGTAAGGGTCCTAGCTGAATTTGAAGTCATAGAAATTGTGGAAGATGCGTATCGCTACCCTGCTCTCCTTGGACTGGACTGGGAAATTGACATTTGGGGGGGTCATCAATCTCAAAAAACATAGCATGGTGTTTGAAAGCAAAGGTACGTGTGTCATAGTACCACTCGATCCAACATAAGGTGCGTGGTATATAGAGCCAACCTATGAGGAGGAACAATTAGATCACATTTATAAATTAACTGCTCAGGATGAAGATTGGGTTAACCCCACAGATGAAGGAATGCTCTGCTGGGAAAATGAAAGTGAATATTTTTCTTACTCTGATGAGGAGTTGGAAAATTGGCAAGGCCGATTGCACGAAGTTTTGGCGCTCCGATGTATTCATACCGTCGGGAATTTTTGGCGCATCTATACCACGGAAAGGAACCTGCCCTGCTAGCAGGACGTAGATGATAGTCAGAAGATGGTTGAACTTAAGATTCCCACAAAACGCAGGCTAGGGGCACTATCACTAACACTACATGGAGCACCTATGCAAGGACCGGTATCCTTCACTCAAGAGAAGTATTGGAGAAGGGCAATCCTGTGCATAAGGACCCCAGTTTCTAAATGGACTTCGAGGTCAGTCGACCTACACAGACACTTGCTCACATACAACACTCAAGGGAGTGATCAAGCCTTGCATAGATAGGCTAGCCATGGTACCACTGACCTAGGCATGCGTTGGGTTACGGACCTGCCCAGACCCACATGTAATTTGAAGAATTTTTGGATGCCTTAAGTAATAAATGGCACGCGAACGCGTGACGCAACCCTATGGTGCAAGGACATTCCAACCAAGGGCAAAGCGCATGGCTCGAAAATATTGATGGCCAACTTGCAGACACACCTCGCATCGACATTCATTCAAGGTATGCAAACGACATACAAACGTCATCCGTGGTCTGACATTCCATGGAAATGACCTCAGGCACGCAGGACGACCGTCAGTACACCCCGATTTAATAAAAAAGGGATCTTAAAAGTATGCACAATCGGTGGCAGATCATCAATGCAACCATTTATGGTAATATTGATCTACCTAATCGATGGTTAGTCTCACGAATGGGCTATTCCACCATTAAATAGCTCCGAACGATGTGCGGATGGCTGGATAACTACACACCAGGATATTTATTCTCCCTAAAACATGCTCCTGCTATCTGCGTACTGGTTTTTTTCACCCATTAACATTCTCTATGTTGCCTGCTTTCATGTTGCTAGGATGGACCCAACCAGAGAGCCTGGGAATGCTGAGTATAGCCACAGGGGTGAGCACTGGCTCCCGACAGAAAGGATTGTCCACGAACCACGCACAAATGGAACACTGTGATATAGGGACATGCTGCGGCTTCTCCGCAACTCCAGAATACCGCCCAGCAGAAGCAATGTGTGTTCACTCCCTCGCATTTCCCCAGTCAACACCCGTGATCCAACTACTGGGGACATCCAACTAGATTTAGCGCAGCTATCTCGCACAGAGCTACGAGGATTGTACACCAAAGTGTTGCGTGAAGTTCATCACCATGACCGAGCCACGCAACAGCAGTATGACCTACCTCCTGAAGTACGGGACCAGCGGATTACAGTGGTCACAGACGCAACGTGTATTATCCAGGAGCTTCTAACGCAGGGCACACAATTGGTCGAAATAGCTACACATTTATGAATGGAAGTGCGGCACCATTCCACACTTCATCATATCCAAACGGAATTACAGTAGGTGGAAGTTGCTCTGGACCAAGTCAAAGCCTCCTCACCCTCCACCGTCTCCTCGCAGCATCTAGCCATCTTGGACAGGATTGAGAACCTTCGCCACAACAAGCATGTCATTTGAAAACGGTTGCAACCATGGGCTGACACCGCACTTCAGCTCACCGAAGACATTCAGTCTACCATTGCGCGCCTCCACCGGCTGTTGGAACGGGTCACCGCGACTCCAGATGGCCCTACCTCCCTGACACTGGTCAAAATTGCGCAATGAGTTGCGGCCCAGAGTAAGGAAGTGCTCCCACCACTCCTCCGCACTCTGGCTACCTTGCGCACGTAAATCTAAGCCACACCACTGCAGTGACTCGGGACGAGTCACAAGATTGTGTTGGGGGACTGTTGGAATGAGGTCTCCTAACAAGCTACAAAACTAGTCCATTTTTAATATTTTTTATTATATTTAGCCTAGCGGAGGGGTTTTGGGGTGGGTCAAAGCCCCGAACGCATTGTAATGGGTCAAAGGGTAAACTAGGGGTCCAAAAACCATGGGTTGTGGACCATAGGAAATTCGAGGGTAGATTTTTATAAATAGAGATGCATTTTTTATTGTAAAGGATAAGAAATGATGAGCTATTGATGCAATTTGTGATTTAAGCTGTCTTTTTGGGTTTTGGGGAACGGACTCCTGCTGGCTATGTGCGCAAGTTGGGAAGGGAATTGTAAGGAAGAATTGATGAATGAATGAATGAAAAATATTGTTAGAGAACTGAATCTGTGAGTACTTTTATGTGAATTACTGATAATTGTTGTACTGTGCATTTTCTGTCCTTAAGCTGCAAAAGATCTGTATACTATGTTCTTGGATCTAGATATGTTATGTTTTGTTTATGTACTATTGTGTTGATGTTATAAAAAGAATATAACTATATATCTAGTGCACATGGATGCGAATAGAGACTTAATTAACCCTGCGCAGAACAAGGTAATCGGGGATTACAGGACCTAGTGCAGCTCTGCTTCCTTTACCCATCCTTTCTCAAGGTGCGGAAACCTGGTTCCATCACCCACCCATACTACTTCGGGTGAGACTTTGACCTACGCAAGCATGTCACTGCCGAAAGGGCCAGTATTATAGGGGTTTGTTGGAAAACCTTGCACACCGAACCTGGGTCAGGACCCCTCGAGCCAACACCCCCCTAACCCCGGGAGAAGTCCCTGTCCTTAGTGATCCTTGTGGAAGACTCCATGAGGCCAAGTTTGATTATCACGACTTGGCGGACTCTGAAACCCTCCCTGAGTTGGCCCTCGCGTTGTACTTCGATACGATCCGTGCAAATTATGGAGTCACAGTGGTTCCTCAGCGCTAGGTATGTGGCGTGGCCGGGTCTGGACTCTTGAATCTGCTCCGAATGCCCCATTTTGGCCATTACAACGTCACAGATTGGTTGGCTCGGCAGTTGCTTGCCTTAATTCACGATGGCTGCTTAAGGATTCAGGATAGAGTCCCTATTTATAGTTCGTTGATCCACAATATTACAGGCCTTAATCTGCAAGGGTCGCACCCTCTGGAGTGGGTAGGCAAGAAGTACGAAGCAGATACCGCTACGTTTGTGTGGAAGACCTACAAGGTGAGTCAAAATAAGCGAGGCTTTGTGATCCAGACTATCAATGATCCTGCTACACATATGGGTACTAGGCTCTTAGCCTGCAAGTTAATGAGGAAGTTCCAGATTGTGATCGTCCCACCTATGTTATTCAGTTAGTCGGCCGGTGTGCAAAGGGAGTCTCCTTTAATTGGGCTTAATATTTATGCGATGAATTTCTGGCTAATGTCTGCGAATCTCAGGAGCAGGAGATGTCCTTCTGCTATTCATGGTTATTAATCCTTATAGCGCTGGTCGTCTGGGACACCCCTGAGGAGTCGTTCCTCCCCGAGCTCCCCCTAGGGATGTGTGAAGGAGCTCGGTATGCTCATTTATGGGACTCTAAGAATGCGCAGCACATCGAGGATAACAAAGTTTTCTAGGTCCTCTTCCAGAGCAGCGTGGCAGCAACAATAATTTCCCAACCCCAGCTGTCCCCGACAGTATATGAAAAATAAAAAAGTGTTATATAATTCCAAGTTACCATGCACCATATTCAAATTCACAGCCATCAATTCCCTATGTGTGCAGGTACAGACCGCACCACCACAGTAACTCGGGACGAGTCACAAGATTGTGTTGGGGGACTGTTGGAACAGGGTCTCCTACAAGCTGCGAAACTGGTCCGGTTTTGTATATTTTTTATTATATTTAGTCTAGTGCAGGGGTTTTGGGGTGGTTCAAAGTCCCGAAAGCATTGTAACGGGTCAAAGTGTAGACCTAGAGTCCAAAAACCATGGTTTGCGAACCATAGGAAAGATTAGGCTAGATTGTTGTAAATATAAGGACATTTTGAATTATAAGGAAAGAAGATGATGAGATCTTGATGTGAATTGTGGATTAGTAGATCTGTTAGGGTTTTTTTGGAAAGGACTCCTGCTGGCTATGTGTGTGGAGATCCCAAGTCCTACTGTGTGCGGACCCTGCTGTTGTGTGTGCATGTTGGGTTTGGGTATTGTAAGAAGGAACTGAAGGATTAATGAATGAGAAAGGTTGTTTGAGTAACTGAATCTATGTGTACTGTTGATGCGAATCTTTGATAGCTATTGTATTATGCATATTTTGTGTTAAGATGTGAAAGTACTGTGTTAAGTGTTTCTACTGCATCTGGGTCTGTTCTGTTATGTTTTATGTAATGTTGCACTACTGTTTTAGAAGTATATGATTTGTTGAGCACAGTAATTATAGTTGACCTTGTGCACGTGGATGCAAGGGATATCTATAGATCCAGTTCTGAGATAGGTGATCTGGTCATTATAAATCTATATGTAGCTCTTCTTGGCTTACCTATCCTCTCTTAGGGTTCAGAAACCTGGTTCCAACACCCACCCATATTGCTTCGGGTGAGACTTTGACCTGCGCAAGTAGGTCACTGATGAAAGGGCCAGTATTATAGGGGTTTGTTCACAAACCTTAACCCTCGTGATATTCTGTTGCTGGGACGAGGAGCATTTTGAGAAGGGGGTTGGGTAATTCCAAGAAAATTATTGGAAGGCTGAGAAGAAAAGCAAAGTAGGTACGAAAGAAGGGGATAGAGCTGTCTATAGCCCTCTGCAAGAGACGACTGCACAAAACCCGCCAGCTACACCACCTTCAGGACCACATAAGGGTAAAACCTCATCCGAAACCCTGCCAGAAGAAGATATGGCGACGCACTTGAATTTACCCACCTTCAAAGGCGCAGGAGATGAGGACATGGACCGATTTTGGTTTGTTGTAGACTCGGTATGGACTGCGCAAAATGTGGCAAGTAATACTGTGAAGAGGGCGCAATTATCACTGGTTGTCGAAGGAAGAGCTGTGGACTGGTATATGTAATACATATCTCAAAACAGAAGCGCATCTATTCAAAATATTAAGGATTATCTGAAACAACAATTCTGAAAGCTTAAGTCCTATTCGCAGATCGTAGCAGATGTGAAAGATTTCAAGCAAGGAACGACTGAGTCTATATGGGAAGTTGATCAACACCTAAACAAAGCTATTAGAGAAGGAGAATTTAAGTATGACAACAGACATCATATAGAGTGGTTCATCGCTATGCTGCTACCTCACTTGTGCGTACCTATGGGTCACCAGAATTTCGAATCACAGGACAAAGCTTTGGAAGCCGCTATGAAACTAGAAGCTACGCCCAGAGAAGATAATTCGTTAGGAGTAAAGAAAATTTAGGAGCAGCTCTAGGCAATGCACATGGAGATTCAGGACCTACGAAAGGAATGAGGGAGGGAAGCTAGTGTAGATCTATGGTGCATACGTTGTCGATTATCAAGACATACAAAGGATCTGTGCCTGCTGCTGACATAATACCTGCAAATAGAAGGACCTAGTTCGATGCGCCCTAGATCAAGCGGAGGACCCAGCCCAATACGACTAGGCCCAATCAGACCTGCGTTATGGTAAAGGATTTTCGCGTAGCAGGACTGCATGATACAAACCACTGCCCCCGTCTGGGCGCATATGTCCCAGAGCGGAAGCAAAAATGGTGTCGGTTCTGTCGGTCAGTAGGGCATGATGAGAAGAACTCTCGAACCTATGATCTAATGATAGATCGGGGGAACTTGTATAGGGTATAGTCAGAACCCGCATCACCAAAAACCCCCGCAGGCATGGGAGGTTCCCCCTCAGGAAGCAGGGGAGGAGGCCGAGGTGGAAGTGCAGGCCGGGGCCGGGGGCAATTGATCTACTATAACTGTGGAGACATAGGGCACTTTACGAGGGATTGTCCGAACCCTAAAAGACAGTCCTGCGGGTACTACAGACATTTGGACCATACGCTTGAAGATTGTCCAGTCTTGATAGCAAAAATGTGGGAGAAGCAGCTACCACCTACACAGAATGTGCCGAGGGTTAAGACTGAGCTGTGAGATAAGGATCCAAGCGTAAATGTGGTTACGCGCAGTGGATTGGCTATTATAGGGACTAGGGAGAAGGTTGAAACTGAACCTCTGATCCATAAGGAAGTTAGCAAACAAGAAGGGATGGACCTAGACAAAGAAAGAGAAACGTTTATAGAAACTCGCAGGGACTTTATCGGGACAGAGGCATCTACATCCCTACTCCCTGTGAACCTTAAGGCAGATGAGGAGGTCAAACCTTTCTTGCAGGCATGTATGAAGTTGATACACAACCCAAAAGCTGTGCAGAATCTTCAGGCATTAATAGATAGTTGTGCAACATGCCCTACCATGTCCCCAGATATTAAGGATGTGCACAAACTATACAGATATAAGAAACGCACTAGGAGGGATATGCAACTAATGGCACAGATCGGTGATTATGAGATGGACTGGGTTATTTTGGACCTAGGATCGGATGCTAATGTATTACCTAAACAAAATTGGCAACAAATGGGTGAACCAAAGTTGGAATGGTCCACTATCCAGCTATGCATGGCTAATCAATAGAAGATCGTACCTTTAGGGAGGCTATCAGGGATTATGGTAGATATCGTAGGGGTTAAGGTTGGGCTGACTTTGAAGTTATTCAGATTGTAGAAAATGCGGACCCCTACCCTGCACTACTAGGATTGGATTAGGCCATCGACATGGGTGGTATCATTAACTTAAAAAATAGAGGCATCGTGTTTGAAAATAACAGCACAAGGGTGATAGTACCATTAGACCCTGTAGAAGGTAAATGCTACACTGAACCAGTACCCAAGGAGGAAGATGTGGAGTATATCTATAAGCTAACTGTGCAGGATGCGGTCAACCCAATAGTGGATGAAGTACTTTTCTGGGAGGAGGATAATGAATGCTTCTCTGATCCCGATGAAGAGATAGAATTGGCAGAACCAGTTACATGATGTCTCTGTGCTGCGTTGTCTTCGGGTCACAAAAGACTTCTGTTGCATTTCCTCAGAGGTATGATACCTACCTTACTTTGATGGACCGAATAATGTTAAGGAATTCTTACGAGTATTAGAAGCTGCAGTCCTAAGGGAACAAAGGCTATGAGCCGTTAAACTAGCCATGCGTAAGAGACCTACACAATGGTGGGACACCCAGAAGGAAGCATTCCAGGATTGGGAAATTTTTCACGCTATGTTGACCCTGTGATACGAAGGACCAGCAGCTCTATAGGATACTAACACAATGGCATGGAGTAAATTGCACCTGTATATGGCACCTGAAATACCCACATGGGACTCGAAGGAGCCAGGAATAATTTACTACTGTGGCCTAACCCCAGAAGAAGGTTAGGTTGACCCACAAGCTACTTCCAACTTAGGGCTGCGCACGGGCACCAAACTGATTCGGCCACGGGCAAGTAGCATTAAAATGCACTCTACACCAGCTATAGGTATAGAAAGAAGAGCTCTAATCTATCCGGCAGCCCCTACAACAAAACAATAGCTTCATTTAATCCTTGGCCACGCAGGTTATTACAGGAGGTTCATTCGGAAATATGCTCTAACTATAGCCTCTCTTAAAACCTCACTTACATAGAAGGTAAGGTTCTCTTGGGATAATGAATGTCAGGAAAATTTGTCGTTGGTCATAAGTTACCTAGGAAGCAAGCCTGTTTTGGGGGAGGACACACATAAGATGCAGATGATTGACCCTAGCATAGAAAATAGGCCAAGCACACAGGGGATGTGAAAACTAGCTGTTGGAATGATGACAATTGGTAAAAAGAAAAATTTACCGCTAAAAGGAGCGGCCTCCAGGCAATGAAACGAATTTTGGGAATTTTTTACCATTTCCTGGGGGATACATCTCAGATAAATTTTACCTTACTGTTGCACAATTGTGGGTATTATAGATGGAGCAGGATAGTTTAGCCAGAGGTTCCGTCTCACTTGCATAGCTTGCACTCATCATTCTTCTCTCGGAAGAACTTGAGCAATCAGATTTCCCATATCTACACTATCCCTCTCATGTCTGGTCAACCTGGTCCATCTGATAGTAGTCACCCAGGGCTAGGATTCATTTTTCGTGCAAGGATGATGGCCACTAACCCTGCCAAACCTTTGGCCCCGACAGGGCCTGATGTTGAGGAAATAATGGAAGTTGAGTATGAATTGGAAGAAGTTCCCTCTACGTCGGTCACAAGGAAAGTGAAAGAGAAATCACAAGGCTCAGGAAAAGCCCTGAAAGCTACGAGATGGGCTACCGGGAAGCCTAGGACTTCTCTGAGGCACGTCAGGTCCCCGCAGGAATCACCTCTGGATCAAGATGCGCAGGAAGGTGCTCTACCTACCAATCCGATCAATTGGTTACCTCCCTTCGTTCGCCCACGTAGACCATCCATGCGAACGCCAAAGAAATCGAATGGCTTGGTCACCTATCTGCGAACCCCCCTAACCCCAGGAGAAGTCCCTGTCCTAAGTGATCCTTATGGAAGACTCCATGAGGTCAAGTTTGAGGATCACGACTTGGTGGGCTCTGAAACCCTCCCTGATTTGGCCCTCGCGTTGTACTTCGATACCATCCATGCAAATTATGGAGTCACGGTGGTTCCTCGGCACTGGGTATGTGGCTTGGCCGGGTCTGAACTCTTGAATCTACTCTGGATGCCCCATTTTGGCCATTAAAACATCACAGATCGGTTGGCTCGGCAGTTTCTCACCTTAATTCACGATGGCTACTTATGGATTCGGGATAGAGTCCCTATTGATGCTACGTTGATCCACAAGATTACAAGCCTTCCTATGCAAGGGCTGCACCCTCTGGAGCGGGTAGGCAAGAAGTACACATCAGATACCACTATGTTTTTTTGGAAGACCTACAAGGTGAGTCAAAATAAGCAAGGCTTTGTGATCCAGACTATCAATGATCTTTCTAGACAGATGGGTACTAGGCTCTTAGCCTGCAAGCTAATGAGGAAGTGTTAGGTTTCCACCGTCCCCACCTATGTTATTCGGTTAGCTGGCTGGTGTGCGAAGGGAGTCTCCTTCAATTAGGCTCAGTATTTATGTGATGAATTTCTGGATAATGTCCGCGAATATTAGGAGCAGGGGACATCCTTCTACTATTCATGGTTATTACTCCTTATAGCATTGGTCGCCTGGGACACCCCTGAGGAGTCGGTCCTCCTCGAGCTCCCCCCAGGGATGTGTGAAGGAGCTCGATATGCTCATTTATGGGACTCTAAGGATGCGCAGCGCGTCGAGGATAACAAATTTTTCTAGGTCCTCTTCCAGAGCAGCGTGGTAGCAACCATAAATTCCCGACCCCGGCTGCCCCGACGGTATATGATAAATACAAAAGTGTTGCAGCATTCCAAGTTACCATGCACCATATTCAAATTTGCAGCCTCAAAAATGAGACATGGATGACACTTCTGTATATGGTAGCAGATGAAGAAATTGACCTGTTGATCATGCTATGACTCCCTGCCTAGAAAATAGGCTTCATAGCCACCCATGGGAGCCCACGGAGCCCAGCCAGAAGGTCTCAGACATAGCCACGGAAAAGGATACATAGCCGCCACAAACCACCGTGGCTGAGACTCAGGTAGCATATGAAAAAGATACCACCCCTCCCCCCCCCACAGTATGAAGTGGTCAGGTGAGTCTGCACGAGGGCCCCGAAAGAAACAGCGTGCCCACCGCAAGCAATATGATGTGACGGTCACACTAACTGACGGTGACCTCGAGCAAATCGTGAATGCAGTTACGATGGCTACAGAAGATAAGTGGGTAGCCATAGAAGAACAACAGAAGGCTACGATCAACACCATCTAGGCTGAGCTCCGCGCCCGTCAGTTAAAAACAGATACGCTTCAGACCTAGCGCTAACCTGATAGGAACTCAGATCCAAGCAAGAACAGGGATCCAGCTGGACTTGGCTAAGCTACCCCACGAAGCCTTACAAGGCCTCCATAACGCTGTATTCCTGGAGATTAACCATTGCGACCCAAAAATACACCAACAGCTTGGTACGGCCGAGCAGCCCATCACGCAGCAGGCCACAGACTTGCTCCTCACCATTTCACAGAGGCGGAGCTCGAAACAGTGATCCACCAGCTCTGCACGAAGGATATAGAAAAGATCTCGGTCGCAGCCATGCCTCGGGCTAAAGTGGGAAAATTGGTTGGGGCACTGAAAGAATCTAGGATGGAAATGCATGTCGTCAACACATAGTTTGAGCAGCAGATCACCGACTTACAGGCCAAATTTCAGCCCGAAACACCTCCGGAAGTATGAGCCCAGCGCGCTGCACTAGTAACCGAAGCAACGAACATTATTTCGGGGCAGATTGCTCAAGGTGCCCAGTTGCTAGAGTCAGCCATGCAACTTTGGACTAAGGTCCAATGCGATCCGGTCCTCCATGAAATCAATCAGGACTTATGGCAGAAGGAAGAAGCTTTCGAGCAGGTCAAAGCTACATTGCCCACCTTGGTGCCTGCACAGCGCCTGGCATGTTTGAAGACCAGTAATGATCTCTAGGATGAGATTGAGGAACTCCGGTGCAAAAAGCACGTCATTGCAGAACGTCTGAAGCCTTGGGCTGCCACAGCCCTCCAGATTTCGCAATATGTAGATGGCGCAATCAAGCGACTAACTCGGACACTAGAGAGTGTCACCGTGGCAACTGAAGGACCAACCTCCCAGAAGCTTGTAGAAATTGCACAAAGTGCTACTACTTAGAGTCAAGAAGTGTTACCTCTATTGATCGCAGCCATCAATGCCCTACGTGCGCAGGTAGAGACCGCACCACCACAGTGACTCGGGATGAGTCACAAGATTGTGTTGGGGGACTGTTGGAATAGGGTCTCCTACAAGCTGCAAAACTGGTCTGATTTTGTATATTTTTTATTATATTTAGTCTAGCGTAGGGGTTTTGCGGTGGGTCAAAGCCTTGAAAGCATTGTAACGGGTCAAAGGGTAGACCTAGGGTCCACAAACCACGGTTTGCAGACCATAGGAAATATTAGGCTAGATTGTTATAAATAGAGGGACATTTTGAATTATAAGGCAAGAAGATGATGATATCTTGATGCAAATTGTGGATTAGTAGATTTGTTTGGGTTTTTGGGGAAAGGACTCTTGATGGCTATGTGCGTGGAGATCCCAAGTTCTACTGTGTGCAGACCCTGCTGATGTGTGCATAGGTCGGGATTGGGTATTGTAAGAAGGAACTGAAGGATTAATGAATGAGAAAGGTTGTTTGAGTAACTAAATATATGTGTATTGTTGATGTGAATCTTTGATAGTTGTTGTATTATGCATATACTGTGTTAAGCTGTGAAAGTACTATGTTAAGTGTTTCTACTGCATCTGGGTCTGTTCTATTATGTTTTATGTAATGTTGCACTACTGTTTTAGAAGCATATGATTTTTTGAGCACAGTAAGTATAGTTGACCTTGTGCACGTGGATGCAAGGGAGATCTATAGATCTGGTTCTGAGATAGGTGATTTAGTCATTATAAATCTAGAAGCAGCTCTGCTTGGATTACCTATCCTCTCTCAGGGTGGAGAAACCTGGTTCCAGCACCCACCCATACTGCTTCGGGTGAGACTTTGACCTGCACAAGCAGGTCACTGCTGAAAGGGCCAGTAGTATAGCGGTTTGTTGGAAAACCTTAACCTCTGAAACTAGGTCAGGACCCCTCGAACCAACCTTGAAGGGGGAAGATAAGTCTATAGCCCTCTGCAAGAGACGGCTGCGCAGAGCCCCCCGGCTACACCGTCGTCCAGGCCGTGCAAAGGTAAGAATTCGCCCATACCACCACCTCCGCTGGACAGTGATATGGCTGCGCACCTGAAAATACCTACCTTCAAGGGGGTAGGAGATGAGGATATGGACAGATTTTGGTTTTTTGTAGATTCTGTATGGACTATGCAAAATGTGAAAAACGATACGGTGAAGAGGGCATAACTGTCCCTAGAATTCGAAGAAAGAGCTTTGGACTAGTATATGCGATACATATCTCAGAACGGGAATGCATCTATTCAAGATATTAAGGATGCTCTGAAGCAACAGTTCCGAAATTCAAAATATTACTCTCAGTTAGTAGCAGATCTGAAGGACTTCAAGCAAGGAGCATCTGAGTCTGTATGGGAGGTTGATCAGCGACTGAAGAGAGCAATCAAGGAAGGAGGATTTGAGTATGACGATAGATAATCCAAATTTATGCAGGAACGCAATAGAATAAACATATAACCATAAATACAGATATGCAGTGGAAACAACACTTCATTTCATTAATATCAAAGAACTGAAATTTGCTTACAGATAGAATGGAAATAAAACTAGCTAGGGCGCTGGTAGCTATCTCTGAGAAGAGATTTGGCGGCTACAGGCCTCTGAACTGAGTTACAATGAGGCTCAAGGGCCTATTTATTATTGAGAAACAATGGAGAACTCTAAACATCCAAAAACCTAACCCTAGGAGATGAAGCACCAAAACTATGGGCCTTGCTTTGGGTAAATTGGTGTTTCAACTTCCCAAAGTGGACGAATCCTTTGGCATACTATCTCCGTTTGACGTACATGGTACATCATTAGAATATATATATGAGGACTACAAATTTCGCCATGAATATCCATTTTGAAACGAAATGATATTCACTGGAGGCGCTGGCCTCCAAAAAAATGCCGCTAGGGTCTATCAAAACGGCTCCAGGTTCGTGACCCGAAAACTCGGCTAAAAATAGTAAGTTCTGCCGGAATCAAAATTGAAAGTGGTAATGGTGGGGCCCCAAGTGGAATAAAGTGTGGCCACCAATATCCACTCCGGATCATTCCTCCTAAGGAGCAATGGTCCTATCAAGGTTGAATTCTTCCATGAGGATGAGGAAACTTCGTTGAACTGTCCCCGGTGAACCACGGTCTTCGGGTGCAGAGTTGGCTCTAAGCCAGCCTTTGACAAATCCTCGATGGCGTCGGGATGTTCTGTTAGCGAGTGCTCTTTATTTTCATGTCCTTGATACAATCTGTGTTGGCCTGTTCCATGCAATCTGGGTTTAACTCTGTTGGTGTAAGTTGTTCTGCAATGTCTGAGGTGGGAACTAAGGACGAAGGCGATCCACATTGAAGACTGGGTGTAGAACAAGGAGTGGTGAAATACTGAGCTCGAAGGCATTTTTCCCTATAGCCTTGGTGATGGTGTATGACTCGTATTGGAGCGGGTGAAGCTTGCGGTGGGGTCCAGTGAGGAGCTCCTTCTGCAAATGTATCCATATCTTGTCGCCCACCTGGAAGTTGTGTGGCACCTGGTGTTGATCATGGCGTTGCTTGTACTTGGCATTGGATCTGTCCAATATATCATGAACCTGTTGGTAGATGTGTTGAATGCGCTCGATGAAGCTACTTGCTTTGTCAATTTCAGACTGGACATGAGCTGAATCGGCCTGAGCAGCTGCAAATGGTATGGCTACATCAATAGGACATAGTGGCTGGAATACCAAGCCCACTTGAAAGGGGCTATGGCTGATTGAAATTTGGAGAGCCTGATTATAACTATGTTGTACATATGGGAGGCTCTCGTCTTATGTGCATGGATGCTTTGAATTGTACATGCGCAGAATGTGTACAAACATTCTGTTGACGACCTCTGTCTAGCCATCTATTTGGGGATGGAAAGCTGTGGACTTGGCGAGCTTGGTATCCAACATTGACCAGAGGCTGGACCAAAATGTGCCGAGGAACCTACTATCCCGATATGATATGATAGACTATGGGATCCCAAAGTGCATCCACACTCGTTCAAAGAAGAGTTTAGCAGTGGCTTCTGCTGTGATATTCTTCTTGCAGGCCGCCATGATGGCCATCTTCGAGAATCTATCGAAGACCACGAAAACAAAGTCATTTCCCTGCTTAGTAGAAGGCAGGCCCAACATGTAATCCATGGAGATGGATTCCCAAGGTCGACTAGGGGTAGGTAGCGGAGTATATAGGCCTTGCTTCTTTATGGTCGGTTTGGAAATGGCACAAGCAGTGCAGGATCTGATGTGCTTCTCGACATCCTTTCGAAGGTGCGGCCAATAGAAATACTTTTACAGGATTGCTACTATTTTCTCGACCCCGAAATGCCTAGCGTCTCGACTATAGTGTGCTTCCCATATCATCTTGGCACGCTCGCTTGAAGGAACACAAATGTGTCCCAGGTGACATAAAAGTGCATCTTGGAGGTGAAAATTTGGAACTTGCATACCCCCCAAGAGTGCCTTGTAAGTTGTTGGAAATATTGTCATTAATGACAAAGGATATGGCAAAGGAATTGTCATCTAAATATAGCAGAGAAGAACATAAATAATGCATCTACAGTTTGAGCTACAAAGCTGTAGTATCAGTCAAGGAAACATGGACAAAGAGGTTAGAAATCCTGTGTATGATTGAGTTTTAATGATACTCTGTATCTAATGAAGTAGCGGAACACTTGGTGATGACGGAATGCGAAGTTGAATACAGAATGACATTGTATTAATTTATATAACTGCTGTATGAATTTTCATAATGGATGGGAGCTCAATTCCGGAGGGGTAGCATATGTCAAGCGACTGGAGGAGTGGAGACCCTCGGAATAGCTGACTGGGTTTCATGGAGAAAGGAACGAGGAGCAGAGTTTATTAAAGACAGTCATTCCGGGCTTTTAAAGCCCTCAAAAACCAGAATGGGAAATTTTTTTAAACAGGCGGAAGTCCTTTCTGAATTGGCGGGACAAGTGATCCCCACCATTTATATGCCAATCGGCATAGAAAATTTATTTTGGTGAAGTGTCTTGTTGATATGAAGATTTGCGATGCGATCCAATCACAATCGCAATAATCAAATGTCTTGTGGATGTGTAGAGTTCTGCAATGGAACGGCTGTATATAAAACATACAACCAAACCTTATATAAATCGCCCCCACCACAGCAGCGAAGGCCCGTGGGTCCACTTGACCACGTGGCGATGTTTGGGTTTGGAATCGGGCAGGTCTTGAATCGCAAAGTTCAATCAACCGAGCGGATATGTGCTCCGATCAAAGGCCTAATCTCGATTGAGTTATATGTCACAGTTTATTGCTAATCGCATCCGAGTTCCCAATCGCAATCGGAAGCTCTTAAGTGTTGGGCCCGATTGCACCTTGAAATTAGCGGACCCGATCTAGTTATATGCTGGAGTTAATATGTGCCAATCGCATCCATGTCCTGATCGCAATCGGAACTTTTCTATTGTGTGCCCCGATTGCATTTGTTCAAAGTTCGGACCCGATTGCGCTATGAGCCATGTTTTATGTGGTCATCACATCCGGTTGATCAATCGCAATCGCAAGTTTTGTTTGACACCGCCGATCCGCCGACTGCGATGTGGGCCCGGGGTCAAAGAATGAAATTTGGTTCAAAGTTTTATTGAGATATTAAACTATTAGCAAGCGTTGAATATTATTTATAAAATCTTAAGGGTTATACATAAGGGGCTAAGTCGCTGTAAATACATTTGTTTATCACTTGATAAATAAATTAATAAGAAATAAAAACCCTGAGGGAAAATCTATTGGAAATATTGTAAAAGGAATACCATTAGCGGTTCGTGGTTTTGACTCATGGTTTTAATATAGGCGAGAACTATATAAAGTGATGAGAATTATGAAGAAGGGTGTGCGAGGGTTGATGATAAACAAGTCTCCTTTGGAGAGATCTGTATGAATAAACCCTGATATATCTGAATCGATTGTGCACCTGTAAATATGATGATCAGATCGACTGACGCAATGATGAAGAACATGTGCATGCATAAGGGTGATGAATGAATGAAGCTCTTGAAGGAATATCTGGATGGGAAAACTCTGTTCTTAACTGAAAAATCTGAATGAACCTCTGGTCTTGAACGACGAACGAAGAAACGAGGAAGAGCTAGCTCATGACTGCTGAAGAAAACATTTGAATCTAGTGAGTCTGAGGGTTGGAGCCTTCATTTTGGAAATGGAAGTTTTCTGCCAGTAGAAACTAGTGTTATGTTCAGGGGGTTGAAGCTCCCTTCCAGGAAAGGCTGGTAAACGAGAGAAGGTTGTAGCCTTCTGCAAGTGAGTGCTTGCGTGCTGGAATGAGTCTGCACCAGCATATATTGTAAAAGGTTTTCTCTATAATAAAATATTGAAGACTAAGATTACAACAGCGGTGGTTTTCTCCCGACTTGGGTTTCCACTTTAAATCCTGGTGTCCTTATGTGTTGTTCATGGTTAATGGTTTGTTCTGTTATTTCTGTTTATGCTTAATGCTTATCTGAGGCAATTCTGTAAGTAAAGACATAATAAGATATCTGGACATACATGTTGAATGCAGTACTGTAACATATGTTTTGAGAAAGAAAAGAAATATTGTTCAGCCTAAAATACTGATTCACCCCCCCCTCTCAGTATTTTTCCCAACAATTGGTATCACAGCAGGTCCTTCTGAAAAGCTTAGTCGCTAGAAGGAAGATCATTCAAGATGATAAATCAAGATGGAACAACATCTATCAGGCCTCCACTCTTCAACGGAAACAACTTAATCTTTTGGAAAACAAGGATGAGATCCTATCTTCAGTCTCTGGGAGCAGATGTATGGGCTATTGTTGAAGGAGGATATCAATATCTAGCCTTAGTACCAACAGATCCAACGGAAAGAAAGAATTATGAAACAAATGCAAAGGCAGTCAATGCTCTATTGGGAAGTCTAACTGAATCATAATTTGTCAAAGTCATGCAGCTGAATACAACGAAGGCAATATGGGACAAAATCATTCTAAGCTATGAAGGTGATGCAAAGGTAAAAAGTGCTAAACTTTAAACTCTTAGAATTCAATATGAGAATCTAAAAATTCTTAATGAAGAAAGCATTGCAAATTTCTTTCTACGTCTTGATGATGTTGTAAATCGCATGAGAAATTTGGGAGAAACAATTACCGAATCCACTTTGGTTGAGAAAATTTTAAGATCTCTAATAGCAAAATTTGACTCAGAAGTTTCAGCTCTTGAAGAAAAGCAGGATCTTCAAAATCTTACTGTGTTACAACTTCATGGCATACTAACTGCATATGAAATGAGAAGAGGAGGACCATCTGAAGTCAAAGAAGCAGTCTTTAGAACTTCTAAAAAAGTAAAGGAAGTACAAATAACAGAAGGATCATGATATATCTCAGAAGAAGATGAGATAAACTTCGTAAAGAAACTTCAACTTGGCACAAGATGATTCATAGGTAAGCTTCCTTTCAAATGTTTTGATTGTGGAAGAGTTGGTCATTATGCTGCTAAGTGTCCTTATAAAGAAACAAATAAAAAGGGGAAGGAAGTAGCAAGAAGGAATAAGAATCATATTAGCTCTAAAAGGAGTTACTATACTCATGAAGATAGTGATGGGTTATCTGATAGTGAGGAAGAATGTGAACAAGATCTGAGACTTCTCATGGCATTTGAAAAAGAATCTAGAGAAGAAGAGGATTCTTTTGTGGACGCTCTAGAAGACAGTGATTTTCTTAATGAAAACAATAAACTCAAAATTTTCTTAGAAGAGAGCAAAATAATCATAGAAACTCTGAAAAATCAGCTTGAAGTTAAAGAGAAACACAATGAGAAATTAGAATGTGAAGTAGTGGATCTAAGAAAATAACTTGGGAAAGTAAAGACTCTAAATCTTAGATTTGCTAAAGGGTCCGAAACCTTAGATGAGATTATCAAGGTACAACGTTCTCCTTTGATAAAGACAGGCCTTGGATATATTGGAGAATCTTCTCAGGCATCAGCACCAAATTATCTAAAGGCAGTTACAGCTGGTTTACAACATGCTGCCACTCAGCAAGGGAATAAAGAATCTTTACAGGTAAAGCATGATCATTTCAATTCAAGAAACACTAACAGGAATGTCTTTCAAAGAAACACCAATCAACAGATAAATTCATATAGAAGATCTTATGATCGCAGAAATTTCTTCTTCAATGGACAATTTTTCTCATGTCACAATTTTGGTCATAAAGCTATTCAATGTGTAGCATATAAAACTATTATGACAAGAGAAGCAAGAAAGAAAAGGACTGATATTGAAGCAAAGAAGAACACTTATAACAACTTTTCTCCTCTTCAAAATGAAGTTGAATGCACTTATTGCAATAACTTTGGCCATGAAGAATCTGAATGCAGGAGAAAAGTTCAGCCAAAAGAACATGTTCCTTCAAGATCCAAAGTATGGAAAAAGAAGGAGTTACAGGTTGAAAATTGTGGCATAGCGTTATTTGCAGAAGATGAAGAGAACCGATGGTACATTGATAGTGGATGCTCAAGACACATGACAGGTGATAAAGACAAACTTCTTGCATATAGTGCTCTAGAAAAGGAGAAGAATGTTACATTTGGAAATGATACTCCTGCGGTAATTAAAGGTAAAGGATATTTTTTCCTAAAGGACAAGGTAAAAGCTAATGAAGTCATGTATGTGGATGGATTAAAGCATAACTTGCTAAGTGTAAGTCAAATGTGTGATCAAGGAACTGAAGTTGTCTTCAGTTCAAAAGAATGTGTGGTACGTGATCTTGATACAGGTAAAGAAATTATAAAAGGAAAAAGAACTCCAAACAACCTGTATATATTGAAGAACCCCAAAGAACAATGTTATTTGAGTAAATATTTAGAAAATTGGCTATGGCATAGAAGGTTGGGGCATCTGAGCTTCTCTCAAATCTACAAATCAAGCAGACTTAAAGTTGTTCGTGATCTTCCCAATATTACTCTACCTGAAAATATCATATGCAAATCTTGCCAATTCGGTAAGCAAACCAGGGTACAATTTAATGCCAAGGAAGGATCATCAAGTAAGCCTCTTGAACTCATTCATACTAACATATGTGGACCTATGAGGAAAAATTCACCCCATGGTGAAGAATACTATATCTTATTCATTGATGATTTCTCTAGAATGTGTTGGATTGGGCTGCTTAAACACAAAGATGAAGCATTTGAGAAATTTCAGATTTTCAAAGCACTAGTGGAGAATGAGTTAGAATTAAAAATCAAGTGTCTTAGATCTGATCGAGGAGGAGAATATACATCCAAAGAATTTCTTGAATTCTGTGAACAACACGGCATAAAAAGACAATTCTCTGTAGCTGGCACTCCACAACAGAATGGTGTTGCAGAGAGAATGAACAGAACAATTCAACAAATGGCTAGAGCTATGCTTGATGATTCCAGAACACCTGACACATTTTGGGGAGAAGCAGCACATACAGCAACAAACATTCTTAACAAAGCACATGTTCGTGTAAATAGTGATAAAACTCCATATGAACTCTGGTATGGTAATCCTCCCACTATAAAGCATTTTAGAATTTTCGGGAGCAAATGCTTTATCAAAAATAATGATGAAAAACTTGGCAAGTTTGAACCCAGAGCTGATGAGGGAATATTTCTTGGTTACTCCTCTAGGAGTAAGGCATATAAATGTTACAATAAAAGACTTCGAAATATTGTTGAATGTATTGATGTTGTTATTGATGAGTCTACTGCAGCCCCAAAAGAAGAAAAGCAAACAACAAATGAAGATGATGAGGACACATATCCTTCTACATCAAACAGTAATGATACAAACAGTACACCCAGTGAAGAACCTGAAGAAGAGCTGTCTGAAAAGGCTCCATCTAGATATGTTCAAAAGAATCATCCAAAATCTCAAATTTTGGGAGAAAAGGAATCAGGTGTACAAACAAGAAGGACTCTTGTAGGATCTTCTAGCAATCTGGCATTTCTGTCCATGGTTGAACCTCACAGTGTCAGTCAAGCTAGCAAAGATGAATGTTGGATTCAAGCCATGAATGAAGAGCTTGATCAAATTGAAAAGAATCACACTTGGGAGTTATTACCAAGGCCTCATGACAGAAATGTCATTGGAACTAAATGGATATTAAAAAACAAGTTAAATGAGAATGGGGATGTTATAAGACATAAAGCTAGACTTGTGTGCAAAGGGTATGCTCAACAAGAAGGTATAGAATTTGAAGAAACCTTTTCTCCTGTAGCCAGACTTGAAGCCATAAGAATTTTTCTTGCGTTTTCAAGCTTCCAACAAATCAAAGTTTATCAAATGGATGTTAAATCTGCTTTTCTCAATGGTGATCTAGAAGAAGAAGTTTATATAGAACAACCAGAAGGATTAATTTTGGGAAATGATGAAAAACTTGTTTGTAGACTTAAAAAGGCTCTATATGGTCTCAAACAAGCTCCAAGAGCATGGTACTATCGTCTTGACAAATATCTTCATCAATAAGGATTTTCAAAGGGGTCTGCTGATAGCAACTTGTACACAAAAACTGAAAATGACAAACTATTGATTGTGGTTGTATATGTCGATGATATCATTTTTGGAAGTAATAAAGAGTCTATGAGTCAGAAATTTGCTTCTGATATGCAGCAAGAATTTGAAATGTCTTTACTCAGAGAACTAACATTTTTTCTTGGCCTGCAAGTGCAACAAGCAACATATGGTATATTCTTATCACAAGCAAAGTACCTCAAGCAAATCCTGAAGAATTATGGCATGGAAAATTGCAAACCTGTAAGTACACCAATGATAACCAGATGTAATCTCAGTTCTAATGATGATTCCCCCACCGTAAATCAACCAGAATACAGATCTATGATAGGAAGTCTACTTTATCTCACTGGGAAAAGACCAGACATCATGCATGCAGTTGGGATTGTTGGACGATTCCAAGCTAATCCAAAAGAGTCTCATCTTCAGGCTGTGAAAAGAATACTCAAATATCTACAAGGAACTCAAGATTTTGGACTATGGTACCCAAAGAATGCTGAACTTACTCTTCATGCATACACTGATGCAGATTGGGCTGGAAGTATTGATGATCATAAAAGCACTAGTCATGGTGCATTATTTATGGGGCCCCGGTTAGTATCTTGGTTCAGCAAGAAGCAAAGCTCCATTGCCTTATCTATAGCAGAAGCTGAATATGTGGCTGCAACATCATGTTGCACTCAACTTCTTTGGATGATGCAAACCCTACAAGACTTTCAAATCAAATGTTCATCCCCTATCTCCATTATGTGTGATAATACAAGTGCCATCAGTATCTCAAAGAATCCTGTTATGCATTCCAAAACCAAGCACATTCCCATCAAATATCACTTCTTACGAGAACAAGTGCTTGAGCAAAAGGTGAAATTAGAATATGTTTCCTCCAAAGAACAAGTTGCAGATATATTTACAGTCTCTGCCATGCAGAGGATCAGGTCTACTTAATTACAGAAGACTAAATTGGTTTCGAGACGCAGTTGGGCATCTCTGAATGCACAGGCTACGGGGGAGCATTGGTCATCTGAAAAGGATGCACTATTGGCCTTGCTGTATTATAAAGATGCAACATGATCTTAGGGGGAGCCTAGCCTTTGCCATTAATGTCAAAGGGGGAGGAAAAGCAACAAAGGGCTTCTATAAGAAAATCAGCGGAAAAATATTGTCATCAATGCCAAAGGGGGAGATTGTTGGAAATATTGTCATTGATGACAAAGGATATGGCAAAGGAATTTTCATCTAAATATAGCAGAGAAGAACAGAAATAATGCATCTACAGTTTGAGCTACAGAGCTGCAGTATCAGTCAAGGAAACAGGGACAAAGAGGTTAGAAATCCTGTGTATGATTGAGTTTTAATGATACTCTGTATCTAATGAAGTAGCGGAACACTTGGTGATGACGGAACGCGAATTTGAATACAAAATGACATTGTATTAATTTATATAACTGCTGTACGAATTTGCATAATGGATGGGAGCTCAATTCTGGAGGGGTAGCATATGTCAAGCGACTGGAGGAGTGGAGACCCTCGGAATAGCTGACTGGGTTTCATGGAGAAAGGAACGAGGAGCAGAGTTTATTAAAGACAGTCATTTCGGGCTTTTAAAGCCCTCAAAAACCAGAATGGGAAATTTGTTTAAACAGGCGGAAGTCCTTTTATTTCTGAATTGGCGGGACAAGTGATCCCCACCATTTATATTCCAATCGGCATAGCAAATTTATTTTGGTGAAGTGTCTTGTTGATATGAAGATTTGCGATGCGATCCAATCGCAATCGCAATAATCAAATGTTTTGTGGATGTGTAGAGTTCCGCAATGGAATGGTTGTATATAAAACATACAACCAAACCTTATATAAATCGCCCCCACCACAGCAGTGAAGGCCCGTGGGTCCACTTGACCACGTGGCGATGTTTTAATGGAATCGCAGGTCTTGAATCGCAAAGTTCAATCGACGGAGTTTTATTATGTGCTCCGATCAAAGGCTGGACCCGATTGAGTTATATGTCACAGTTTATTGCTAATCTCATCCGAGTTCCCAATCGCAATCAGAAGCTCTTAAGTGTTGGGCCCGATTGCACCTTGAAATTAGCGGACCCGATCCAGTTATATGCCGGAGTTAATATGTGCCAATCGCATCCATGTCCTGATCACAATCAGAACTTTTCTATTGTGTACCCCAATTGCATTTGTTCAAAGTTCGGACCCGATTGCGCTATGAGCCATGTTTTATGTGGTCATCGCATCCGGTTGATCAATCGCAATCGCAAGTTTTGTTTGACACCGCCGATCCGTCGACTGCGATGTGGCTCTAGGGTCAAAGAATGAAATTTGGATTGGAGTTTTATCGAGATATTAAACTATTAAAGTGCTGCTGAATATTATTTATAAAATCCGAAGGGTTATACATAAGGGGCTAAATCGTTGTAAATACATTTGGTTTATCACTGATAAATAAATTAATAAGAAATAAAAACTCGAAGAAAATCTATTGGAAATATTGTAAAAGGAATGCCATTAGCTAAGCCACAGGGTTTTGACTCATGGTTTTAATATAAAGTAGAACTATATAAAGTGATGAGAATTAGAAGAAGTGTGCGAGGGTTGATGATAAACGAGTCTCCTTTGGAGAGATCTGTATGAATAAACCTTGACATATCTGAATCGATGGTGCGCCTGTAAATATGATGATCAGATCGACTAACGCAATTATGAAGAACATGTGCATGCATAAGGGTAACGAATGAATGAAGCTCTCAAAGGAATGTCTGGATGAGCGAACTCTGTTCTTAACTGAAAAATCTGAATGAAGCTCTGGTCTTGAACGATGGATGAAGAAACGATGAAGATCGAGCACATGACTGCTGAAGAAAACATATGAATCCGGTGAGTCTGAGGGTTGGAGCCTTCATTTTGGAAGTAGAATTTTTCCGCCAGTAGAAACTGGTGTTATGTTCAGGGGGTTGAAGCTCCCTTCCAGGAAAGGCTGGTAAACGAGAGAAGGTTGTAGCCTTCTGCAAGTGGGTGCTTGCGTGCTGGTATGACTCTGCACCAGCATATATTGTAAAAGGTTTTCTCTATAATAAAATATTGAAGACTGAGATTACAGCAACGGTGGTTTTTTCCCGAATTGGGTTTCCACCTTAAATCCTGGTTTCCATATGTGTTGGTTAATGGTTTGTTCTGTTATTTCTGTTCATGCTTAATGCTTATCTGATGCAATTCTCTAAGTAAAGACATAATAAGATATCTGGACATAAATGTTGAATGCGCATCAGAATATATGTTTTGAGAAAGAAAAGAAATATTGTTCACCAAAATACCGATTTACCCCCCCTCTCGTATTTTTCCGAACATAAGTGTGGTCGCCACTCGGGCTACTCATAGAGAAGCGGGCCACCGTAAGTCTCATGCCCACAAGAGCTGGAGCACCTGGTGAGAGCCACGATCGTGGTTACCGAGGTACCGAACATTATTGGTGCTACCCTCTTATATTTATACGACATTCAAATCAAACTGCTGTGCATATGGACCACTTCTCACAGGATCATTCGCAACTTCCTCGTGTCCGTATGAACTAAGGTAGGGGTTGGTGGTCTGTGTGGATGATTGTTTCCTTCCCCAAAATGTAATGCTTCCATTGTCGACAAGCTTGCACAATGGAGTACATTTTTTTGTCATAAGTGGGATACTTGCGAACTGTGTCAGACAATGTCTCACTGTGAAATGCCACTGGATGTCCCTGTTGAGTAAGAACTGCCCCAATAGCATAGTCAGAGGCATCTGTCTCGATCTCAAATGGCTGTTGCAAGTCTGGTAAAGTGAGCACTGGGGCAGAACAGAGGCGATTTTTCAATTCTATGAACGCCTTCTGTTGAGGTTCCGACCAAAAAAAATTTTCTCTCGCTCCTCCCTTGGTGACTTGACTCAAGGGCCAAGTGATATGAGAGAATCCCAACACGAACCTCAGGTAGAAATTAGCAAGACCCAGAAAGCTGCGAAGCTCTGTTATAGTGGTTGGGGCTGGCTAATCCCGAATGAATTGGATCTTGGCTGGATCCACATGCACCCCCCTTTCATCAATAATGTATCCCAGATATTGAACCTGGGTCATGCCAAACGTGCACTTCTCCAAATTGGCACACAACTTGTGTTGCCGCAGTGTTTGGAGGACTTGTCGGATGTGATGAAGGTGCTCTTCCCAATTCTTGCTGAAGATCAGAATGTCATCCAAGTACACCACTACGAATGAGTTGGTGAATGGCCGCAAGATGTCGTCCATCATCCTCATGAAGGTTGCGGGAGCATTCGTCAAGCCGAAAGGCATGACCAGCCATTCAAAAAGGCCTTCCTTAGCTTTGAAGGCAGTCTTCCACACATCAGAGGGTTCAATTGGTACCTGGTGATACCCAGACTTCAGGTCGATCTTACTGAAATATTTTTCACCTTGGAGTTAGTCCAGAAGGTCATCAATCTGTGGGATTGGGTACCTATTCTGGATAGTGATCTTGTTCAGCGCCCGATAGTCAATACAGAGTCTCCACGTCCCATCCTTCTTCTGTACCAACACGATCGGGCTCCCACAGGGCGATGAACTTGGTCTGATGTGACCTTTCTTCAACAGCTCCTGAATCTGTCTCTTGATTTCATCATTTTCTAGAACAGAGCGTCGATAGATCGGTCCATTGGGTAGTGGCGCACCTGGGGTCAGATCAATCGGGTGCTTGACCTGGCAGTGCAGAGGAACCCCTGTGGGTGAGGTGAAGATGTCCCCGTACTCCTCCACGACCTTATCCATATGTTGTTGTCGTGCAGAGGGGCCCTGTCTGGAGGTCGTGGCCACTCATTTTTCATTCCGTGATCATCGAAAAACAAATTTCTTGGTTTGGGAAATGAGCTGACGGCATTGTTATAAAGAACCAAAGAGATAGCTACAGGGGTGGCACTCGGTATCCCTCGTACAACTTATTTCCCCAAAGTAACAATAACAAAGACGAGGTCGAGACTCATACACAAGACGACGCTTCCACAAGTATGGTTGTCCTAATAATACATCAGAAACATCAATAGGAGCAACGTCACATAATACCTCATCCGTGAAGGGCTTGATGCTATAGGGAAGGTGGCACTGTTGGCTGACGCGGAGATCTCGTCCTTGGTGAAGCCACCCGATGGTGTATGGATGTGGGTGAGTTTTCGTCGGCAAGCCCAACCGCTTCATGGTGTCTACTGAAATGAGATTCTTTTGGCTCCCATTGTCGACAATGAACTGTATAGGGGAGCCCTTTACCCACATCTGGGAGTGAAGAGACATTCCTCCTCCTCTGGATCTTCCAGTTCCTCCTTCTGGATATTTGTAGTGGCAACAGTGGAGTTGGGCTTTGCATCAATAATCTGTTTCCCTTTTTCATTCCCCTTTTCAAGTTCTGATTCGGAGTCGGAGCATGCATCTAACTCAAAAGCCCTCATCTCGGCCACTAGCGACTGCTTGGCCCGACACTCACTTGTGTTGTGAGTGGAGCTCTTATGGAACTCACACCACTTTCCTGTGTCCTTCTTTGGATTTGTGGCGTTGTTCTTTTCTTGTGGCTTTGACGGGTTGTCTTTAGCCATCATACCTTGGCTCTGTCCTTTGTTCTGCATTTTGGAAGCACCTTTCCCTTGCTTTTGATTCGCAGATCCAAAGTCTTGCTTCTTCTGTTTGAATTTCTGCTCAATCTTGGCAGGATACTGGTATGTTGTACCAAGCGAGGAGATGTCGAGGAACTCCATTTCCTCCTGAATGTATATGTGCAGACAGCTGCGATACTTTAGCACTATATGTTTCTCTAAATCTTTGATACCCAACTTTGTGCACAAGGTATGGAATAGATTCGTTAGCTCATACACATCTTGATCCCTTTGTTGTCGCAGCGTGGTCCATTGTATGTACTTGTCCTCATAGCTCCCCACGGGATAGTATTGTTCCTTGACGGCGTCTCGAAAATAATTCCAAGTTGGTACGACAGAGAACAGAGAGGGTTCTTTCTGGTCCTTGTTCTCACAGTAGGTTTCCCACCAGTCCTTAACATGGGGGTATCTTTGAGGAGTGCAAAAATAATCTTCTCCTGGTCTGAAAAGTCATGAACAGAGAAATATCCTTCTAATAGATTCAACCATCTATCTAAGGCATCTGTGTCTATTTGACCCTCAAATATGGGAATGTAAAAATTTACTTGTACCTTAAAAGGAGTCGCACCTCCGGAGTGGCTGCTGGATGCAGATGCGCCACACGGCGCCGTTGAAGGATCTAAGAAGTGTTATCCATCATCGCGTTCCATTTCCTTTTCGAGAGGGCCTCCTCGAGCAATATTTTGATAGGATCTCTTGCTCCCTCATCTTTCTTTTCGTCCCCCATGGGCGTCCGTCGGGGTTTGCAAGGCTGATCTTGCAAAGGTTCCACTAGATCGAGCCCTAACTCCTTATACCCCGACCTCGTTGAGGACATGCAAAGACGGATCGAGAAAAAGTAGACCGCTCTGATACCACTAATCTGGATTTATGCAGGAACGCAACATAATAAACATATAACCATAAATACAAAGATGCAGTGGAAATAACACTACATCTCATTAATATCAAAGAACTGAAATTTTCTTACAGACAGAATGGAAATAAAACTAGCGAAGGCACTGGTAGCTATCTCCGAGAAGATATGTGGTGGCTACAGGCCTCTGAACTGAGTTACAATGAGGCTCGAGGGCCTATTTATTATTGAGAAACAATGGAGAACTCTAAACATCCAAACCTAAAAAACCTAACCTCTAGGAGATGAAGCGCCAAAACTATGGGCCCCGTTTGGGTAAATTGGTGTTTCAACTTCCCAGGGATGTAACTTTGGCATACTATCTCCGTTTGACGCACATGGTACATCATTAGAAAGATCTATCTGAGGAATACAAATTTCGCCACAAATATCCAAACTAGATTATAATGATACGCGATGCCCAAAAAACGTCATTTAGGGCCTCAAAACGGCTCCGAAAGTTCAGGACCTGAAAAACTGCTAAAAATAGTAAGTTGTGTCGAAACTGAAAAACTGAAAGAGGCAATGGTGGGGCCCCAAGTGGAATAGGCGGGTGGCCACCAATATCCACCTGGATCAATAGACAACATACAGAATGGTTCATCGCTATTTTGTTGCCTCACCTGCGCACACCAATGAGTCACAAATTCTTCGAGTCGCAGGAAAAATCTGTGGAATGAAACTAGAAGCTACACCCAGAGAATATACTTAGTTAGGAGTATAAAAAATTTAGGAGAAGCTCGAAGCTATGCACATGGAAATTCAGAACCTGCGAAAGGAACGAGGAAAAGGAGCCAGTGCAGATCTATTGTGCATAAGATGTTGGGTATCTGGCCATACGAAGGATCAGTGCCCACTATTGACATATTACATACAAGCAGGAGGTCCTAACCTAGTGTGTCCAGGCTCAAGCAGATCTGCGTTATGGTGTGATGACTGTCGCATCGCAGGGCTGCATGATACAATCCATTGCCCCTGACTAGGAGTGTATGTCCCAGAACTGAAGCAATAGTGGTGCAGGTTCTGACAGTCGGTAGGACACGATGAGCAGAATTGTCGAACTTATGATCTGATGATAGATCAAGGAAACTTGTATAGGGTACAATCAGACCCGACATCACCCAGATATCTTGTGAAATTTGGTGGCTCTCCAGCAGGGGGAAGGGGAGGAGGTGGGGGAGGAAGCGCGGGTTGAGGACGCGGACAACTAATCTGCTATAATTGCGGAGAATTAGGGCACTTTGCTAGGGACTGACCAAATCCTACACTGCAATCCTGCCGATATTGCAGAAAAATAGACCATGTGATCGAAGATTGCCCAATTTTAATAGAAAAAATGCAGGAAAAGCAGCCCACCCCTATGCAGAATGTGTAGAGAGTTAAATCCGAGCTAAGGAACATGGACCTAAGTGTGAAATTAATAACACACAGTGGGATGGCCACTAGGGGACTAAAGGAAGAGGCTTCCAGGTATCCTCTGACCTGTCAAGAAGGATCGAACATGAAAAAGGGACAAGAAAAAATGGCCACAGCTGGCCAGGACTTCGCTCAGGAAGAAGCAGCTACTGTGCAGGTACCAACACACCCCAAGATAGATGAGGGGGTCGAGCCTTTTCTGCAAGCACGTATGAAGCTGCTACATAACCCAAAGGCTGTAGAGAACCTTTATGAATTAATGAATAGCTGCGCAGCGCCACCTGATCTGACCCTAGGGACCAAGGATGTACACAAACTATACAGGTAAAAAAATGCACCAGAAGAGAAATGCAGTTGACTGCGCAAATTGGTGACTAAGAGATGGATCAGGTTATTTTGGACCTTGGATCTGTAGGTTTTAACCTTGAACAGAAATTATCTACACACGAATCTTATAACAGAAAATAAACAATAGTGAGAGCATAAAACATAAAATAGATAAACACAGAGTTTTTCCCCTAGATCCCAAATCGGGACGACCAGCTTGATTTTTCATTATATTCCTTTTAGTGTTACAACACATATATATACATGCCGAAGCATACATAAAACCCAATCCATTAACCCTGGATTAGAACATAACCGTAGTTCCCTTGACTAGGTCTACAAAATACCAAAGGCTGAAAACCATCGTACCCCAAAACCATGTGAAAACTCATGCACAAAACATCAGTGGGTCCACCTATGAGTGGGTCCGCACACCAAAAAAAAAAAAATTCACCGGGGCGCTGCCCCAGACCCCAACAGTGGGGGCTGCCTCCCCCCTTGTGACCCCCCTGCTAGGCCCGGCGCAACGTACAGCGCGTGGGGCTAGTCGTGGAAAGAATATAACACATGCCTAACATTCTCCCACTTGTTTTTTTCTTTCCACAGGGGGCCACAGGAGAGCTTAGTTATTGGGCCAATTCTTCAACACCCGTTGTTTCTCTACACCAAGAGAACTTCTGAGTGCTCACAGAATTCATCAATGCATCTACAACATTCTTCAAAGTGTCCACCTTTACCAGCAACACCCTTTTAGCCTCAACCATATCTCTAACAAAGTGATATTGAACATCAATGTGATTTGTCTTTGAATGGTAAGCAGGGTTCTTAGCCAAGAAAATTCCACTTTGGCTATCACAGTCTATCCTTATAGCTTGTTGTACCAACCCCATACTTGAACACAATCTCTGCAACCAAAATGCTTCCTTGCTTGCATGAGTGGATGCTATGTATTCTGCCTCTGTAGTTGAAAGAGCCACTACAGACTGTCTTTTACTCATCCAACTGACTGTGCCTCCAAATAGGCTAAACACATACCCACTTGTAGATCTTCTTTGGTCCAGATCTCCAGCCCAGTCTGCATCAACAAAACCACGAATGTCCAACATTCTTTCCAATCCTGGTCTTCCCTGCTAGCACAAGCCATAATCACTAGTGCCACGTAAATATCTGAAAACCCGCTTCACTGTTGTCCAATGCTCCTTCCCTGGGTTTGACATAAACCTGCTCAATACTCCCACTGCATGTGCAATGTCTGGTCTAGTACATACCATTGCATACATCAAGCTACCCACTGCACTTGCATATGGAACACGGGACATATACTCCTCTTCTTCTTGTGTCTTGGGACACTGTTCAGCAGACAGCTTTACACCTACAGGAATAGGAACATTCATCGGTTTACTATCCTGCATATTGAACCTCTGCAATATAGTCTCGACATACTTCCTCTGGTTTAACCAGAGCTTCCTCTTTGCCCGATCTCTCTTAATTTCCATGTCCAAAATATAGTTTGCAGCACCAAGATCCTTCATGTCGAATTTGGAGAACAGTTGGGTCTTCAAATCTTGGATAATTTCTTTGTCATTTCCAATCAACAACATATCATGCACATACAAGACCAAATAAATAACACGGTCACCAATTAATTTAAAATAAACACAGTGATCCTCCTTGCTTCTGGTGAAGCCAAGTCCCCGTATATAGGTATCAAATTTCTGATACCACATCCTTGGTGACTGCTTTAACCCATACAGAGACTTCTTCAACCTGCATACCAGTTCTTTCTTACCCTTCACCATAAAGCCTTCAGGTTGCTTCATGTAGATCTCCTCTTCTAGATCCCCGTGAAGAAATGTTGTCTTCACATCCATCTGTTCTATCTCAAAATCAAATGCTGCAGCAACAGATAAAAGTAATGTAATAGAAGTAACCTTGGCAACAGGAGAAAAAATATCACCAAAATCAATTCCCGGCACCTGGGAATAACCTTTTGCTACCAACCGAGCTTTGCATTTCTCCACCTTGCCTTCTACATTCATCTTCTTTTTAAACACCCATTTGCTCCCGATGGGCTTCCTTCCAGCCGGCAACTCCACCAGATCCCATGCCTCATTTTTGTGCAAGGATGCCATTTCATCAACCATGGCCTTCTTCCAGAGTTTTCCATCCTCTGAATCTACTGCCTCCCTGACAGTTCTGGGATCATCATCAGTTATAGTTAAGGCAAAACCTGAACAGAAAGCAGATGGACTATACCTTTCTGGTTGCCTTCTTTCCCGAACTGATCTTCTTATAGCCGGAGTTTGTGGCTCTTCATCTTCTGAATCTTCTTCTGTTGTAGAGTCTGATTCATCCTCCTTTAGCTCAAACTCTATCTTCTCAGGTTCCTTTGGTATGATTTCATTTTTAACAACATCTTTCACCTCTCTAAACACCACATCTCGGCTGTACACAACCTTCCTTGTTTCTGGGTTCCAAAGCTTGTAACCCTTTAAACCATCCTTATACCCAATAAAGATGCACATTTCAGATTTATTATCCAACTTGGTCCTTTTCTCCTTTGGAACATGTACATATGCATCACATCCAAATACCCTTAGATGTGAAAGAGAGGGTTTCTTACCAGTCCATACCTCATGTGGAGTCTTATCCTCCAACACCGATGAAGGTGATCTGTTAACCAGATAGCATGCAGTCTCCACTGCCTCTGCCCAGAATTCTTGTCCTAACTCGGTACCATTGAGCATGCTTCTTGCCTTTTCCATCAGTGTTCTGCTCATTCTTTCCGCAACTCTATTTTTTTGAGGTGTGTATGGAGTAGTCTTCTGTCGTGCTATACCACACTTCTTACAAAACTCTTCAAATTCCTTCTTGCAAAACTCCCCACCATTATTTGTCCTCAGCACCTTTATCTTCTTCTCTGTCTGGTTTTCCACCAGAGCCTTAAATTCTTTAAATCTGTCAAAGACTTCAGATTTCTTCCTCAAGAAATATATCCATGTATTCCTTGAGAATTCATCTATGAATGAAACATAGTACACGGACTTTCCCAGTGATGGAACTGACACAGGTCCAAACACATCACTGTGCACAAGTTCTAATATCTTGTTCGCCCTCTTAGCACCAGAAGGAAAACTCACCCGATTCTGCTTCCCATATACACAATGTTCACAGAAATCAAAATCTAGAGAGAAATTAGACATACCTTCTACCATACCATTTCTATGCAGTATCCGAAGGCCCTTCTCTCCAATATGTCCAAGCCTTTGATGCCATAACATGGTCTTTTCTCCAGAGACAGCTAGGCTTTCCAATCCACTTTCAGGAACCACAGAACTGTTACACCCATCAATAAAAGTGCTACCTTGTAGCTTGTACAGAGTTCCAATCTAAACTCTCTGCATTAATACCAGTGCTCCCTGAACCATCTTGTAGGAATATTTCTTGAACACTGTTTTTACACCTGCATCATCCATCTTGCTTACAGAAATTAGATTTCTAGCCAATGCAGGAATATGAAGAACACCAGGAAGTGTTCTAATCCTTCCACCTTGCAGTTTTAGCTTGACCTTTCCACATCCGACGATTCTGGCCTTCCTATCATCCCCTATGAAGACATCACCATCATATTTTTCATACTCACAGAACCAATCCCTATGGGGAGTGAAGTGAAAGGATGCACCTGAGTCAATCAACCATGACTCATGATCTACATGTGTATTTGAAGAAGAAGCCAAATACACATCCCCACCTTCATCTGAGGTGGTTTTTTCCTTTGCAGAAGGAGCATCATCGGATCCCTTTCCTTTCTCAGGAGCTTTAGAACTGCAGTCCTTTTTGTAGTGCCCTTCCTTTCCGCATTTCCAGCATACCTTTACAAAATTTCCAGGAGATTTAGATCTCCCTCTAGATTTGGATCTCCCACTCGAAACCTTATTCTTGTTTCTATTTTGGGACCTTCCTCGTACAGATAAGGCATCTCCATTCTGGCCCTCCATATTTCTCCATCTCATTTCCTCCGACAACAAGGCTAAGACAATGTCATCAAAATTCAAGGTAGTTGTATTGCTACCTATTGCAATAACCAGACTGTCCCACGAGTCTGGTAGAGAGCACAACAAACTGATGCACTTATCTTCATCTGAGATTTTAATATCAACAGATGACAGCTGACTTACCACAGTATTGAAGGCGTTCAGATGCTCTATCACCGAGTCTCCATCCTTCATCCTCAGGTTATACAGCTTTTTCCGCAGGAACAGCTTATTCACCAGAGACTTATATTGGTACAAAGTCCCAAGTTTTTCCCACAAATTCTTCATCGTAGCTTCCCCAGATACATTCAACAATACTAAATCTGAGACACACAACCGTATTGTGCTCTTAGCCTTCCGATCCAGTTTCTTCCAGTCTTCATCTGACATTGCCGTTGGTTTAGTGCCTGGATCTACCACGATCCACTGATATTTATCCACCAGCAGATCCTCCATCTTGAGCTTCCACAACTCAAAACTCTTACCATTAAATTTCTCGATCTCTATCTTACTGCCGCTCGCCATCTTCTTTCACCGCAAGAATTGATCCCGCAGATCTCCCACTGAACAGGGTCTACCTCAGGCCCGAGCAAAAAACCCTCAGCAGCAAAGGCGTCCCCTTGAAGCCGAAACAACTCTGATACCAAATGTAGGTTTTAACCCTGAACAGAAATTATCTACACACGAATCTTATAACAGAAAATAAACAATAGCGAGAGCATAAAACACAAAACAGATAAACACAGAGATTTTCCCCTGGATCCCAAATCGGGACGACCAGCTTGATTTTTCATTATATTCCTTTTAGTGTTACAACACATATATATACATGCCGAAGCATACATAAACCCCAATCCATTAACCCTGGATTAGAACATAACCGTAGTTCCCTTGACCGGATCTACAAAATACCAGGGGCCGAAAACCATCGTACCCCAAAACCATGTGCAAACTCATGCACAAAACATGGGTGGGTCCACCTATGAGTGGGCCCGCACACCAAAAAAAATATTTCGTCGGGGCGCTGCCCCGGACCCCAACAGTGGGGGCTGCCTCCCCTTGCTGCACCCAACGCAACGTACAACGCATGGGGCTATTCATGGAAAGAATATAACACATGCCCAACAGGATCAGATGAAAACATGTTACCTAAAAAAACATGGCAACAAATGGAAGAACCTAAGTTGGAATGGTCCACCATCCAGCTGCGCATGGAAAATCAACAGAAGATCATCCCTCTGGGAAGGCTGCCAAAAATCATGGTAGATATCGCAGGAGTAAAGGCCCAAGCTGACTTTGAGGTAATATAAATCGTAGAAGATGCGAACCCCTGCCCTGCACTCCTAGGACTAGACTAGGCTATAGATATGGGGGGTTTTATCAATCTCAAAAAGTAAGGCATGGTCTTTGAAAATAACAGTACACGAGTAATAGTACCGTTGCATCCCGCGGAAGGTGCACGGTATACAAAGCGAACACGAGATGAGGAGGAAGTGGATCACATTTACAAGTTGAATACGCAGGACGAAGATTGGATTAACCCCACAACAGAAGGAGTACTTTGCTAGGAAAAAGACAGTGAATTCTTTTCTGATTCCGATGGGGAACAAGAGAATTGGCAAGGCCGGTTGCATGAGGTTTCGACACTGCGATGTCTTCGGGTCACAAGGAACTTTCGCTGCAACTCCTCAGAGGTAAGAGACCTGCCCTACTTTTGGGATTCGGGTAACATTAAGGAATTTTTATGCGCATTCGAAGCAGAAGTTCCCAAGGGACGTAGGCTATGGGCCCTTAAGCTAGCCCTGCACGGAACACCTGTGTGCTGGTGGGATACGCATGGGAAGGTATTCTGCGATTGGGAGGAATGTCAGGATAAGATGATCCTGCGATTTGAAGCTCCAGGTGTGAGATGGATCAAAAATTTCCTTGGGTCAGAATATCCACGTAGATATTTGCTTGCATGGGAAACACAATGGTGTGACAAAACCCCAAAAGTGCGGGTCCACCTATTTATCCATGCTCTAGGACTGTGTCTAGCTACATGGTATTTAGACGTGAGGCTACATCAGCGCACTCGCCATTGGGAGACTTTGCGGGATGAGTTTCTGTGAACATTTAGGGTGGTGGATGGCACAAGAGCGCTCGACGCAGCTCTGCAGAACACTGACGCCTTGACTCAGGGTAGACCACACCTATGCATCGCATCTGAATCATGGGGAATGCAGGTACCACACATGGTTGAATACTGCAGCCTCAGCCCAACGAAAGGAAAGGATGATCCCCATACTACTCCAAACTCGGAACTAGATGGGATGTGCACGGTTGCCAAGCTGTTTAGGCTGCACCTGAATCACATTACAACACACCCTACTTCGGATATAATTAAGGATGCGCAAGAAGCACGGATGCTTCATCCGAGGTCAGTAGATCTATGGGAAGGCCATAGGGTGTGAACGATGATAGTCAAAACATTGAACTTTGGTAAAATGGGAATATTACCGTTACGAAAAATAGGCGGCTTGCAATTAATGAGGCAATTTCTTATGATTTTTTACCGTTTTCTTGATGGTAAGTTCCAAGTAAGATTCACCTTACCGTTGGACAGCCAGGGGCACTATAAAGGATAATGGATAACTCTGACCAAGGTTCCATATCATCTTTATAATCTTCATGTATTGTTCTACTGCATGATGTTTTGAACCTTTCGTGTTCTGTTCATACCCAATCAACTCACTTCCGCTGCCTGTGAGTCTCCAAATTCAGGATCCCCTCCTTACGTTAATATGGCAGCCCCTAACCCCACATACAATTCGACACTTACCAGTCCAGAGCCTACGGACATTACATTGAGGGGGTCTAGGGATGCTGAAATTGATAAGTTAATTTCCCTCTAGCTCCCTGCAGGGAAAATTGACTTCGAACCTTGCACGGATTGGCGTCAAAGCTATATGACAGAATTTAACGCCCCTTCCAAACCTAGGATGATCGCTGAAACCAGCCATATGGGCTCGAAATCATCCATGAAAGATGTTACGCGATTTCCGCAGATCACTGTGAGGGTTGACACAGTCAACTCGCAGCTATTCCTACGAATGAAAGGGTTGAATAACAAGGATACTACATCCCCTCGGGGTACGAAGTGGCACAGGGAGCTTGCAAAGGGGCCTTGGAAAAAGCAGCACATCCAACGCCCATAATATGACGCAACGATCACGCTAACTGATGGTGATCTCGAGCAAATTATGGACGCACTTACTCTGGCTATAGAGGATTAGTGGCCAGCCATAGAAGCACGAAAAAAGGTTGCAATCGACACCATGCAGGTTGAGCTTTGAGACCTTCAGAAAAAGATGGATACACTACACCCTACCAGAAGTACCAGGCTAACTGCAAATGAAAGCTATGCTTTTTCGTTGCCTAGCACTGTCCTGGTCGGTGCCCACCTTCTAGTGGATACGAGACTACAATTGGACTTGGTGCAGCTACTCTGTGAGGTGTTACAGGGTTTACTCACCGCCGTGCTTCAAGACATCCAGCATTGCGATCGGACCGTGCAAAAATAGCTCGATGTGGCCACGTAGATCATCGCACGACAGACCGCAGACGTCTCCTTTTCTATCTCACAGACGACGCAGCTCGAAAAAGTGGTCCACCAGCTGGCACAGAGGTCCTAGATGAGCTCCCAGCTACAGCTCCGCTCCGGGCTACAGTAGAAGGCTTGGTTACAGCACTAAGGTGAGAGAGGTGTCTCAAGAGGTGTTACCCAACCTCTCAATCTACACAAGTTAAACGACGCCTATGTACATGACCCCTTCCCTACACCTTTCTCAGACGAAATCCTTGATAGTGTGGGCGGAGAGGAAGCATATTCCTTCACCGATGGGTTCTCAGGGTACCACCAGATCTGAATCGCACCTGAAGATCGTAGTAAGACTACGTTCACAACAGAATGGGGATCCTTTCAGTATATAGTCATGCCCTTTGGTCTCAAGAATGCACCTGCTATCTTCTCCAGAGTAGTAGTTTCTGTATTCAAGGAGTTCATCCATAAGTTTATGGAAGTTTATTTCGATGACTGGACGGTATTCGGCTTGGTAAAGGAGCATGTCTTCAACCTGTGCATGATGTTGGATGCCTATCGAAAGCACCAGATTTCCTTGAATATCAAGAAGTGTATCTTTTGTATGCCTTTTGGAATCTTGCTTGGACACATAGTATGCCGACAAGGGCTGATGGTTGATCCTGCAAAGGTAGCAGTAATTATAAACCATGCAGTCCCAACAATGGAGAAACAACTGCATTTGATTCTCGGACACACGAGCTATTACAGAAAATTCATCTAGGGGTACGCACTGATCACAGCACCCATGGAAAAACTACTTAAAAAGGATGTTTCGTTTTTTTGGAATGATGAATGTTAGAAGAGTTTTGAGCTACTCAAAGAGAATATGGTCTCTGCACCCATATTAATATTTCCTGATTGGTCGAAGGAATTTCATGTACATGTGGATACATCAAGAATCGCCTTGGGCACTGTCCTAACTCAGCCTGGGGAGGGAGATATTGATCACCCGGTTGCCTTTGCTAGTCGAAAACGCTCTGGCGCAGAGCACAGATACTCCACCACCGAATGAGAAGGACTGGCTATGGTATACACATTATATAAATATCGACACTATCTGTTGGGAGGAAACTTTAAGATTTTTACCGATCATTCGGCTTTAAAATACCTGGTGAACAAGCCTGTGTTGGGGGGAAATATTTGTAGATGGCTATTGCTATTTCAGGAATATGATTTTGAAATCATAGTCAAGCCAGGAAGGCTGAATGTGGGTCCGAATCATCTATCCCGCATTGAGATGGGTGAAGAACCTACTAACTTGGAGGAAGGATTACCGAATGCACAGCTGCTTTCCATTAAGGTTGTTGACGCACACTTCATTGATATCATTCAGTTCTTGACTATAGGCGTGGCCCCTACAGAATATTCGGTACAAGAGAAGAAGGAGTTGGTTACTCAGGCGGCAGACTTTACTATCATCTTCGTCCAATTCTACAAAATAGGCGCTAATGAAGTGCTGCCAGGTACATCCTGGAACATGAATGGCACACCGTCTTGGCAGAGGCGCATGAAGGCGTCGTCGGAGGCCACTATGCAAGAAAGGAAACGACACAAAATATCTTGAGAGCTAGGTTATGGTGGCCTACCCTACACCATGATTCTCACGACTATTTTAAATCGTGCGATACGTGCCAGAGCACAGGACGAACCTCATGAAGGGGTGAAATGAAATTTCAACCTCAGATAGCTTTACAGGCCTTTGACAAATGGGCCATTAATTTTGTAGAACCAATCAATCCTCCAGGAAAGAAGATAGGTGCGTGCTACATTATTATTGCCACTGACTATGTCACTTGATGGGCTGAAGCACAAGTGGTAAAGGATTGTACTGTAGATACCGCTGCGCACTTCATCTTTGAGAAAATCATGACCAGATTTGGATGCCCATAGATCCTGATGAGCGAAAGAGGCATGAAATTCGTTAATGAAACAATACAAGCCCTGAATGAGGAATTATGAATCCATCATGCAAAAATTACACAATATCATCCACAGGAAAACGGGGAGGTCGAGGCTTTCAAAAAAATCTTAGAGCAGGCATTGACCAAGGTCTACAATGCCGATCGTAGTGATTGGGACATATGCATCCCCTCTGTTCTGTGGACCTATCGGATGACCTGCAAGAAGCTAACAGGAAGGACACCCTTCTGGATAGTATATGGCAAAGAGGCAATTATGACAATAGAATACATTGTTCTTAGTCTACGTTTCGCAGCATTTACAAATATGGCAGAATTTTCATCAGCAAGTTCAGAAGGCTCGCGATAAATCTTGGCATGATCGGCATATTCTCCAAAAGACATTCGTAGAAGATCACCTAGTCCTCTTATATGATAGCCAGTTTATGAAACACCCAGGGAAATTCCAATAGCACTGGCTTGGTCCCTACACTGTTAAGGAAATCACGGATGGTGGAGTAGTCAGGTTAGCTACCCTGCGCAGTGACGTGTTACCAGCATATTTCAATGGCATTCGGCTCAAACCATACTGGGTTAAATGAATATATGGTCGGAATATTGTCTCAGGCAAAATCGGCCCACCAGGAATGGGGTGCTGAGGCACGAACATGATATGCACGCTGGTCAGGATAATCAAGCAGCTCCAGGGACAATTTGTGGACTTGCGGTCATAGTGACTTGAGACGAGTCACAAGGTTGTGTTGGGGGACTATTGGAACAGGGTCTCCTAAAAGCTTCGAAACTGGTCCGATTTTGTATATTGTTGTTTATATTTAGTCTAGCACAGGGGTTTTGGGGTGGGTCAAAGCCCTGAAAGCATTGTAATGGGTCAAAGGGTAGACCTAGAGTCTGCAAACCACGGTTTGCAGACCATAGGAAATATTAGGCTAGATTTTTATAAATATAGGGGCGTTTTGAATTATAAGGCAAGAAGATGATGAGATATTGATGCGAATTGTGGCTTAGTAGATCTGTTTTGGTTTTTGGGGAAAGGACTCCTACTGGCTGTGTGCACGGAGATCCCAAGTTCTGCTGTGTGCGGACCCTACTGTTGTGTGTGCGGGTCGATTTTGGGTATTGTAAGAAGGAACTGAAGGATTAATGAATGAGAACGGTTGTTGAGTAACGGAATCTATGTGTACTATTGATGTGAATCTTTGATAGTTGTTGTGTTATGCATATTCTGTGTTAAGTTGCGAAAGTACTGTGTTAAGTGTTTCTACTACATCTGGGTCTGTTCTGTTATGTTTTATGTAATGTTGCACTACTGTTTTAGAAGTATATGATTTTTTGAGCATAATAGGTATAGTTGATCTTGTGTAATATTCCAAATGAGGAACAACTACACTATTGGGAATATCTCAAGATATTACCAATGTGAAGATCAGCAATACATAAACATGAGCTGGAAAATAGCAGTGAATGCATTAAAACCAAAATGCCAGAAGAACCACATAACCATCACATTATATTATAGCAGCAATAATGTATACAATATCTTTAAAGAAAGGATCTCTCAAGCTAGGAAATGCAGCCTCAATGAAACATATACATGAAATATGGAGAAATATTGCTATATAAAAGAGGCCCTCGCTATGACTGCGTAATCTATGAGGCAGAAATGCTGCAAATAATTTCAATACATGGATATAGAAATATGTGGCTCAAATAAAGAAGGGGGAGCAAGATCTCAACTCCTGGAAACTTCCAATACACAATCCTTGAGAGGATTTGCTGAAATAAGTACAAAATGGAAAATCTGCAGAAATGTCGGAGTTGTTGGGAAGCAGCTGCAACTCAAAACTGGAAATGGATGTAGATAGATGATGATGCTACAATATATGGCTGAATCTCATCCAGAGGATCTCTAGAGTGAAATGTTGATCCTTTCACCTAAGATCTCACCCTCCAAACATGTCGAGCAAGTCCCCACTACAAATACACTCAGAAATAACATAGTCTAGAGAAGGGATTGTGTTGTTGGTGAAGAGAAATGCTTGGCCTGATGCCAATGATCTGAAATATGCTCCTGTATCTCCCTCACTAACCTCCCATAGGAATAGGATCTCCCTCCTTTGACAGATGAGCCAAGGAAATGGTGTATGGTTTCCTCCATTGCAACACCCCAGCAACACTGCATTATACTTTAGCAGAAATAATGCAGTATATGAAATGAGAAGCTTTGGCCTTGAGCCAAGAGATATGGAGAATGAATAAAAATCCTTCAAGAGGCCTCTCAAAAAGGTGAGGAAATCCTAAACAAGGATTCCCCAGCAATTCTTGCTAAACAGCAAAAGAATGCACAATGTCTGAATAGAAATGAAATGAATAATCCAAAGCATGAGAAACAATGGTTGCCTTGCCCTCCTTTTAAACAAGTGAAAGATCTCTCTTCATGGGCCCCATCCATTAGGGTTTCCTCCACCAAATATCCTCTTCCTCATTCACACTACGTTGTCTTCTAAAGTAAGCTACTCCTCCTATGGCAGCGTTGTTGACTTGGTCAAACCTGACCTTGTCTTCATGCATTTGCCCCTTTTCACACTTGAGGGTGAAAAATCAAGCTACTCCGATGATCCCTTTCACATTATGAGGGATTTTATTCATGTCTTCAATAATAATGGGTTCCCTTACCCATTTATTTCACTGCAAGGTGATAAAATCAAAATTCTAATATTCCATATAGCCATGTGCTAAAATGGGAATATTACAGCCCTCCCCTCCCAAATGTCGCTTGTCCTCAAGAAACTGCAAGGATAGAACTGAAGAATCTCCACCCAGGGCATGGAGTCTAAAATATGTTGAGGAACATCTTCCTCATGTAGATCCTCCATCCCCCAAGCAATCATCCATACAAATTGAATTACCTCCTAACTTGGAAACTCCTAACAATCACCTTCCACCTTTGGCTCCTGCAATATAGGTGGGCTGAAAATCTAATATTGGTAGAAAAAATAGCCTACACCATGCTTTCCTCCTCTCCACTTAGGATAAGTGTAGAGTATATGCTGATCTTGGGCTGTGTTGGTCTTCCCATGTTTTGGCCAGATTGACAGAGACCAAAAGATGAGACAACATAGAACCACTTTCAGACCTTAGGATCTAGCCCTCCTAGGTCCAGAGAGGGATCTCTCTATGATTATCAAAGGATATATGTCTTTGAAGTTCTCAATTGTGATTTTAGGCTAGTTATAGGCTCAAGGTTGTTTTTTTTATTGTTTGAGTTTGGTTGTTGAGAATCAGGAAGGAAGGTTTCACCATGAGACAAGGATGGGTAAAGAAGGAAGCTAGGCAAGGATAGATAACTCAGGGAACATCAAGGCCATTGGGCAATGGAGTCAAGAAAGGATTTACTTATGTTCGATGTGTAAGCTTCAGTTGGGCTAGTCATCTAGAGCATTTGGATCTCAAAGACTGATTGGTGGGATGGAACACTAAGGAATGAGAATGAAGGATGGAAAACCATCTGATTCCGTCTATAGATCAGGCCAGAGGTCATTTAACTCCAGGCCTTCTTGGACAAAACCATAGGCAACACAAGGGGTCTTGAAAAGGTTTGTATGGAAGGGCAGGTTATGAAGAGGCAGCGACAGGCTTTACACCTCCCAATGTTCCTAACCTCTTTCAATTAAATCTTAACAAAGACATCTCAACACTGATTCTATCAACTTGCACATCAGAGAGCAGGAAATAATCATCCACTACACTGGTTTAGTCAATTAAAAACAATATTCAGATACACATATGAGCAGAAAACATTAAAGACTGAGAGAGCTGGGACATAAGGTACCTAACAAGGGTAAATCTTATGTCATGCGTTCAGATGTCAGTGAGAAGAACATGAAATGAAATGGAAATAAACAAAGAGATAAGAAAAACATCACCAACTGCTGTAGATCAGGATCCAATGAAAACTGCTTATCATGTTAAACACAACACCAATCAGGTACATCACTACCCAAAGCTTTTACATTCAGCCTGAATACATCATATTTCTCAGCCTATCATACAACTATTACACAGGAAACTTGGCTCGGGACAAAAATGCTTGCAATTCACTGATAATGCAACAACCACCATTACAATGATATCCCTCTGTGCTTTATAGCAGAAGAGACACAGAGGACCGACTGAGGAGGTAGGTGAATTTTAAATGTTACATTTAAACACAACAATGAATGCAGGGCCGAGACCCATTCTGCTTAATGCACTGTATATTTAATTTTTGTCACCTTCCTCGTGAAAGAAAGATCTGCTCTAGATATGATTTGACCTTTTGGCTGCAGTACTCCAGGTGATTTGAACAAAATGAAAGAACTTGCTGAGGGGTCTGCCTCATGGATGTCAGATTGTTTTGAACTATAGCTGGGACGAGAAATTCCTTCAAGGACACGGCACATAATAAAGACTGTATGGGAGACCTGTCCTTTATGGAAAAACATTCTGCTGATAAGAAAACCTTGATATTACCTCTTATTGATGTTCAGGATCTCCAGAATCGATCCTCGGGGTCTTCAAAATGATGCTTTGCCTCTTTAAACCTCTGTTTCAGGGCTCAAGATCTTCGTTGACGCGCATTAATCCCTCTGCTTTGTACTGAAAATCCTTGTTGCTTCATGACTGCCTCTGTCGAGTTAGCTCGAGCTTTTAATGGCGCCGGCAAGATTTTCAGCGTTTGAACTCTGCTCTCCATTAATGTGAGTCCTGACGGCCCCATTCCTTGACCTTTCTGAGGGTACTGGCTCATTAGATTTAATCCTGACTGCGACGCTCGCCATTGAGGTAGTACATTGAACAGCGGCGGTCCCATCCTCTAGAAACTCTGCGACACAGCACACTTGTGAAGAAAACAGTGGACGGAGCAATGGACACAGGGTGAACGAAATGGTGGTGCGGCGGTGGCGGAAACAACGGTATTATGTAAACGAACGATGAAAATGCAGTGAAGTGGTGGAGTGCACGGACAATAGGGTTTGGTGTGAATATGCAGCGCAGACCGTTAGATCCTGGCCTGGAGACGAAGATCAACGGTGGAGATTGATCCATGGTATGACTTATGGACATGGCGGAATACATATGAAACTTTAGACTTTGGCGAAAATGTATGGAAATGCAAACAGATGCAACGAAATGTATGTAAGAAGTGGGACCCAGCAGAGGCAGAGGGCGATTAAACCTGAGCCGTCAGATCCTGGAGGAGACGGACGACGGAGATGCAATCGGAGGATCGCAATCGCAAGGGCACAAAAATGAGACACTCACAAACTTTCGATTGCGATCGACAGGGGAGAGCGATAGCCGTTGGATCGCGAAACAAACGAACGGCCAGGATTTAATCAGGAGACAGAGGGAAGGCTTGCGATCAGCGATCGGAAGGGGAAGCGATTGAGCGCTGGCCATCGATCTGCGGGAAGAATGGACGGTCAGGATGCAATCGGGGGACGGGAAGAGGGACTTGCGATTGCGATTGGGAAGGGTCTGCGATTGAGCGCTGACCGTCGATCTGGAGGGGAGATCAACGGTGGAGAACACAATCAGAGGGGATCTGCGATTGGCGGAGGACCGTCGGATCAGCATGAAAATAGACGGCGGAGATTAAATCGGTGGATCGTAATCGGGGGTCGGACAAGAAGGCTTGCGATCAGCGGAGGGCCGTCGGATCGCGGGGAGATTAGCGGTCAGGATTGAATCGAAAGATCTCAATCGGGGCGGCACCGCTGCGACTTGCGATTGCGATCGGACAGGGGTAAGTGATTGAGCACTGGCCGTCAGATCTTGTGACAGATCAATGGTCACGAATGGATCGGAGGATCGCAATCGGAGCACGGGTGAAATCACTTGCGATCAATCGGAGGGAGTTGCGATTAGCGCTCAGCCGTTGATCTGGTGATAGATCGACGGTGCGAAACAGATCAGCTGACTTTCGTTATAAACAAATCGCATCGGGGCTGTTTTGATATTACAAATGAAATTGTGCACCCGCCCGACCTTCCGATTGCGATTAGCGCTCGGAACTTAAGCGCTTGGTCCCAGCGCACGGGCATGTGTGGGAAGTGGTTAAGGGACTTGCGGTAAGGGGCTAGGCCCTATATTAAGGTCGGAATATGGGTTTTTTGCCCATTTTAATGGGTTTTAAGGGATTTAAAGGGAAACGATAAGGGGAAAAAGGGGAAAAAAGGCTAAACAAAGGGTAAGAGGGGGAATTTAAAGGGGATTTTAGGGGGATTTGAGAGGTAAAAAGGGGAAATAGAAGGGGAGCCAAGGGGGAATAAAAGAGGCTAAATGAGGGTAACAGAAAGGGAATTTGGACAAAGGGAAAAGGGGGGGAATTAATGTATGTTGCAGGGGTAAAGGAAGGAATGATAGGCCCTTTTTAGCAATTTACTAGCAGAAGGGGATTTGTATTAGGCACAGCAATTGAGAGACTTCAAGGAGGATGGATTTTTAGGGGAAAGGCATTCCTTGAAGACTCAACAATGATTTAGTCCCCTATTTGTCATTAAAAATTTCATAGGGGGCTAATGTGCTGCAATAAAATTTCCCTCCAATGGCAAGATGAAGACTAGACCTCTAAGGATCTCTTCTCCAATGTTAGGAAACATGTTGTCCCAAATCATCTCATATGTGATGAGTTGGAAGTCACCATCATATGGCATCCAATAAATCATATGGCTCACCTCAATTGGAAACAAATGTTTTTTTGTAGTGGCCACATGTCCTCTCATGCTCCCCTTAGAACATGCAATGCAAATAATGTGGGGATCTCTCCCCCAAGGGACACATCCAACCAATGTGCCATTCCCCCAATCATGCTCTCAAAAAATACAAAGACAACAGCAACATAATGAACCATAATGAGAACCATGCTTGCTTTCATGTGTGGCAAGGGAGAATGACAATGGTCCCTCAATAGTAACCAATGCAGTTTGACCCTCAACTACAAAAGAGTATGACAAAAGGTGTGGCCTCTCAACCACTTTCTTGTTGTCCTACTCTCCTCAAATGTATGGAGACAGTGAATTATGTATGGTGCAAGGTGAATAGGTCCTCCAAAATATATTTCCTCCCCAAGTCCTCCTAGGGAGTGGTAACCAATAGTACTCATGGCCTCAAGTAGACCATGGGGTCTAGAAAGAAGAATGCTCCTCCTTGGAGCAACATCATGCACATATATGGTTAAGGGATGAATATAAAAATCATCATGCAAATAAAAAATACCCTCACCATGAGTTCTGTGTATGAAAATGGACTGGCTCAAAAATGAGTCTCCTCTCACCCTCAAAGAGAGAAGAGGTGGTTGTGCTAACTCCTCCAAAGAGTTATGTATCTCCTCCATCTGCACATGATCTATGCATCTCCTCATATGTTGATATGTTAATATCATGTAAGAAAGATGATCCTGGGAGCACTCCACTCCTCTAAAATCAATGAATGGTGCCTCAACATGTCAAGCATCCCTCATCCTCTGCTGGTCCAGTGGTCTCCCCGGAAAAGTGTCTCCATGCAATAAGAAATCCTCAACAAGAGATGACTGAATATATGAATGGAGAAAACACTCCATGCTTCCACTGCACAATCCAATCACCCTCTTAGGTGCATCAACCTCCAGAAATGAATAGGGATGTGTACTCCTCATCTCATGATGCTGGGTTTTCTCCCTATCTCCTCCTTGTTCATCCAAGGTTCCACACCTCCTCAACAATGGCACATGTAAAACATGAGTTGTGCCTTGATCTCCATACATGAGATCCTGGGGACTTCCTTGCAAGGATGCAAGAATCCCTTTAATTGGAGCAATAGCTCCTCCTTCCTCTGCATGAGGCACTAGATAATGTCTATATGGCACAGCGTTGTTGCCCTCAACTTCCTCAACATAGATGGGCAACCCTCCAATAATGTTGCTGCAAATATGGAACCTCTCTGAAGGTGGAAGTAATTACTGATCATAAAAGGTCAAGGAGTATCTCCTTTGCACCATGATAGTGCCATCTCCTACTCCTACAAAATCATACAAGGAATGAGAGCAAATCTTCCCTTTCTCTCTGAAGAAAACCCAAGCAACAAAAGTTTTTGTTGCTTCCTCATGCTCTCATCATACAAGATATGTGATGAAGACATAGTGTATGATATGGATGTTTCATCATCACTATGCAACCATACTCTTTGCTGCTCCATGATTCCAGCATCTGACCACATCTCCTTCATCCTCATACCCTTGGAAAAAGTGTATGCCAAGTGATGGCCAAACTTCTTCAAGCGTAACCAGCGCAGCCAAGCCTCCTACTGCCCAGTATAATAAATCTGCAAGTAGCTTACCAGCTCCTTGCTCATCATCCACTTAAAAAATTGTGGATGTCTCCTTCCATCCTTCATCTTGGTACTCTTCCCATGAGGGCTACCATGATCACAAATCAAACCCCTGCATTTCATGGCATCTTGAAATGCAATCTTCCCGAGGATCAATTTGACCCTATGAGGATCCAAATAGGTGGTCGGAAAAAGCCTCCCATCATGATGTGCATGTCTCAAGGAATGTCCAACACAGTCATGAGAGATGATATCCATCTGAAGATGTCCTCCATCTTCTATCTGTTCCTGTGAGAATGGAAGAACCTCCTTAAACTATTTAAGAATCTTGCACTCCATGATGTGTGGGAGTGCACCTCTACTGAAATCTCTCCCGGAGATCTCCTCCTCATGCATGTCCTTCCAAAACCAAAGAGGCCTTGGATCTACTGCTAGTAAAAGTCTCTCTTTGAGTTGTGGCATTCTCATTGAGAGAGTGTCATCTAGAGAGGAGAAATATTTTCTTATCTCCAGATGTCTACTCCTTCTCACTACTTCTTTCATGGCTTTCTGAATGAAGTTTCTCTCTGAATTCTCACATGAGGAATGATTCCTCCTTTCTTCATCATTGCTCAATGTAGTGCTATTCTCCTAATCTAGATCAACTGAATGCAATGATATAGACCCATCCAAAGTGTTTGCTAAAATGACAAGAGATGGATGTTCAATCATACCTTGGTGAAAATGGGAAGCTCCTTGCAGTGCTGTAATATTTTCCTCCTCATAAGTGTTGGCCTCCCAAACTGCTGAAGATGAAGGTTGCTCCTCCATGGTCTCAATAGCGCTGGTACATGCCTCATTGACTGGTGGTGAGGGATCCTCCATCCTTTTTCCAAATCTCCTGATCAATCTTTGAGAAAAATCAACAAGAGTAGAAACCCTTGTATGGCTTAGATGGCTGATCCACCAATTCTTTGCTTCACCTTCAAGGTGCAGCGCTGTAATTTCTACATCCTCTCTGTCTACTAAATGATGTAGCAGGAATAAAACCTCTAGCTTCTTCACCCAAACCTCTACTACACATGTGAGTGATCCATCAAATGCGGACAATAGAAATCTATTGCCTCTCATCATCCCATAGCTGTGGGGTCTTTTCTCTTCTTTCTGCTGAATAAATTGTGGAAAAGATAGAGTCTCTTGGAAGGATCTAGGTTTTTCTTAGTATTCATAAAGGTACTCACTTAGAATTTTGAATTACAAGTGTTCTTCATGCTTCTGGTCTTCTTCTCTGTGAGAGTAGGAAGTGCATGGTCCTTCCTCTTCTCCTTCTTTAGTCTTCTTGACCTCCTTGGAGAGGTCTCCTCTGGATTTAAAAATAGATGAGAGTAAACTCATCTTCTTCATCATCTTGATCTTCTTTGGCTCAGAATCACAGACTAAGCTAGCAATCATGCTTTGATACCACTGTAATATCCCAAAATGGGAACAGCTACACTATTGGGAATATCTCAATATATTACCAATGTGGAGATAAACAATTCATAAACATGAGCTGGAGATATCAGTGAATGTATGAAAACCAAAATTTCGGAAGATCCACATAACCATTACATTATATTATAGTAGAAAAAAATGTATACAAGATCTTGAGGAAATGATCTCTCAAGCTAGGCAATGTAGCCTCAATGAAACATGTACATGAAATATGGAGAAATAATGCTATATAAAAGAGGCCCTCGCTATGACTGCGCCATCCTTGAGGAGGAACTACTGCAAAATGTCAATAATACATAGATATGACAATGATAGCTCAAATAAAGAAGGGGGAGAAAGATCTCAACCCCTGAAAACATACAATACACAATCCACAAAGGGATTGGCTGAAATATGCACAAAATGGAAAATCTACATAAATGTCAGAGTTGTTGGGTAGTTGCAACTCAAGAACTGGAAAAAAATGGAGAAGGTTGAATATGTTGCAATCAATGACAAGATCTCCTCCAATGTATCTCTATAATGAAAGGCTGATCCTCTCACCTACGATCTAACCCTCCAAACTTGTCGAGCAAGTCCCCACTGCAAATACACTCAGAAATAACGTAGTCAAGAGAAGGGACTGCGTTGTTGGTGAAGATGAATGTTGGCCTGATGCCAATGGTCTGCAATCTACTCAGGAATCTCCCTCACTAACATCCTAGAGGAATAGAAGCTCCATCCTCTGACAGATAAGCCAAGGAAATGGTATCTGGTGTCCTCCATTGCAACACCCCAGCAACACTGCGTTATACTTGAGCAAAAATAACGCAGTAATTGAAAGGAGAAGATTTAGCCTTGAGCCAAGAGATATGGAGAATGAAGAAAAATCCTTGAAGAGGCCTCTCAAGAAGGAGGAGGAATCCTAAATATGAATTCCTCGGCAATTCTTGCTAAACAAAAAAATAATGCCAAATGTCTGAATAGACATGAAATGAATAATACCAGCATGAGAAACAATGGTTGCCTTGCCCTCATTTTAAACAAGTGAAAGATGTTTCTCCATGGGCCCCATCCATTTAGGGTTTCCTCCAACAAATATCCTCTTCCTTATTCACACTACATTGTCTTCTAAAGCAAGCCACTCCTCCTATGGCAGCGTTGTTGACTTGGTCAAACCTGACCTTGTCTTCATGCATTTTCCCCTTTTCACACTTGAGGGTGAAAAATCAAGCTACTATGATGATCCCTTTCACATTATGAGGGATTTTATTCATGTTTTCAATAAGAATGGGTTCCCTTACCCATTTATTTAGCTGAAAGGTGATAAAAGAAAAATTTTAATATTCCATTTAGCCATCTGCTAAAATGGGAATATTACACAGTAACTGTGGTTACAGTTGGAGATCTCTGATTCCTCATTGTAGAATGAGGTCTTGAAACCCCTCTTCCTCTTTTTGGAGTCGCCAGGAGAACAAATTTGTAGTCTTCCACATGTCACCAATTCTTGTTCACCATCAAGAACTTATTATCAGTAATTCATAACAATAGACTCAGGAGAATACTTCATTACAAGGCCTTCGTCTCCCGACAGATGCACCAAAATATGTTGGCACTAGAATCAACTCTTGGACTGTAACAAATGCTTGAAAAAACAGATATTAAACTATAAATAAGTTTAATGATTATTTTTATGATATTGGTAGGTGGTAAAAACTCAGATTCACTGAAAAGAGATTTGAGTGAAATCCACAGTTATAATGATGATGGTATTGTAACTTGATGTGGTAGCAAGGTGAAAGTTTTTAGTCTATGAGGAGAGGAAATTGTAAGATGAGAGAAGAATCTGTAGGTCTGTAAAACATAAATCTACTACATTTAGTATAAATTCACAAAAGTAGCAGTTTGACATTATTCCATTGAGAGAAAGTTGTTTCTAGTCTGACAAGATTCTCACTGAAATATCATGAAGAATAACTATCATGAGTGATTCTCTTCCACTGTTATAACATATATTTTATCAGGAATTCTCATTGTGTGAGACTAAAAAAAACTAATGAAACACATAACACGCTTAAGAGACTAATAAAAACACATAACGGTATCATGATTTGCAAAATTGAACTGGAAGAAAGGAGATACGAAAACACAAGTAAAGTAGATAATACACACAACAAATTCATAATAAGTCCTTAGTAGTATCATTCCATTTCATTCACAGAAAATATTATAGATCATATAAGTCAAAATTCTATAACCACTAACCAACCCTGCCTTCACATTAGTTTGGAATATATATACAAAATATGATATTGTCATCTTCCATAGAAAAAGGTAAATATTTGTCAAAATTCATTACAACCTCATGCAAGAGGTGAGGCTTATCTCATAATCTTAATTACAAAGTGCTATATTAAAAAAAATATAAACATCATGAAGGCATCATGAAGGTTATCACTCCAAAATGGTTGTGTGAGGTGGCAGTTTATTCGAAGAACACTCTTCTATTTTAGTGCAACCAATCTTTAGCACAAAGTGAAAAAACAGTGGGAATGAAATCTAGTTCTCTCCTACTAAATGTGAAAAATAGAAACATGATATTTAGGGGAAGGTTGGATATAAGACACCTGGCAGCGTCTATTTCAACTTAATAACCTCTCCACCTCATCTATTTAATGTCACCATCATCATTTAAAACAAAAAGTATCCCATTTATGATCCATGTGGATATTGGTGGTCATCTGCCTATTCCAGTTGGGGCCCCACCATTGTCTCTTTCAGTTTTTCAGTTTTGGCACAACTTACCATTTTTAGTAGTTTTTCGGGTCTTGAACTTTCGGAGCCGTTTTGAGGCCCTAAACGACAATTTTTGGGAAAACTGAGATAGCTCTATGGATCGATGTTTCTCACTCAAAATTTTTATTCCTTGGATAGATATTTCTAACAAGGTATGGTTTACATCAAACAGAGATCGTATGCCAAAGTTATGTCCCTAGGAAGTTGAAACACCAATTTACCCAAATGAGGCCCATAGTTTTGGCGCTTCATCTCCTAGGGTTAGGGTTTTGGATGTTTGTGGTTTTCCATTGTTTCTAAATAATAAATAGGCCCTTGAGCCTCATGGTAACTCATTTCAGAGGCCTGTAGCCACCACATCTCTTCTTAGAGATAGCTACCAATGCCCTAGCTAGTTTATTTCCATTCTGTCTGTAAGAAAATTTCAGTTCTTTGATATTAATGAAATGAAGTGTTATTTCTACTGCATCTTTGTATTTATGGTTATATGTTTATTCTATTGCATTCCTGAATAAATCCGGATCAATTTCCATCACATGCTGATATTTCAAAATAATTGTTACTTTTTTAGAAAAGGTAGAAATAACCGAAAAACATGGAACATTTACAAAAACGTTTTCTCCAAGTCAACCCTATTCTTCATTCATCAAAGGTCCAAAATAGAAGCAAAGATTCTTATGGCTTCTTCTTTAGTTACCCTTTTATCAGACCTATTTTTCTCTGCTTGGTTCTTTGGCTGAGCTTTCTTCTTTCTTTCAATTTTTTCTTTTAGGCTTTCTTCAATGTTGATAATTTACTCCCTCGGTTTAGGATTGGAAATCAGCTTGCTGTTTAGCCTAATTTTGTTTCTTGGTATAGTATGAGGTGTTTTGACATAGGGATTAGGGATGAATTTTGACCTCTTTCCTCCATGTATAAATTTACTAGACTCCGCCTCCTCATCTTCTGACTCTGTGTACTTAGGATCACTACTCTCTTCAAATGAGGAATAGGAATGTATCTCATTTTTCTTCCTCTTATTGATCGAAGAAGAAATGGAGGATACAAATTTAGCCATGGTCAGATCTTTTTCTATGGTAGGCTTTGTCATTTTTTGTTTTCCTTTACTGAGAGAAAGCAAAACTTGTGAGAGGGTGGACTCAGTGAGAGATGTGCCACTGTTTGGATACATTTAATGAGATGACTTGAGAATCTAGCTTGAACTTTTCATTCCAGGGTTGACTTCCACTAGTGAGAAAACATGCTTAGGTGCAAGAAGACCAGGGTTGAATTCTATTGGTTCTTCTGTAATGAAAAGTTTCTTCTTAGGCTGCCTTCATGTAGAGGAGGCAATTTTTTCTTTATTCTTTGATATAGGCTTCTTAGGAGAAGATGGTAGACTATGTGAAAAAGGGGCAGCACTAGTTTGCTCATGGATGTCTTTCTTCATTGGCCTCCATACCTTTCTTTTGGAATTAATACTACCAAACCCTTCCTATCTTAAAAACCTATCCCAAGTAATATTCTTCTTTTTGAGATGATAGACAACTAAAATTTTAATCAGTCCTATGTGATACAAATTATGCAAGGAGTAATTTGGAATTTTCTATAACTCGAGGGACATTTTAAGCAGAGATTTATACAGAAAATAGGGTAGCTTTAGAGGTTTTTCTACTGGTATATGGGCCAGGGATCTCAACTGATAACGATGAACAGAATAAAACCTCCCTTCGCATGTGATGTATTTCTAGACTGAGGTAATAACATGCTGCCACTCAGCTTTGAAACAAGAAATATGAGAGGTTGAATGCCATTTCATATGATCATATTCGGAATTCATATAAGAACTTACTTTTGCAGGTAGAGCTTTGCTTTTAAACTAACGTTCACCGGTTGCAGAAGACTGGGTTGCACAGGCTATGATAGCCTCAGAATGTTTTTCTGCCTAACCAAAACAATGACTAACCTTCAACACTAACATAAGTCAAAATAGAAATTTTAACTTATTCTAGGACTCTAAAACACTATGAAACCTATTCACTTAAAAATACCTTGATGTTGGGACTCTTTTTAAATTTATTGGAAATCACTCAAACTTTGGACATGAACTAGGACACAATAAAAAATTTAAAAACAGTGACACAATGGCGATTACATCATTAACATTTTTCAGTGCTAACACATCAAACTTGAGTTCCATCCTCATCACATCCAGCATCAACAATCTAGCAGCATCACAGTACATGCACAACACCTACAAGAGGTGATATCTAACCAACATAACTCTTCTTAACACAAATTCTTGCTCTCTTGTGCACTAGGTTCAGTGCTATATTTATAAGTAGATGAAGGTAGTCTGAAATAAATGAATAATTTAATGACATTCCTAAAAATGAATGAAGAGGTTTACTTGTTCATGGGAACAGGATAATAAGAGTTTTAATGACTTCATGGGATCCAAATTCAAGGATATCATATGAAGTGAGAGCTGGACAACTTCTAGAAGTCACTAGAAGTGGGAAAGGTTCCCAGAATCCAAAGAACAATTTTCGTTGAGTCAACCAATGCACTCCAAAGTGGCTCGAGATCCTCTACAATGCAGCTTTTCTTGGGAGTATATGCTCTACAAAGTAGTTACAATTATCTAGGGGTGCGTTGGTGGCTTGATAGGGAATACTGTGGTCACAAAGCTGGAGGGAGGGAAAGTTACCCTTAACTTTCTTAGAGGCACCTGAATCATCTGATCAAAACCCTAGCATCAGATGGACTAGATCAAGATAAATGTAAATTAGCATGAAATTGACAAGACTAGGGTCAGACATAATTCTAGAAAGGTCTATAGGATCCATGAGTTATGTACAACCTATTTTACCATAGAATTATTCACCAAATCACCATAAGTACCATGAATCTTTACATCATAAAACCTTATGTTTCATTGTAATAATATTTGTTTCACGGAAATACAAACCTACATATAAGTACTCTTTCCCTAAGTGTGGTGGCTTACTTATAACAATAGAAATAAAGATATCTGATATTTTCCATAACATCAATAGATAAAGGGAGAGAAACCTACTTGTTATCTATTCACTTTCCCTTGCCTCCCTCCATCGCTTTCGTTGGTCTCAATCTAACTTAACTTGCTTGATTGATACCTACCATGGAAAATAGAAGACAAAAAAAAAGATAAGGGCATTACAATTTATTAAAATTAAACAAATTGAATCGATTAAACTCATTAATACCGATATAACATCATTGAAATGTGCATTAGGAAAATAACAAATGTCTTTATTATGAAGCATAATGAAGAGTACAACTAGTTGATCGATTTTCCATCAATCATCCAGCTTGAGTTCCATCCTTGTCACATCCAGCATCAACAATCCAGAATCATTACATTACATGCACAACACCCTCAAGAGTTGATATCTCACTAGCATAACTCTACTTAACACTAATTCTTTCTCTCTTGTGCACTATGTTCAGTGTTCTATTTATAAGGAGATGCAGGTAGTTTGAAATAAATGAATCATTGAAAGAATTTCCTAAAAATGGATGAAGAGGTTTCCTTGTTCATGGGAATAGGAGGATAAGAGGTTTAATGACTTCATGGGTTCCAAATTTGAGGATAGTAGATGAGGTGAGAGATGGAACAAATTCTATAAGTCACTAGAAATGGGAAAGATTCTTGAAATCCATTGAACAATTCACTCCCATTCGACCAACACACTCCAAAGTGGGCCTATATCCTCTGCAACACAACCTTGCATGGAAGTAGATGATCTAAAAATCAGTTACAATTGTCTAGGGGTGCCTTGATCGCTTGATAGGGCACTTCAACTGACATTTAAGTAGTGAAACTTTCATGAAGGAAGACCATCAATGTGATGAATTTTTTAGGGCATGTAACAACCAATTTAGAGTATGATAGACCCTAATGAATACTAATCAGTGTTTTTGGATGATGCCCAAATCGACCTGTAACAGCTGCCCCCTAAAGCACGAAGTCAAAAATGATAATTTTGAGTGATTTTATTTACAACATGATGAGGAGGAATTGAATCAGACAACGACCTGCATCAATTACAATACATTACATCATGATATATGTTCATATTTTACATTAATTATTGAGGGAGGCATATCCCATACTCAACATATAAACTATCACAACATCAAAAAGTTGTCTACATATATAGACTGTCTACATATATAAACCCATGATAGGATGACTATCTGAATAATGACCATCGTACGGATGATTTGGTAGGACACTTGAAATCGTAGCCCGGATGGATGAAACTAGATCTGGGGTCTTCTATCTCTTTCACTCGATGGATTTAAAGTTCAAGTCTATCCATGTAAATATATGATCTGAATTTGAACATGGGAATACATCGTCTAATTATCGACCAATGATGTGAGTCATTAACAGACGCAAGAGAAGCCATCGTTGATGATAATGGTTCTCAAGGTTCTACAACAAATTCTGCATGGTGTGAATAGATTATTTGATGTCGAACACCATACAAAGTCTTACGGTCGAAGGCCTATGATGTCAACCTATCACTAGAAGTGAGAAACTTGTCATTGATGTAAGCAAGCTCCAAGGCACTGAAGGGTAGTTTCTAAGTCAACTTCCTGGATCATGAGATGATGTCGACAGGAAGTGACTCATCATAGGAGGGCATTGATGCTTCCCTCATCAACTACATGAAACTGGAGTAATTATTTTGGAGACAGAATGTGATTGATGAAGAAATGTTAGGGATATTGGTCATGAAATTAAGGTTTATGAGTATTGCAAAGGATGGGGAATAACTGAGTGACTTCTCTTGAAAATATCAATGACACTGAATGAATTGGCAGCATTTGATGCAAAACCAAAGTGATGGATGGTATGATAGACCATAGGTATGATAGATCATCAAGCAGATTACCCGTCACAAAAATCATGGAGATGACGTGAATAAGTTCCATGTTCAAGAGTGACTTGCTACCATAAAGTGTTTTATCCCTATCCAATTTTCCCCAGTCATTTCTGACCAATACCTCTTTATTTTATAAAAATCGTGAGGAGGATAACATATTATTGATGTATAATTCCTCCCTTCTGGTGAATCCATCGCTATTTGATGCTTTATCGCGTCTAGAGAAGGTGAAAGTTGATCTTGTCATGATTGATAAGTCCTTCACTATTTGATGCTTTAACGAGTCTAACGTTAGTGATAACTCGGTCATTTTCATGTTTAGAGAGTTTGAAAAATGGACTAAAAGAAAAAACCACAAGTTCTTTTTCATATAATATTCCCTTGAATATGAAAAAGCGTAAAATAATATCTGAGAGAACCTCCTAACCATATTCGACTAGGGTTTTCCTTTTTCATAATCATAATCTATCTCAGTCTAGAAAAGGGTTAAACTTATACCGAGTACATGTCGTTTTAATTCCTTTAATGAGCTTGAAAATACAAGCGCTCAAGAACATTTTCATATTTTGAGAGTTTGAATAGAGCTAAAAGAGAACTATAGGTGGTTTATTTTTTTCATTTAACAAAGATCAAAAAAGAGATAAAAGTGTGCTTTGAATTCTTTTTTCATATTTTACAAAGCTTGAAAAAAAAGGATAAAATTATGCTTTGAATTCCTTTTTTATGTTTAACAAAGCTCGAAAAAAGAGGATAAAATTATGCTTTCAATTCCTTTTTCATGTTTAAAAAAGATCGAAAAAGAGATAAAATTACGCTTTAAATTCCTTTTTCATGTTTAACAAAGCTCAAAAAAGAGATAAAAATATGCTCTGAGATCAATATCACATTTCATGATTGTGCACGACTAACTATAATTTAGCTACAAACCTACTCAAGGAAACATCAAATGGATTGACAATACCTGTTAAAAACTATAAAAATGGGTAAAAACCATAGTCATTTCATTAAATATGCATAAATGAATCGAAAAGACTATTAAATTAAGAAATTTCCAAGTCATTTTTACCATTTCACTTTTACCATTTTAATTTCAGAGCTCTGAGCTTGTTATACCCTCAAACTTCAGCAATTGATTGTGACAAATTATGTGCATCATTTCTTGTTCCGTAAAGACTAGGTAGAATATATTACCCTCCTCTTTCTATTGAATTCATTCTTTTTTAGTTTCATGCATAATTTTTAGGTTTTTGGGGCCCCTAGGGTAAATATACAACACCCTAGGGCTAGTGCACCCTTGAATGTAGAAAAATGCATTGCAGAGAGATTGGAAAGAGGCTCAATTCCTCTGCAATGCTCTATCTCCCTCTTAGGAGTGCGTTGGGCATAATTCAAAAAGTTACATCTTTGTTTCTGCCCAAAATTTCCAATTCTTTTTGCATGAAATGGATCCTAACTAAGCCTATGGTGTGATTTCATAATTTGAATGGATCGGAATTTTGATTACATGATGAGAAAGAGAAAATGAAGAATAGGATATGGTTTCCCTAAATGATCCTGGCACTATGAGAGCCCTCAAAGACTGTGGGTTACTCAAGTACTTTGATTTTCAGGAGTGAAGCAACACATGGAACTATTGCAATTCTTGATCCATTCATGGGACCCGACAATATAGACATTTCACATTGGGGACAAAGTGCTCCCAATATTAGTTGATGATATTTACTTTCTAAGAGGCTTGTCGAGACGTGGTACCCCCATTTCTCTTCCAGGATCTGCGCGTGGAGGTGAAACTGTGAAGCACTACATTCGATAGTTATGTCGACTAGGAACGGAGCCTAGGAAATATGGAAAGATAAATATCAAAGATGTGTGTGATATGCCTTTGTTCACTCTCCTATTCACTATCACAAAGATAGCTAGCAGCAAGACACTACATGTCATGGACATCTCATACATGCAATATGCGCTTGAGTGTTTCGAGCCAACTGTGTTCAACTGGGCTGAATGAGTACTCAGTCAGATGAAAGAACAATTGACCAAGGTAAAAAGTGGTAAGACAAAAATTTTTAGTTATGGGTCAATTTTGATCACTTTTGTTTTGGAGTGAATTCCATTGATGCAGCCACAACATGTGACATTAGGATTAGTTGATCTTAGAGATCCACAGATGCACCGATGGGTCAAGTTGATGGCTAGACATGCTGGTCAATCATCAATCTCATTTCCCACTACATTCTTCAGTTGGCTCCGAAGACATAATATATTCATATAGGAGAATTCATATGCAGGGATAGATTTTTGCGGAGATCCATATTTGATTTTACCAGTCGGTGCTCAATGGGGTGCTATAGGTAAAATGTTGACCATGTTTTTTTATTTTTTAGGGATTTTTATATATTTTTTTGTTTTTTGATATTTCGAAGACTAAACTAAAAATATTTTATGTATGCAGATGTAGGTGTCGTTCGACCAGTGGTTCGTGCACAACGAGCATGAGAACTAGCAGAGAGGAATTTCAAAAGAGAATTCCTACAGGATTTGGATTTAGCTGAGACTCTTACTAAGTGGCAGCAGCATGTGGAGGGATTGACTCTCGGGATACAAAATTCCCAGATCGAGGAGTTACCTATGAGGCTGCAGCTCCATACCATTGGTGTGCCTAGCCATTGGATGAGGCTATTGCACATGATCACCCAATCATTGACCTGATATCATGAGCATCAATGGGTTTACTTAGATTATACTATGTTTGTATTCATTTTGAGGTCATATGAACAATGTGTGTTGGACATAATTTTGTAAAAAAATCGATATATATATATATATTTTACTTTCAATGTTTTTATATGAATATGTGCAATGCTATTCAATTATATGATGTGAATTGGAAATATATTTTTACATATGTTGCAAATGTCTATTTAACACATAATTTGCCAATGAATCAACCAGATTGTTGAAGTTCCTGGAAATATGTTAATATTGAATGTAATCAAAATGTCTTTCCAAAAGACGAACTCTAAGGAACATATGATGAATTGCTAGATTTTAGACAATATAGATGCCAGTAAGATGTAGTACGACAAGTTGTAAGTCCATTCTAATGATGATGCAGCAAATTCCAAATGAAATGGCATCAGAGAGTAGTTCAATAAACTCGCTATTCTCAACGATTTTGTTGGTCTATCAACTCATACAAATCCCTTGGAAACTCACTAACTCGCCACTTGGAGCGAATATGGCCCATGCTATAGAGGATGAATTCTAAGTACCACAACTAGCACCATAGACATATCCAAAAAATGTTCCCAAGATTCTTACAAATGCAGAAAATGCAAAGTGGATTACTAACCACATGAAAAAATCTAAAAGGCACATTGCTACACACACACACACAATCAAAGCATATATTACAGTGTTTACTATGAAAAATCAGGCATAGTAACGTTATTATAAAGCCCATTTCGAGGCTGCGATAATGGAATCCTATCATATTCTACCAACTTATAGGTGCCTTTAGTCAGAATGTGCTTGACCATGTAGGGTTCGTGCCATAATGGTTCAAATTTCTTTATTCCTATCTTATCAGCTTCCTGATCATAAAGCAAGAGCAAGTCTCATTCCTAGAAGGTGTGAGGCTTGACATTGTGGTCATATTGCACCTTAATTCATCTCTTATGCGCTTCGTTGGCCATTTTGGATTCACGAACCATTTCACCTAGATGGATGAGATTTAAAATACGTGCCTCTTCTACAGAAGTTTCAGGTAGCAGGTCAATCGTGAGTTTCAACGATGGTATTTTGCATTGTATTGGCAAGATAGCTTCTAGACCATAAACCAACTGAAACAGAGTGAATCTTGTTCCATTTCTCACCGAAGTACAATATGCCCACAAAGCCGAGTACAAGATCAAATTCCAGTTTCATTTATGAACCCCAATCATGCATTGAAGTGTATGCTTAAGAATCTTGTTGATAGCTTCAACTTGTCCATTAGCTTGCAGATAATAGGGGGTAGAATTATCATGTGAAAATACTAACTTGGAAGTAAAATCATCCATCATGTGATTACGAAAATGTTTTCCATGATCTGTGAGTATGGCTTACGATACACCAATTGGGCTAACCACATGGTTAAAAAATAACAATGCAGTTGTCTGTCCTTTGTTTTTGAATGTAGGCATCACCTCGGCCCACTTGGTAAAATAGTTGACGATGAGAATAATATACACATGCCCCCCGACTAAGTAGGGGTTACATGTCATGAAGTCAATGCCCCATTTTTCAAATGTTCTAACAACGACGACATGATGCATTGGTGCTGGTGGTAGGTGGGTTTTACGATCAAATATCTGTAAGCATGACAACTTCTAACAACGATAATGCAGTCACGAAATATGGTAGGCCAGAAGTAACCAGCGCAGAGAATATTCTGTGCAGTAGCATAGCTAGACAAATGTCCACCGTATGCACTAGAATGGAAATCATTTAGAACTTTTTTGGCTTCCTCATACGTGAGGTAGCTCGTTAAACTTGTATTGATACCACAATGATAAAGTGTATCATCGATGATCAGATAATATTTGGCTTTGTATCGAATATGTCATTGTTGTGAGCGAGAGGTATTAGGCCGATAAGTTTGGGTTTGGAGATAAATTATTAAATCTCCATACCACAGGTCAGATGACTTGATCAGAAACAAAGACTCGTTTGAAATTTATGGTTCCATATTAGGATTGGTAGTACTCAAAGGAAGGTCACAAATAAGCTCAAAAAACACTAAAGACTTCTTTGAGTTCGATTCGATGAATTCCAAATCAAACTCTTAAAAAATGACAATCCATTTTGAATACTTCCCCTGCTAACAATTGATGTGATCGAATGTATTTCATAGGGTTGAAATCCAAAATGACAATGGCCTTTTGGAGCAGGATATAATGGAAAAATATTTGTACAACTTGAACTATTGCCAAAGTGAGCTTCTCAATGTATGTGTACTTAATTTCTATATCATTGATATTATGACTCAAATAATATATCTAATTTTCAATCCCATCTTCTTCTTGCACTAAAACCATAGAGATGGTTGTATTTTCAGCAGCGAGATACAATAAATAGTCACTCTAATAATTTCGGTGATAGATTAATCATGCTTGAATCAAGGAATCATTAAGAACACCAAATTAAGCTTGTGCAACCTCATCCCAATGGAAAGGTACCCCTTTCTTCAAGAGTCGAGTAAATTCTTTAACCATTTCAGCGGATTGAGGAATGAACCTCCTTAGAAAGTTAGCCTTCCCTTGGAGTCTCTATAACTGAAGCATATTGGAAGGAATAGGAAAATCAAGTATAGACTGGACCTTCAATGGATCAATCCAAATTCTATCTTTTGACATGATGACTCAGAGAAAATGGCTAGAACCTACACCAAACACACATTTGTGTAGATTAAGGCGTATTTTATAGTGGCGACATCGTAGAAAAAATTCTCTCAAATGTAGTGGGTGGTCATCTCGTTTTCATGAATGTGCAGGTAAATCATCCAAATATGGTTGAACTATGTACTTTATGTCATGAAAATCATAATTCATTTTCCTCTAGAATGTGGCCCTAGAATTCTTTAAACCAAAAGGTAACTTTTGATAGGTGAATGTGCCTGAGGGATAGATAAATGTCATTTTAACCAGTGAATCCATCCATGAAAGAAAATATTTCACATTTGGCACATTCATCAATAATCTGGTGGATAAATGAAGTGGGATAGTTTTCTTTCGAAAAATCATGATTAACATCCCTATAATCGATGCACACTCTAATTTTCCCATGTTTCTTCATGACAAGAACAATGTTAGATACCCAATCGGTAAGCGGAACAAGGTAAATGAATCCAGCACACAAAAAAATTTCAACATCTTCTTTAATGGAAACAACTTTATTTGGGTGAACAGGATGAAGGTGATGTCACACCTTCTTAACATCAGGATACATTTTAATCTCATGTTGAAAAATGTTGGAGTCAATACCTGGCATCTCCTCATATCACCAAGTGCATAAATCTCGGAATTCGGGAAAAAGAGCGTCATAAGTGTGAAGTTCATATAAAGAACAAGAGTCACCGACATTAATGTTTTCTAAAATACTGTGTTTTGTTGAAATAACGATAGAAATCATTTCTTCGATATTCGATGCTTTTCACTTAGAATCGATGGCGTGAATAAGAATACAATTTGTCAAGAAATCAACGACAATAGGGTGATATAGTTCAGATGGATTGTATTCACTATAATCTGGAGTATGGGATCATTGATGTGATGATTCCCATGGTTCTTATTCCAGCATCATGGATTCAATAATTCTCTCATTAGTCAAGAATACGCGTGAAAATGGATCATAAGAAGTACCAAAATCTGAAGAAAGATCAAACCAAATGGTCGGCGACAATGGATTTGGATTGGCTGCATAAGCCAAGAAACTTTATTGCTATGCTAGCTCAATTGGATTTAGCGACATGGTGTTGGTCATCCTAGTTATTTCAGAATCATTGGCTATCTTCCTTAAGTCAGATGAAGTGGAAGATATCATGTTGCAGGTCTCTATATGTGTGATTTACATCGATTTCGGAGGTTATGGTAACGAAAAGGTGCCCATTAGGGAAGGATCCTTAAAGAGTCCTACCCCAATGTTCTAAAGAGAAGGTGGGGGTACGTGAGCTAATGGAATGCTTCTAGTTGCTTGGGAACCATAGGCGAATAAAAAGGGTTGATTAGTAGTTGTGATACATTCTTTATAGGGGAAGATGATCATACGAAAATAGGTAGATACTATCGCAACCATATCGTACATCCATGGTCTTCCAAGTAATATGTTGTATTTAAGGGGTCCATCAATGACCTTGGCTTCAACAATAATCGATTTCCCCCTAGTTCTACTTGCAGGTTATTAAGAATTATGCAAGGCTTATATGTACAACCATCAAAATCTTTCAACGTCGTAGGTAATTGTGGCAAAGTCAGCAAGCCAAGTGACTTCCAACAACTCATTGACATGATACAAGTATATACACCTTCATCAATGATAGTGAAATTAATGAGGTGATTAGTGACATGTACTTGAACCAAGAATGCTAACTCTGCTGGTAATTTTCGCACATAGCCCGCATGATTAAAGACTACAAGATTTGAATATGTTGGAGAAATTCCATTGATCGCAGACAACAAAGCCTGCTTCTGGGAGGGAAAATCCTAAAGAACCTGAAGTGTTGACATAACAGAAGGTGACTGAGCCAGATCTTCTAATACATTATAATTTTGAGCAACGCGATCTCGAGGGTTAAATGTCGATTTATGAACTACTCCCTTTGTCATCTTTATCGTTAACTCTGGAAAGATAGGTGGTAGAGCAGAGTTAGATGATGTGAAATTTGAAGTGTTAGGTTGATATATAGCTTGACCATTAGACGAAGAAAATGGATTACTATAATATTTAGTTCAATTCGATAACAAAAAATCAGTTTTTGGCTTCGTGGTAGATAGCATAAGCACTTGTGAACTAGAAGCAGGATCCATTGCAACCATATGGGTTTCCGGGTTTGGAAAATGATTTTTCAACACTACAGATGCAGAAAAAGTCTTAAGAAGATTTGGGACTTCCAAGCGGTGATGACAATATTGCTTAAAATGTTTCTCATTATAGATCAAGCAAGGGTAACGAGGTTTCTGAAAGGAAGTAGATAAATTAGATGATTTTTCTCGCGAGAGCGAATTTGATTTCTTCTTGTCTTTCCCCTTCTTCCTATTTCTTAGTTTCTTATCAATTTTTCCTTTATTAGATGACAGAACATGGATTTCAGAAGAAGAGGCAGGATCATATGCAGTAGGGTTTTGATTTGAAGCAGGAAGTGTAGGACTAGATAGTTGAATTGCTGCCAAAGTGCTAGAAGAACCACTCACACCATCGTGAACATGAATTTCCTAACCAGATGGAGCAGGAGGAATAGTAAAGTTTGGTCGTGATGCATTTGCAATATTTTCATAGAGCATGCTAGACTAAGTTTAAGTCAAATCCAATTATTGGGCACGAGAAATGACTTTCCCTATAGTGACAACACCTCCTATGGCTACATCCTCCGAGATATGTGGAAATAATGACTTAATAAACCACCTAGCTAAAATCTGATCACAAACAAATGTTTTAACCATTCGACGAAGACAACACCACTCATGTATACGATCCGATATATCATTAGAAGTTTTTTGTTTAAATCTGGTCAAAATTTCTGTTCCATTTTCATATCTGATGGGTAATTGGAAGTGGGTTAGAAATGTGGTGGCTAAAGCTGTAAATTTATCAAACAAACCTCGTGGTAATTCAATGTACCACTTTGGAGCCATACTAGTAAGCATTCACTAGAAAAGATGCAATCTAACATAATCATCATTTAAGGAGTTTGATGAACACCATAAATGATAAGTCATTACATGCATAGAGGGGTCTTCTCCAGAATTTCCATTTAATTTGGGAATTTCGAAGGGTAATTTATGTGGAATCACCTTCCACCAAGGTAAATAATTAATAGGATCATTGCTGATGCAATTTAAATCCTTTAAATTTAATTTTTCAACAAATGAAAACTATCGATTAAGGTCAGGTTGAGCATAACCAGGATAAGATGGAATCACCTAAGCAGTAGCCCTTTGTGAACCACCATATGGATTTTCGTGTTGGTAACCCAGATAGGGATAGGCTTGCTGACCAGGACTTGGATAAGCCTTATATTGAGTGAATGGTTATTGTGGCTGCCATGGTATATGATAATATGGATGTTGCCCGCCAGGATAATAGGGACCTGGTTGTGAATAAACTGGACAAGTAAAAGGCTACGACAACGGTAAACTAGTTTGTGGTTGTGAAATTCCCTATACAGATGGTTTTTGAATACCAACCTGGGAAGATAGAGTTTGTAGACCCGAAACTTGAGGGTTAGGGGTGGAAGGTCCCGCTTGTGCAGACTGAGCAACAACCATAGAATAAATAGCAGGCGTAGTTGGTACATATGCATCATGTTGAAACGGTTTATATGGATACAAAATCATTTTTTGATGAACAGGAAAATTAGGATGCCATTGAAAAACTGGTATTCCAGAATATGGTGGACCGTAATACGACAAGGTAGTGCCATGTGGACAGTACATTTGTTTCCCCCTAGCATATGGAGTATAGGGATACTACACATACTGAATTTCATATGAGGAGCATCCAGTATATACTGGATAATATGGACAATAATTAGGTGGACCAACTTGATATTAAGGGTTAGGCCATTCAGTACTCGTAATAGATGAATCAAATATAATTCCAGACAATGACATGGGCCAATTCCATGGACTAGAGGAGAAATCAGAGTTGTTTCCATTTAAATTTTGGTAACCTAGTGGGACGGACAGACCACCATATATATATTCCTTGGGTGTCATCGAAAACATTGAAGATGAAGAAACAATAGACGATGTTGCAATTATAATATATGGTACAGTCTGAGATGCTATCTCTGCCCTGGTTAAATAACCCAACAAATACACTAAATAATCTACGGGAACTTGGGAGGAAACATGATCAACATGAGCAATGGAAAGCCAAGGAGGGAAGGATGGATAAAGATTAAGCTCTGGGCCAAAATGAGTTGGAGTCGAAGGCGATGTTTCATCTTTTGGTATTTACTCAATGGAAATCAAACCAGGTGGAAGTTATTCACAGTACCAACATAAATTTTAGGCGGTAAAATATGCGATGAAGAGGAAGACTCGACAGTTCCAGATGGCCGAGGATCAGACGGTTTCACCAGAATAACTACTTGTTGTTCGACTTTAGGATCAACTACTAGATTAAATTCTAGTTGAAAAAACCTGGGTTCAAGATTCACCATTTCATTGGATTTAATTTCAGTGTCCTCAGGTAACTCTGAGATTTACATCTCAACAGTAGCAGATAAACTGGGATCAATCGAAACAACTTGAAGTCAATACTGAAAGGATCAAATGTCTCTAGTATATCAGATGATGTAGCACCAAGAGTTCTATAGGTAATGGACTCGGTAGGGCAAGCATGCCTCTGTATACTAGGAGTGGCTTTGAGCAGTAATGAAGGTTTATTCGTTGTCCTATGCGAATGATGGGGATGGGGTTGATCTTCTTCCTCGATTCTAAACCCAAAAAAAAAAACAAAAAGAGGGTGATAAGAGGCAAAAGGTTTACGAAGCAACTATGAACTGCAATATAATGCGTTAGTAAATGAAGGACTTATTCTACATGCAGGAAATCTCCCTGAATGTTTTGTTTGGTGTATCACAGGTACAAGGCGACCGACTGGGTTACCTATGGATGGTAAGCAACCTAAAATTGTCCTCCAAAATATAGTCGAAGTTACGTGGAGGCCCAAACCATAATAGCATTCTCTAATGTGAAACCACACAGTGAGAGCATCCCCTTATACTTTTGGTACTAGAACAGCGCTCAATATACCCAAAGGTATGTGGAAGAGCCCCGATCTAATTACATACGTGGAATCAAGTATCACACTTGTAATGTATCGTAGACAATTAATGATAGCTGTTATGTTTAATGAAGCTAGAACACGTCTTCTAACCTAGACCTCTAAATGTTATTGTTAATGTTGCAATTATTCCTTAGATAAATTCAAATAAATTTTATGTTGATATTGCTTATCAATTTTTCTTTTAGGTTCACCGCGAGATGTATGAACATTCATAGAATGCAATACAATGATAAGAATTCATCTTGAATTGATTTTCCACAATGAAAAAAACTAGCTAGTAGGGATAGAGCAATCAGATAATTTGCAATGATCAATGAGCACATCTAAATGCAATTTTTCCCTAAACTATTCCTCAAGTAGAACTCACAATCCCTATATGAAAATGTATGTTTTTATTTGCAGTTTCCTCTGAGTTTATATGGATGAGAAAGAAACTAATGCACAAACAATCACTCAAACATTTCAAGAGAAATGAAAACTAAAATGACAATTCCTCTTTTTGAAAATAATAAACTGATTAAATGTAAAAATTAACTTTGGAACTATTCAACAATGATAAATAAAACAAAAATAGACATTGATCAAACAAATCTAAATTGAGGCAATAAGAGTAAATAAATATTGTTCTATGGATGTATTCATTCATTAAAAACTTCAACAAGAAAACACTCACATGAATTGGAAAAAGGAAAAATAGATAGATTTTGGTTGGTCACAGGGGCAACACACCCCTAGTGGGAGACACTGCATTGCATATAATTTTTCCTAAGCCAACAGTGCTATGCAGAGCACTGTGTGAAGACCAACAGTGTGTCAGAGCCAGAGGACTCTCTGAAAATTCAAGCAATCACATTACTTTTTCTAAGACACATTCAAATAACTGAAAATAAGAAGGTAAAGTCTACTATATGTTGATGGACAAGGAAAAAACCACCAATGATGATCTGTCGTCCCAATTATGGTCACCAATTTGTTTCACGGAAATACAAACCTAGAGATAAGTATGCTTTCCCTAAGTGTGGTGGCTCACCTAGAACAAAAAAAATAAATATATCTAATATTTTACATAACATGAATATATAAAGGGAGGGAAACCTACTTGTGATTTCTTCACTTTCCCTCGCCTCCCTCCCTCACTTTCGTCACTCTCAATATAACTTAACTCACTTGATTGATACCTGCCATAGAAAACAGAAGACGAAAAACAACATAAAGGCAATACGATCTATTCAAATTAAACAAATTGAATTGATTAAACTCATTAATACACATATAACATCATTTAAACGTACATTAGGAAAAGAACAAATGTCTTTATTATGAAGTAGAATGAAGAATAAAATCAGTTGATCGATTCATCATGACTCATCCAGCTTGAGTTCCACCCTCATCACATCCAACCTCAACAATCCAATAGCATCACAGTATGTGCATAACACTTTCAATAGTTGATATCTCACTAGCATAAGTCTCCTTAACACAAATTATTTCTCTCTTGTGCAATACGTTCAGTGCTCTATTTATAATTAGATAAAGGTAGTTTGAAATAAATGAATCATTGAATGACTTTCATAAAAATGGATGAATAGGTTTCCTTGTTTATGAGAATAGGAGGATAAAAGGTTTAATGACATCATGGGTTCCAAATTTGAGGCTATAAGATGAGGTGAAAGCTGGAACAACTTCTATAAGTAACTAGAAGTGGGAAGGATTCCTGGAATCCAATGAAAAATTATCTTCTAGTCAACCAACACACTCCAAAATGGGCCTAGATCCTCTTCAACGCAGCCATGCATGGGAGTAGATGCTCTGCAAATAAGTTGCAATTGTCTCAGGATGTGTTGATGGCTTGATAGGGCACTTCAAATTGCATCTACGCAATAAAAATTTTATGAAGCAAGACCATCAATGTGATGACTTGTTTAGGGCATGTAGCTGCCAATTTAGAGTATGATAGACCCTAATGAATATTGATCAATGTTTTGTAATGATGCCCAAATCGACCTGTAACATGGTTCTTTGGTCAACATGCCAAAAAATGTATAAATAAATCACATGAATGTTATACTCCAAGGTTTTAAAAAGGGAAAATAAATTTAGGTTAGTGTGTTGATTCAAGCACTACATTTAAATTGTAAATACATTATATTTATATTATTATGTTTTTGTAACTATTATATATTTTACTGTGTGTGGTAATTTTGTTTTATTTTTTATTTTTTTTGGGATAGATGTTACAAGAGGTATCAGATCTAGGTTACAATATTGTGGCATAGTTTGGAAACTGAATAACACAATGTCTATGTTGAGAACCCTACATAGGGAGAGAGAGAGAGAAAAAGAAATGAGGTGAGGTGTCAGAAGTACACAACCGATAAGGACATTAGTCAAAATTTTTGATGTACCTATCTCAAGGGTTACCCTAGAGATGTGAATTCAATTGGAAGGAGGTCAGCAAAATCCCACTTATTTGTTGTTTGAATCTGTCCAACAGTTAAGAAGAGAAATTGAAAGTTCGTGGTAAGACAATGAGAGGCTAATGTGTGATCAAAATAGAATACTAAAACTCTTTCTGATTGCCATAATAACATAAAAAATTCACGAAGTTTTGGCAATGAGGATGGGAATGAAGAAAAAATAGAAATAGGTGAGAATGATCCTGAAGGAAGCCATACTTAGCGAATGGAAGGATACAAGGGATGAAATGAGGATGAATATGAAAAAAATTTCGATCAACAAAGGAATAAGAACCAAAAGACAAAATTAATATGGGAATTCCAAAAAATTAAACCTCCAATCTTGGATGGATAAGTGGAAGAAGCCACAGAGGTGTGGTTGATTAATATGAACAAGTGTTTTCAAATTTATAAAAATGATGATAACTTCAAAGTGAGGGTAGCCATTTACCAGCTCCAAGGAAATTCTACGTTATGGTGGGAAAAATTCAATGATGTTCTTACTATAGATGAAAAAGGGGTAAAATGGGGGGACTTTCAAATATATTTAAAAGAGAAGCATTTGAATGAACGATTATATGATGATAAGCAAAAATATTTCCATGATTTTTTATTAGGAAAAATCTCCATGGATGAGTTTGTGACCAAGATCACATCCCTTCTAAGTTATGTACCCTATATTTGGGAGGAAAAATCTAAGGTACAACATTTTATTAACAGTCTACCAACATTTACGAAAGAATGCTTGGAATTTAAATATCCCAAAACCATGGACAATGCCATTAGGAAGGTGTGCATATTCTATCAACAAATGAAAGAGAAAGGAGAAGGCACTAAGAATTGGAATAACAAGAAACTGCAAAAAAAAAATCACAATATGAAATGTATGAAAAGTGGTAATTCCAGAAATGTACAAAAAAATTAGCATCATAAATTTCCTGGAAGGATTTAACAGGAAATCAAACTGTAGAATGATTCTAATCATATAGAGGTTTCTAACAAACCGGAGTTTGTTCAAATATATAATTTTTCTTTCCAGTGTTTGGAATGTGGGGAGCCTCATTACTACAAAAAATTCCCACATCACGCTAGAACAGAGAAGGCTACCAACATTCAAGAGGCTTCCACAATTGGAGAATTATCTAAAATATTAAGAAGGATTAATTCAACATTAGACGATCATCTAGTTGAATACCAACCTATTATGATTCAGTTTGAAGGTAAGATACAAACCGTACTGTATATATTTTGATATACCCTAGAGCTAGTTTAAGGTATGTCGGTCCTAATATTTTTTAAACATGTCATTTAAAAAATTGTAAATTCAAGAACCCCTAGTTGGTGTAGCTAGCCACCGAGGAAAAATGAAGGGTGGCAGCTAAAGTAAATGATTATCTTATTGAAATAACTTGTGAGTTAATACCTATCGATATGAAAGTGTTACACCTAGGGTCTTATGATGTTGTTATTGGAATGGACTGTTTAGAAAAAAAATGGTCAGTAATGAATTACAAAGATAAAACTATTAGTTACTTCACTAAAGAGAATATCGAATAAGAAATTCAAGGTGTAAAGAGACCTATAAAATTGCGACAAATTACTGCTTCCCAGTTAAGGAAGTGTATTAGAAATGGATCTCATATGTAGTTCAGGTATGATTCTTGAACTCGAAGGATAAATAAGCTTCCTTAGAAATTTTTCCATTATTCCAAGACTTCACTAATGTCTTTTTGGAATAAATTCCAAGACTACCTCCAAAATAGGACGCATAATTTACCATAGAATTAATTCTTCGGGATACACCTTTATAAACAAATCCTTACCGAATGAGCATCCCATAGTTAACCAAACTAAATATGTAGCTACATGAATTTATTTATAAGGGATACATTCACCCAATCATGTGCCCATGTGGATCTCCTCTCCTGTTTGTCAGGAAGAAAGATGGAATGATGAGGTTATCTATTGATTGTAGACATCTAAATAAGCTTACTATTAAGAATAAAGATCCTTTTCCTAGAATAGATTATTTATGCGACCAATTCAAAGGTTCTAATATGTTTTCTAAAATAGATTTACGATCTGGATATCATCAGATAAGAGTAAGGGGAGAATACACAACAAAAACAACCTTTATAACTCGATACAATCATTACGAATTTGTGGTTCTACCTTTTTGCATTACCAACACCTGAGCTACAGTTATGAGTCTTATGAATATGGTATTCCATCCTTATATGGATCAAATTATTCTAATTTTTATTGACGACATACTTATATACTCAAAAAAATTGGAAGAGTACAAGAAAAATTTACAAATAGTCTTGGAAACATTACATGAATCAATTGTATGCTAAATAAGGTAAATGTCACTTTTTTAAGTATCAAATAAAATAATTAGGTCACATAATCTAGGCAAAAGGGATAGTTACTAATCCATAAAAAAATTAAAACTATGATGGAATGGCTTGTACCCACTAATTTTGTTGATATTTGATCTTTAATGGGTATAGAAGGGTACAATTATCATTTTGTTGAAGGTTTTTCCAGGGTAGCTTATCCTATCACTTATTTGTATAATAAAGGAAAGGATTTCAAATGGAATGCTAACTATGAACATATTTTTGACTTATTGAAACATTTACGAACTATAGCTCCAATGCTAAAAATTAGCAGATCCAGAGAAATAATTTTTCATTTGTACTGACGCATGTTAGGAAGGAGTGGGGGGAGTATTGATGCAAGAAGTTAAGGTAATTTCATATGAATCTCATAAAACTATAGAGCATGAGAAAAAAAATTATGCCTACGATTTAGAATTGACCGCAGTAGTGCATGCCCTAACAGTATGGAGACATTACTTGTTGGGTAGAAAGTTTTTGTTAATGACCAACCATAGTAGCTTCACCAGTTTCTTTAAGAAACCTAACCTAAATGCATAATAGGAAAGATGGATGGACCTCCTAATTGAATTCAATTTTGATATTAAACATTTGAAGGAAAACCATGTATAAAATGCATTAAGTATAAATTAACATTACTTATACCAAAACTCATATATTGAAGTGAATTTTAATTTTCCGGAGAAAATTAAAGAGGCTACAAAAAGGATCTAGAATATTTTTTTGTGGTAGCAAACCAAACAAGAAAAAAAATATGGAAAACAAAACAAATATGGCATAAAGAGAGGTAATTTGTTGACTTTTAAGGAAAGAATATATGTTACCAATCTAATGAATGTTAGACAGTTAATGATAGATGAATTTCATAAGAGACCTATGCAGCCCATCTTGGATTTCAAAATATATTTACTCTTATTAAAAAACAGTATTTTTGGCCTGGTATGAGAAAAAACATCATCGAATATTTGGACAAACGTTTGTAATGCCAAGGGATGAAGGAAAAACACAAACACCTAACTGGATTGCTTCACCTGCTACCCATGACAGAATGGAAATGGGAAGAAATTACTCTAAATTGTATAACCAGTTTAACTTAAACTAAGAAACATAATGAATCCATTATGGTAGTAGCGGATAAGTTGAGTAAAGTGGCTTATCTCATTCATGTTCAATAAACTTATAAAACCATGAAAATTGCAAATATATTTATGAGGAAAATTTTGAAATTAAATGGACTGCCAAAGGTTATGGTTTCTCACAGAGACATAAATTCACATTAGAATTTTGGAAAACTCTTTTTAATGTCTCAGGAACTTAGTTTCGATTTAAAATCGCATATCACCTGCAAACTAACAAACAGACAGAAAGAGTAAACCAAGTGCTAGAAGATATGTTAAGGATGTATGTTATCCAAAATCAAAGTAAATGGGAGGAGTATCTTCAATTGGTATAATTTTCTTATAATAACAGTTACCATGAGTCATCAAAAATTAGCCCCTTTGAAGTTCTTTACAGAAGGAAGTGTAGAATGCTCATTAATTGGAATAGTCATGAGGACAAGCCAATGTTGGGACTTGATATGTTAGAATAAATGGAACTATGAGGTAGGTCCGACAAAATCTTCAAGCTACCAAATATAGGAAAAATCATTATGCAGATAAGATAATAACTTACAGAGAATTGTAGGTGGGGGGGCATGTATATTTTCGAGTAAAACCAAAATAGGGCACCCTATAATGGAAATGATGTGAAAAATTGGCTCCTCGATATTGTGGCCCCTTCCAAATTTTAAGAAATAATTGGTCTAGTTGCTTATCAAATTGCTTTACCTAGCTACATGCGAATACATAATGTCTTCCTCATATCCCTGCTAAATAAATGTGAGTATGATTATAAACACATTATTAATTTGAAAGATATATAAGTAAAGGTGTAGTAAAATCAATTTTGTTTCTAAATAAGTTATTTATCATATTTTCATAAACTAATAAAAAATATATGATTTTAAATTGGTAGAACCAGACACATAATTCTTGGCAGAGCCTCTGCATATTTTTTATCAGAGAGAAACAATGCTATGGAAGCGAGCCATCACCCAGGATAAAGTCTAGTGGAAGCAATTTACCTTGGAAGAGGCCACAAAGGACAATTTCCTTCAAGGGGGGGGGGGGGCGGAGAAGCTTTAAAACCCCTAATTGTGTAAATAATCACCATTTTCTTTCTTCTAATCTGCAAAGAATTGGTAATTAATTATCGGTTGGTAAGTGAAATTGAAAAACAAAGAAAGAATTAAGCTGAGAGAAGGAAGTGTTTTGCAAATAATAGGTCATAAACCCTTACTGTGTATGTACATAGATCTTGGCAAGTAGACTTCATGTAAAATATCCTTATTTTTATAGTTTAATATTGAATCTTGGTAGAGTAATCAGAAAATTAGATAGAGGAAAAAATAGCCTAGGGAGACCAACCTACGAATATCCAAAATATGACTATAATAATTAGTTTTGGTATAAACCATGGTGTTGCAATAGCCTACAAATAAAAAAAATATGACTGTAATAATCAGTTTTGGTATAAACCAGAGTGTTGAAATAACCTTTGAATAACCAAAAGATGACGATAATAACTAGTACTGGCATAAACCAAAACATAGGAATTCCAAATTCTATTAGAATAATTTTAACTAAGATAATGAGGTTAGTTTCTGGTGGTGGTCTGACATTTTCCTAGAGAAAAAAATCCCTCTGCATGTCACTTAGGCCCTTAAATATGTAGCTAAAAGTTAAGAATAAACATGCTAAATAATAATTCAAAAGTAACCTAGGGATGCATTATTTCTGTAAAGAAGGCAAGGATCAAAAAC